>PVKU01000621.1:0-162134 GCA_004027475.1 Anoura caudifer
GTTTAATTGCATTATTTGACTGGTTTTCCTTGTTCTCTTTTATAGTGTATTTTAATTTTCCTTATTTCACTTCACTTGTGTTCCAATACCATATTACTCTAGGTCATGTACTTCTTATTCTTGTTATTCAGATCACATAAATTCTGTCATGTGATCGTGGTTCCAGTATTATTGTAAATAACTGTTGTTCCATACAATTGCAAATACTACACAGCACCCCTCCTGGATCTTAGCCAAGCTTGCTGTCTTCTGGAACTTTATTGCTGTTGTGGTTAACTCTACTCTCTTGCACACTACGCCTAATTTCTATCCTTTACTTTCACTGTATCTCATAATCTGACCTCACACAAGCTAAATGTTTTCTGGATTCAACTCACAATCCTCCCTCCCTCTAACAAGACTGTTATCTTTTTTCCAACCTTTCTAAAAAGTGCCTAGTTGGGTGAAATATCTCGGTTAACACTATATGTATCCAAAGGATCTCCTATCTCTTTTTTACCTGTTGGTACTTTAAATCCCATAGAATACACTCCTGCTGTCTTAATCCATTTTGCCTTCTCCCTCCAACTGATCATATGAAAGACTAGGTGGGGGCTGTGAGCACCAGTATAACTGCTGGAAGAGAGAACTCTCCAACAAAGGAACCACCAACAGACCTTCCTTTATTAAGGAAGATGATGAAGGAGTGAGGGGAAGCCACACTAACCTCCACCCAGGATGAATCTGGAAGTACAACTAAATGGTGGAGAAATTACCCAGCACAAACAACAACAGCAAGAGGGAAGCCTCAAATCTTGCCCTGGCTGGTGTGGCTCAATGGTTGAGCGCTAGTCTGTGAATCAGGTCACTGGTTTGATTCTTAGTCAGGGCACAAGCCATCGCAGGCCAGGTCCCCGGTAGGGGGCATGTGAGAGGCAACCACACACTGATGTTTCTCTCCCTCTCTTTCTACTGGCCTTCCCCTCTCAAAAAAAAAAAAAACAAAACAAAACAAAAAACAAATAAACAAATAAAGAGAGTTGTTAAACAAACAAACCTCTCATGGACAGAAGAACCAGCTTCGACACAACCTGTCAACACCTGCATAACAACAGCATACAAGATGTGGTGGGTGGAGTGACCCTCAGTTAACCATGTGGAGGAAGGACCCATAAAAGAAAGACCCAACAACAATCAACCCAAGTACATCCAGAGAGCCAACATAAATGACAACCCAAGACCAGCAAGGTCAGGAGATCAAGGACATGGCACCATTGAATATCACAGGTATCCTACCATAGAAGTTCACACCACAAACACAGGGAGGCAGAACAAATCAGTTTAAAAAGCAGAAGCTAACAAGAAGAATCCCATAGACAATGGGAAGACAAACCCCAAATGAAAGGAAAAGAGGAAGCCTCAGAAAGAATGCTAAATGACCTATAAGAGACCCACCTTAGGACAAAAGACCTACACAGACTGAAAGTGAAGGGCTGAAAACAAATTTTCCAAGCAAATGGACAGAAAAAAAAAAGCCGGGGTAGCAATACTCATATCAGACAAAAAAAGACTTCAGAAAAAGGGTCATAAACTCAGACCCAGAAGGTCACTTGATAATGCTCAAGGGTAGAAGCCAACAAGAAGACATAAACATTATAAAAATATATGCACCCAACATAGAAGCACCCAAGTACATAAAGAAAATTTTGGAGGACTTCAAGAAAGGTATTGACAGCATAAAATAATAGTAGGGGATTTTAGCACTCCACTGTCAAAAGTGGTTAGATCTCCCAAACAAAATATCAACAAAGATATTGCAGCATTGAACAATATCCTAGATCAAATGCACTTAACTGATATAGAGAGCCTTTCATCCCAACAAAGCAAAATACACATTCTTTTTAAATGCACATGGAACATTTTCAAAGATAGACCACATGATAGGACACAAAACAAGCCTCAACAAATTCAAGAAAACTGAAATTATTTCAAGCATTTTCTCTGGCCACAAGGGACCGAAACTAGAAACCAAACCCAAGAGAAAAAAATTCAACACTCAAACTCATGGAGATTGAATAGCATGCAATTAAACAATGAACGAGTCAAGAATGAGGTTAAGGAAGAAATGAAAAGCTTCTGGAAATAAATGAAAATGAACTCACAACAAACCAAAAGTTAGGAGACACAGCGAAGGCAGTCCTGAGAGGGAATTTCATAGTGATACAGGCCTACCTAAAAAAGATAGAAACATTTCAAGCAAACAACCTAACCCTACACCTACAAGAACTTGAGGAACAACAACAAAGACAATCCATGGAAAGCAGAAGGAAGGAAATAACCAAGATCAGAGCAGAATTAAATGACATAGAGACTAAAAGCACAATTCTAAGGATCAATAAATCCAGGAGTTGGTTCTTTGAAAAGATAAAACTGACAAGCCTTTAAGCAGGCTCATCAAGAAAGAAAGAGAGGTCCCAAATAAACGCAATCAGAAATGAAAGAAGAGAGATTACAACTGATATCAAAGAAATACAAAGGATTGTAAGAAATTACTACAAAAAACTGTATGCCAAGACATTTGAAAACCTAGGTGAAATGGACAAATTTCTAGAAAAATATAATCTTCCAAAACTCAATGAAGAAGAAGCAGAAAGCCTGAACAAGCCAATAACAGCTGATGAAATTAAAGCAGTAATCAAAAAACTCCTAACCCACAAAAGCCCTGGCCCAGAGATTTCACAGGAGAGTTTTACAAAGCATTTAAGGAAGAGCTAACCCTTATCCTTCACAGACTACTCCAAAAATCCAAGAAGACAGAAGACTCCCAAACTCTTTTTATGAAGCCGACATCATCCTAATCCCAAAACCAGATAAATACGTAACAAGAAATAAAACCTCAGGCCAATATTGCTGATGAACAGACGCTAAAATCCTCAACAAAATATTGGCAAACCGCATCCAGCAGTACGTTAAAAAGATCATACACCATGACCAAATGGGATTCATCCTAGAGATGCAAGGATGGTACAATATTCCCAAATCAATACATGTAATACATCACACAAACAAAAGGAAAGACAAAAACCACATGATCATATCAATAGCTGCAGAAAAAGCATCTGATAAGGTATAGCACCCATTTATGATAAAAACACTTATCAAAGTGGGAAGAGAGGGAGCATTCCTCAACATAATAAAGCCCATATACGAGAGACCTACAGCCAACATCATACTCAATGAGCAAAACCTTAAAGATTTCCCACTAAGACTAGGAACTAGACAAGGATGTCCACTTTCACCACTCCTATTCAACATAGCATTAAAAGTCCTAGCCACAGCAATCAGTCCAGGAACAGAAATAAAAGGCATCCAAATTGGAAAGAGGAAGGCAAAACTGTCATTGTTTGCAGATGACATGATAGTGTACATAGAAAATCCCATAGACTTCACCAAAAAACTACTCTACCTAATAAGTGAATTTGGCAAAACAGTGGGATACAAAGTCAATATTCAGAAATCAAAGGCATTTTAGTCCAAAACAATCAAGTATCAGAAACAGATATCAGGAAAAAAATCCCATTTGATATAGCAACAAGAAAAATCAAGTACCTAGGATTAAGCCTAACTAAGGATGTAAAAGACCTGTACTCAGAAAACTACACAACGCTGAAGAAAGAAATTAAGGAAGACACAAACAAATGGAAGCATGTACCATGCTCTCAAATTAGAATTAACATTGTCAAAATGTCCATACTACCCAAAGCAATTTATAGATTCAATGCAATCCCTTTTAAAGTACCAATGAAACACTTCACAGACATAGAACATATATTTCAAAAATTTACATGGGACCACAAATGACCCTGAATAGCTGCAGCAATTTTGAGAAAGAAGAACAAAGTAGGAGGGATCACAATATCTGATATCAAACTGTATTACAAGGCCACTGTAATCACAACAGCCTGGTTCTGGCACAAGAACAGACACATAGATCAATGGAACAGAATAGAGAGCCCAGAAATAAACCCAAGTCTCTATGGTCAATTATCAATTAATATTTGACAAAGAGGGCAGAAGCATAAAATGGAGTAAAATAGCCTCTTTAACAAATGGTGTTGGGACATCTGGACAGCTACATCCCAAAAAAAAAAAAAGAAACTTGATCACCAATTTACACCAAAATAAATTCAAGGTGGATAAAAGACTTAAATATAAAAGTTGTAGAGAAAAACAATGGCAGGAATCTCAGGCATTCCAGGCAGCAATATCTTCACCGATAGGTCCCCTAAAGCAAGGGACATAAAGGAAAGAATAAACAAATGGGACCTCATCAAATTAAAAAGCTTCTGCACGGCTGAAGAAAACATGATTAAAATGAAAAGAGATCCAACTGTATGGGAAAACATATTTGGCAATTATACTTTGGACAAGGGTTTGATCTCCAAAATATATAAAGAACTCACACAACTCCTCTCCAGAAAGACAAACAACCCAATTAACAAATGAGCAAAAGACTTGAACAGACACTTCTCCCAGGAGGACATACAGAGGGCCCAGAGACATATGAAAGGATGCTCAGCATCGCTAGCTATCAGAGAGATGCAAATTGAAAGCACAATGAGATACCACTTCACACCGGTGAGAACGGTCATCATAAACAAATCAACAAATAAGTGTTGGAGAGGTTGTGGAGAAAATGGGACCCTAGTGCACTGTTGGTGGGAATGCAGACTGGTGCATCCACTGTGGAAAACAGTATGGAATAGCCTCAGAAAACTAAAAATGGAACTGCCTTTTGATCTGGCAATTCCACTGTTGGGATTATATTCTAAGAACTCTGAAACATCAATACAGAAGAACCTATGCACCCAATGTTCACAGCAGCACAATTTACAATAGCCAAATGCTGGAAGCAACCTAAGTGCCCATCAGTAAATGAATGGATCAAAAAACTATGGTACATTTACATTATGGAATACTATGCAGCAGGAGGAAAGAATGGCGCTCCTACCCTTTTTGACAGTATGGATGGAACTGTAGAGCATTATGCTAAGTGAAATAAGCCAGATGATGAGGGGCAAATACCATACGATCTCAACTTAAGTGGAACCTAATCGACAAAACAAACAAGCAAGCAAAATATAACCAGAAACATTGAAATTAAGAACAATCTGACAGTAAGCACAGGGGAGGTAGGAGAGGATAACGGAGGGGAAGGAAGGAAGCATTTTCAGGAACAACTATAAAGGACACATCAACAAAACCAGGGCGGGGGGGTAGATGCAAGGGAGGGAGATGGGGATGGCTGGAGTATGGAGGGTAGTGGTGGGGGGTAAATGCAGACAACTGTACTTGAACAACAATAAAATAATTTTTAAAAACAAAAATAAAAAAGGAGATTACAAAAAAAGGAAATTATATGCCAATATACCTGATGAACAGAGATGCTAAAATCCTCAACAAAATATTAGTAAAAATAGCCTTGGCTGATGTAGCTCAGTGGATTGAGCTCAGGTTGCGAACCAAAGGGTCGCCAATTCGATTCCCAGTCAGGGCACATGCCTGGGTTGCAGGCCAGGTCCCCAGTGGGGGGCCATGTGAGAGGCAACCACACATTGATGTTTCTCACCCTCTCTTTCTCCCTCCCTTTCACTCTCTCTAAATGAATAAATAAAATCTTTTTAAAAAATTAGTAAAAATAAATAGAGCAATACATCAAAAACATCATACACCATGATCAAGTGGGATTTATTCTAGAGATGAAAGGTTGGTACAAGATTCACAAATCAATAAATGTGATATACCACATAAACAAAATGAAGAAAAACCACATGATGATATAAATAAAAGCAGAAAAGTATTTGATAAACTCCAACATCATTAATGATAAAAATTCTCCACAAAGTGTGAATAAAGGGAACATACCAAAATATAATAGGGGCCACCATATATGACAAACCCACTGTGAACATCATACTCAGTGGGCAAAAAGTACAAGTGGTCTCACTTTTGCTCTCTTACTGAATATAGTACTGGAGGTCCTAGCCACAGCAATCAGACAAGAAGAAATAAAAGGTATCCAAATTGGAAAGGAGAAGCAAAACTGTCATTATTTGCAGACGACATGATACTATACAAAGAGAACCCCAAAAGGGTTATCAGAAATTACCAGAACTGATAAATGAATTCAGTAAAGTAGTAGGATACAAAATTAGTATCTAGAAATCAGTTGTATTTTCATATGCCAATAATTAACTATCAGAAAGGGAAATTAGGAAAACAACCTCATTCACAATTGCTCCAAAAAGAATAAAATATCCAGGAATAAATCTAACCAATGATGTAAAAACCTGTACTCAAAGAATTTTAAGACACTGAAGAAAGAAACAAATAAGTGGAAGCATGCACCATGTTCATGGATAGGAAGAATTTACATCATTAAATGTCCATACTACCCAAAGCAATCTGTAGATCCAATGCAATTCCTACCAAAATACCAATGATGTATTTCACAGAACTAGACCAGTATTTCAAAAATTTAAATGGAACCACAAAAAACCCTAAACAGCAACAGTGATTTTGAGAAAGAAGAACAAAGTTGGTGGAATCATGCTACCTAATGTCAAACTATATTGTAAGGCCATAATAAACAAAACAGCATGGGCCCTGACTGATATGGCTCAGTGGATTGAGCTCCAGCCAGCAAACCAGAGGGTCACCAACCAGTTAGATTCCCAGTCTGGGGCACTTGCCTGGGTTGCAGGCCAGGTCCCTGGTGGGGGGTGTGAGAGGCAAGCGCACATTGATGTTTCTCTCCCTTTCTTTCTCCCTACCTTACCCTCTCTAAAAATAAATAAACAAAATCTTTTAAAAAATAGTACTGGCACAAAAACAGACACATAGATCAATGGAACAGAACAGTCAACCCAGAAATAAAATCACACATTTATAGTCAATTAGTATTTGACAGAGGGAAGCAAGCGCAACAATGGGCTAAAGACAGTTTATTCAATAAATGGTGTTGGGAAAATTGGACAGATTCATACGGAAAAATGAAACTTGACACCCTTTATGCCACACATAAGAATAAATTAAAAGTGGATTAAAATCTTAAATGTTAAACCCCAAATCATAAAAATCCTAGGAGAAAACATAGGCAGTAAAATCTTGGACACTGTTCATAGCAGTATTTTTTCTGATATATCTCCTCAGGAAACCACAATGAGATATCACCTCACACTTGTCAGATGGCTGTCATCAATGAATTAACAAAAACAAGTGCTAATGAGGATGTGAAGAAAGGGGAACACTTTTGCACTGCTGGTTGGAATGCAGACTGGTGCAGCTACTGTGGAAAGCAGTATGGAGTTTCCTCAGATAATTAAAAATGGAACTTCCTTATGACTGAGTGATTCCACTTCAGGGAATTTATTTGAAATAACCTAAAACAATAATTTAAAAGAATATAAGCACCCCTATGTTCATTGCAGCATTACTTACAATAGCCAAGATTTGGAAGCTGCCCAAATGTCCTCAGTAGATGAGTGGATAAAACAACTATGGTACATTTACACAATAGAATACTACTCAGCCATCAAAAAGAAGGAAATTTTCGTGACAGCATGGATGGATCTGGCGAACATTATGCTAAGTGAAATACGCAAGTCAGAGAAAGATAAATATTTAGATTCCATATTTTACTCATATGTGGAATCTAATGAATGAACTGAACTAACAAGCAAAATAGAGACAGATTTGTAGCTAGAGAACAGGATGACAGCTCTGGGTGGGATGCAGTTAGGCGGTGGAAGGATCAAGCAAAAGGGAAAAGGATTCTTGGACATGGCCCAAGACCAGGTCCAAGGTTGGACATGGTCAACATTGTGGTGATTGTAGGAAGGGGCATGGGTGGACGTGGAAGAAGGTATAAGGTGAATAAATGGTAATGAAAAAATTACCATTTAAAATGGTATTGAAAAATTACAACAAAAAATTTAAAAAAGAATGAAAGAGAAATTAAGACTCTTGGATAAACAAAAACTAAGAGAGGTTTTTACTAAAAGATAGGCCCTCAAGAAATGCTAAAGGAGTCCTCAGGCTAAAATGAAAAGATAATAAGCAGTAACTCTGAGCCATATGAAGAAATAAAGAAGATAACAGAGTAGGTAAATATATTATACTTTTGGTTTTAATTCTTTGTTTCTCACACATAATTTAAAAGGCAAAGGCAAATAATAATTATAAATCTATGTTACTGAGCACATACTCAAAAATCCAACCTGTGACAAAACACAAAGGATGGAGATGACAGGAGCAGAGGGTTTACGCACTAGTGGAAACAATTATTATTCAAACCAGGTTGTCACAAACTTAAGATGTTAATTCTAATCTCCAAGGTAACCCATCTACACATAGAAAAGTGAAGAAAAAGGAATCAAAACTATACACTAGAAAAAAAGTCAAATATTTTTTAAATGATAATGGAGAATTAAGGAATAAAAATCTATAAGACATAGAAAACATAGATGGCAGAAATCCTCTCCTATCTATAATCTCTTAAAATATAAATGGGTTAAACTCTCTAATTAATAAAGAGATTGGCAGAACAAATAAAGTTTGGTTGATCTATACACTTATCTGTAAGATACTCCTTTTAGATACAAGGACACAAACAGGTAGAAAGTAAAAGGATGGAAAAAGAGAGCTGGGTGGCTATTTTATTTTCAGACAAAATAGATTTTGAGTCAAAAAAGATTACAAGAGACAAAGAAGGACAGTATATATTGATCAAAGGTTTGACCCAAGATACATAAATTTATATGCAGCTAACAAAAGAGCTCCAACTTATGTGATACAGAGAGAAAACTAAAGAGAAAAATGGACAATTCTACACTAAGAGTTGCAGACTTCAATACACCACTCTCAATTAAGAATAGAACAAACAGACAGATCAATAAGAGAGGGCCTGAACATCACCATAAGCCAATTAACCCTAATAACTTTTATAGACTATTCCAACCTACCACAGGGAAATTTACTTCTTTTCAAGACCACATGGAACATTCTACAGAATAGGCCATATGTTACGCCATAAAACAAGTCACATTTTAAAAGTTAAAATCATACAAAGTAACTTTTCTAACACAATGAATGAAATTAGAAATAAGTAACAAAAAGAAAACTAGAAGATTTACATACATGCAAAATGAAACAACACACTTTAACCAAAGGGTCAAAGAAATAATTACAAGGACATTGGTAAATACTATGGGACAAATGAAAAGGAAAAGATAACACATCTATATTTCTGAGATAAAGAAAAGAGAGTTCTTAGAGGAAATTTATAGCTGTAAATACCTATATTGAAAAAGAAGAAATATGGAGAGAGTTAGACTTCTGGCCAAGATGGAGGTGTAGGCAGATACACTTTGCCTCCTTGCCCAGCCAAAAGAAGGGCAATAAATTTAAAACAAAAAATAACCAAAACTGCCAGAAAATCAAACTGCACGGAAGTCTGACAACCAAGGAGATAAAGAAACATTCATCCAGACTGGTAGGAAGGGTGGAGACGGGCAGCCAGGGCAGAAAGGACTCATGGTGAGACAGTGGTTGGAGGCCCCGGCAGCTGGAGGACCAGGGAAGGTGGCAGCTGGTGGAGCCAGTGGTCCCACATTTGTGAGCAGATAAACTGGAAGGAACAACTAGAGAGCAAGACAGACTGCACAACCCAGGATTCCAGTGCAGGGTTGGAATAAAGCCTCAAAACCTGTGACTGAAAAATCCTGTGAGGGTTACTGAAATGGGAGAAGCTCCCAGCCTCACAGGAGAGTTCACTGGAGAGACCCAAGGGTCCTAGAACATACACAAACCCATCCATCATGGGATCAGCACCAGAAGGGCCCAATTTGCTTGTGGGTAGCGTGGGAAGTGACTGAAAGTCAACCCAGAGTTCAGCAAGTGGCATTGTTCCCTCTCTGACCCCTCCCCCACATGCAGTGCCACTATACAGCAACCTGGGTTGTCCTGCCCTGGCAAATAGTTAAGGCTCCGCTCCTTACTATATAACAGGCATGCCCAGACAAAAAAATATGACCCAAATGAAAGAATAGATCAGAACTCTAAAAACAGAACTAAGCAATGAATACATAGCCAACCTATTGGATGTAGAGTTCAAAACACTGGTAATCAGGATGCTCACAGAAATGGTTGAGTATAGTTGCAAAATGGAGGAAAAAGTGAAGGCTATGAAAAGTGAAATAAAGGAAAATGTACAGGGAACCAACAGTTATGAGAAGGAAACCGGGACTCAAATCAATGGTTTGGAGCAGAAGAAAGAAACATTCAACCAGAACAGAAGAAACAGGAATTCAAAAAAAAATGAGAGGCTTAGAAACCTCTGGGACAACTTTAAATGTTCCTATATTCCAATCAGACGGAAGCCAGAAGGAGAAGAGGAAGAGCAAGAAATGGGAAACTTTGTTGAAAACAATGAGGGAGAACTTCCCCCATCTGACAAAGGAAATAGATTTCGAGGAGGTACAGGAAGCTCAGAGAGTCCCAAAGAAGTTGGACCCAAGGAAGCACACACCAAGGCACAACATAATTACATTACCCTAGATTCAAGAGAAGGATAGAATCTTAAAAGCAGCAAGACAAAAGGAGACAGTTACCTACAAAGGAGTTCCCATTAGACTATCAGCTGATTTCTCAAAAGAAATCTTACAGGGAACAAGGGGCTGGAAGGAAGTATTCCAAGTCATGAAAGGCAAGGACCTACATCCAAGATTGCTCTATCCAGCAAAGCTTTCATTTAGAATTGGAAGGGCAGATAAAGTGCTTCTCAGATAAGGTCAAGTTAAAGGAGTTCATCATCACCAAGCCCTTATGATATGAAATGTTAAAGGGCCTTATCTAAGAAAAAGTAGATGATCAAAACTATGAATAGTAAAATGACAACAAACTCACAACTATCAACTGAACATAAAACAAAAACAAACTAAGCTAACAACTAAAAAGGAACAGAACCACAAAAGTGGAGATCACAAGGAGGGTTATCAGTGGGGAGGGGGAGAGGGGAGAATGGGGGAAAAGGTAGAGAGAATAAGAAGCATAAATGGTAGGTACAAAACAGACAGGGGGATGTTAAGAATAGCATGGGAAATGGAGAAGTCAAAGAACTTATATGTGTGACCCATGGACACTAAGGTGGGGAATGCTGGTGGGAGGCAGGTGCATGGAAGAGGGGAATAATGGGGAGAAAAATATGGACAGCTGCAATAGCATAATCAATAAAATATATTAAAATAATAAAAATGAATAAAAAAGATCTTAAAATCAATAATCCTAACTGTATACCATAACAAAAATAAAGAACAGAAAAATAATAGAAGAAAAATCAATGAAACCAAATTAGTTCTTTGAAGAGATGAACAAATTGATAAAGTTTTAGCTACCAAACTGGAAAACTTTCATGAAATAGAAAAATTTCTTGAAACATAGCAACTAGCAGAACTGACTCAAGAAAAAACAGAAAATCTGAAGAGACTTGTAACAATAATGAAATTGAATCAGTAATCAAAAACCTCTCAACAGAGAAAAACCCAGTACAAATTTACCTCACTAGTGAATTTTACCAACATTTAAAAAAGAAAGGACACCAATGTTTCTCAAACTGTTCCAAAAAGTTGAAGAGTAGGAACACTTCCTAACTCACTCTCTGTGGTCAGCATTATTCTGATACCAAAGCCAAATAAGCACATCACAAGAAAATTACAGAATTATACCCCTGATGAATAATGGTGTCAAAACCCTCAACAAAATATTAGCAGAACAAACTCAATAATGTATTAGAAGGAGTATATACCATAACTAAGTGGAATTTATCCAAGGACTGCAAAGATAATTTAACATATAATAGTCAATGTAATATACCATTAATAATGCAGAAAAAGCATTTGACAAAATCTAACATTCTTTCATGATAAAAGCACTCAGCAAACTAAAAATAGAATAGAACTTCCTCAATATGATAAAGGCCAAATATATATTTTTACACACAAAATGTATATACACACATATATGTATACACATATATGTACACACACATATACATTTATTTATTTAAAAACCCATAATGAACATCACACTCAATGGTAAAAGACTGATAGCTTTTCCTGTAAAATCAGGAACAAGACAAGCAAGGCTGCTTGCTTTTGTCACTTCTATTCAATATAGTATTGGAAGTTCTAGCCAGAGAAATTAGGCAAGAAAAAAAATAACGAAAGGCAACCAATATATTAGAGAGGAAAAGTAAAATGATCTCTGTTCAGAGGTGACATGATCTTATATGTAGATAACCTTTCCATCAAACAAATAAAAAACTGTTATAGTTAATTCATAAATTCAGGAAAGCTGCAGGGTACAAAATCAGTTGCATTTCCATACATTAATGATGAATGATCTAAAAAGAAAATTAAGAAAACAATTACATTTACAATAGTATACAAAAGAATAAAACACTTAGGAATAAATTTTAAAAGTTGAAAGACTAACGCAGTGAAAACTACAAGACATTGCTAAAAGAAATTAAGGAAGAGATAAATAAATGCAAAGGCATCCCATGTTCATGAACTGAAAGACTTAGTATTGTTAATATGCTAATACTACCCAAAGTGATATACTGATTTAACACAATCACTATTAAAGTCTCAATGGCATTTTTTTCCAGAAATAAGAAACCCTTCAAAAAAAAAAAAAAAAAAAAAAAAAAAAAAAAAAAAAAAAAAAAAAAAAAAAAAAAAAAAAAAAAAAAAAAAAAAAAAAAAAAAAAAAAAAAAAAAAAGAACTATCATTAGAAGTCTCAAGGAATGGCCAATAACCAAAACTACCTTGAAAGAGAAAAACAAAGTTGAGGAACTCTTACTTCCTGGTTTCAAAACTTACAATAAAGCTACAGGAATCAAAATAGTGTGATACTGGCAAAAGGACAGACATATAGAGCAATGGAATAGAATAGAGAATACAGAAATAAACCTTTGCACATATGGTCAAATGATTGTCAATTCAAGTGTCAAATCTATTCAATGTAGAAAGGACAGACAGTCTTTTCAACAAATACTGCTAGGGAAACTGGGCATACACACAAAAGAATGAAGGTGAACCCTTACTTAACACCATATATAAAAATTAATTCAAAATGGATTAAAAGGATGAACATAAGAGCTAAAATTACTAAAGTCTTAGAAGGAATCATGGGGAAAGTTTCGCAACATTGGATTTGGCAATGATTTCTTGGATATAACACCAAAGACAGGCAACAGAAGAAAAAAGTAGATAAATTGGTCTTCGTGAAAATTAAAGACTTTTGTGCATCAAAAGGCACTATCTACAAAGTAAAAAGGCAATCCATAGAATAACACAAAATATTTGCACATTATGTATCTGATAAGGCATTAATATATCCAGAATAACAACTGCTAAAACTCAACAACAAAAAACGACGCTATTTAGCCCTGGCTTAGTTGCTCCGTTGGAGCATCATCGTCCACACTGAAAGGGTGCAGGTTCAATCCCTGGTCAGGGCACATACCTAGGTTGCAGGTTCAATCCCTGACTGGGGTGCGTACGGGAGGCAATCGATGTTTCTCACATCAATGTTTCTTTCTCTCTCTCTCTCTCTTTCTTTCTTTCTCCCCCATCCCTTCCTAACTCTCTAAAACCAATAAACATATCCTCAAGTGAGGATTAAAAAACAAATTTAAAAAAGGGTAAAGGGCTTCCTTTTGGCTAGGACCACCATCTTCTAGTAATTTGCCAAAATAACTAACACAAAGGGAAAGAAGAAAGGCACCCACTGTATGTTCTCTAGGCCTGTTAGAAAACATGGAGTTGTTCCTTTGGCCATCCATCTACATGCTAATCTACAAGAAAGCTGATATTGTAGACATCAAAGGAAGGGCACAGTTCAAAAAGGAATGTCCCATAGATGTTCCCATGGCAAAACTGGAGGAGTCTACAGTGTCACCCAGCATGCAGTGGGCATTGTTGTAAACAAACAAATTAAGGGCAAGATTCTTGCCAAGAGAATTAAAGTATGTATTGAGCATATTAAGCACTTTAAGAGCTGAGATAGCTTTCTGAAAAATGTGAAGGAAAATGATCAGAAAAACAAGGAAGCCTGCTCCATCCAGAGATGTGCACTGTATGAGAACCAACTGAAAGAACTCTGTGCTGCTGGAATCCATTCCCTATGAATTCATGGCACAGTAAGTGTAAAAAATAGACCTCTGTACTAATAAAATAAATAAATGTAAAAATGGGGAAAGGACTTAAATTGTTATTTTTCCAAAGAAGATATACAAATGGCCAATAAACACATAAAAATATGTCAACATCACTAATCATTATGGAAATACAAATCACGCCTCACACCCATTAGGATGGATACTCTTAAAAAAAATCAGAAAATAGAAATTTTGGTACGAATGAGGAGAAACTGGAAACTCTGTATATTGTTGGTAGGAATGTAAAACTGTCCAGGTACCATAAAAAAAAGTTTGACAATTTCTCAAAAAATTAAAAGTAGAATTACCATATGATCCAGTGATATACCCCAAAGAACTGAATGCACAGTCCCCAAGAGATATCTGCATGTCCATGTAGTGGCATTATTCATAGTAGCTAAAAGGTATAAGTAACCCAAGTGTCCCTGGATGAATGAATAAAGAAATGTGGCATATACACATGGAATATCGTTTGGCCTTGTAAAGAAGGGAAATTCTGACACATGCTACAACACAGATGACCACTGATGATATTATGCTAGACATAATAAACCAATTATAAAAATACAATTACTGTGTGATCCCATATATATGAGGAGCTAGAGCAGTCAGCCTCATACAGACAGAAGGTAAAATGGTGGGTGCCAGGGGCCGGGCCAGGCAAGGCAAGGCGCGCCAATGGGGAGTTGTTCTCAGTGAGCACAGAGTTCCGGTTTTGCAGTGTGAGAAACTCTGGGAACGGGTGGTGGGGATGGGCGAACAACAACAGTAACGTACTATTAAGTACGTTACTGCCACTGAACTGGTACTTAAAAATGATTACAGTGGCAAATTTTATGTTATGTGTATTTCACCACAATAAAAAAATGGGAAAGAATGAAGTTCTAAAACATGCTACAATATTAATGTACTTTGAAACATTAAGTGGAGAAAGCAAAACAGGAAAAGACAAACACTGTATGATTCCACTTATAAAAACTAACTAGAGTCATCAGATTCATAGGAATAGAAAGTAAAATAAAAGTTAACAGTGGCTAGGTAACCGGAAGTACCAGAGGAGGACACTGAAGAGTTATTCCTTAGTGAGCAGTTTCGTTTTGGATGATGACAATGGTCTAGACATGGGTAGCAGTGATGGCTGTATAACATTGTGAAGATACTTAATGTTATTGAATTATACACTTAAAAATGATTAAAATGGTAAATTTTATGTTATTTAGATTTGCCACAAAAATAAACAAACAAAAAAACTTAGCAAGAATCCCAACCATCTGAACAACAGGATCAGCAGGGCTGACGGATGGGGGATAGCCCAGGATAAGCTCTGAGAGCCAGTGTGGGGGTCCAAGTGGCAGAGCTGACACAAGCTTGCCCAGGGTTCACAGCAAGACCCTGCAGGGCCTTGGGAACATGTTAAGGATTCTCAACTTTGCTGCAGAGTAACAGAGAATAAACTGGAGGAGTCAGACTGATGGAGATGTAGCTGTCAAGAGAGTGCTGCCATCATTCAGAAGAGAAATAGGGAGCTTCAATCTAGGAATGTGGCTGTGAGAGGAAATGAAAGAGGTTGGCCTCAATCATCCTTCGAGCAGCCAAGACTGACAACTTGGGTCAAAAAGCCAGTCCCGGCAAATTTTAGTAAACTGAAAACACCCAAATTTTGTTCTGTTATTAGTAGAACTAGGCTAAAAAAAACAGTAAATAAAAAGATCACAAGGAGATTAATAGCTATAATGTTTAAAATCATAGTGGAAACTGCAAAATATCTGGAACTGAAAGTCAAAGAAAATGCTCCATAATAAAACCTTTGCTGCACATCTCAACAAACATTCTAGAACAAAAAATTAAGATAAAAAAATAAGGAAGAAATTAGTGAAACACAATAAAGAATATCATCAAAGCCAAGAATTATTCCTTGAAAAGGCTAATAAAACTTATAAATCCCTCAAGAGACTGCACATACATTCAGAAATCACCAATACCAGAAATGAAAAACAAGATGTCACTGCAAATGTTGCTAATGGTGAAGAGAAGATATTATGAATTTTAATGACAATTAATTTGAAAACAGATAAATTTAGAAATCTGATAAATTTCTAAATTTACAGATAAATTTAATAAATCTAGAATGTACTAATTGCTAGAAAAGAAGAGCTTAACAGAAAGGAAGAGAAACCCCACATGGTACTGAAACTATAAAAGAGACTGAATCCACCACAAAAACCTTACCCTCAAGGGATGATAAAAGCAGCAAAATGTCAATCACAGCATGCAGATAGGAGGTACATGAGAGTTCCCTTTGGATTTTTCAACTCTTCTGTGTGTTTGCAGTTTTTCAAAATAGAAGGTCATAGGGAAACCTTCCTACACTCAGAAAAAGAAATGCCAGCTGAGATGGTCTCATCGGTGAACTTTGCTAAACATTATGGAAAGAAATAGCACAATCTTGCACAAACTCCTTCACAATATTGAAAAAGAAGGAATATTCCTCCAAGTAGGTTTGAGGCTGGCACAGTCCTTACACAGGAACACATCACATGACAAAATCTAAGACAGCAGCTCCTGGCTTCTGCCCCACCTGGTCTAGGTGTACCTGAGCCTAACAAGAGGTAGTCCAGGGTGCCGTGTGCAGACCCCACCCACATCTTTAGCCTAAGGTCACAGTGAGGACAGGTGGAGCTGGGCCTGTGAGGACCAGGCTGCGCCCACCAGATCTGGGACAGCCCTACCTAGATGCCACCTGACACCCAGCTGAGACCTGCTGCTCTGCTGATGCCTGTGGTCACAGCCCCACTCCCACCCTGTCCCTTTGACCTGGCCACACCCCACTTACAGCCCGCACCTCGCCAGGGTTCGGGGGCCAGCCAGCCATCGCCTCCATGTCATGCAGCTTCTGTGTCTGCTTCAGCTGGTTGAGTGATGGCTTCAGCTGTGAAGCCCCCACTGTCTTGCTGGTCCACTCGTCCACCAGCTTGTGCAGGTCATCCGTGAAAGTGCCTTTCTTGTTGTTGCTGTTGTTCACCTGAGCCTGGACATGCAGGGCAGGTGGAGGGCCTGGCTCGGGGCCTGGGACCAGATTGCTGGTGGAGGACCCTGGGGAGGCACACACAGGCCAGGGTTGGTGACACAGTCCGCCAGTACCAGGGGCCGGCTGCAGTCATTCATACAATGGTTTCGCACAGGCTAGGCAACATCTTGCTTCAGGAGATGGTCTGCATTTGGGAGCCACGTGCCAGTTTTAGACATGGTGAAGCATTTCCACAGGCCACAGGGGACTGGACTATGTCACCCATCTCATCAGCCAGGCCAGGGGACAGGACCCCAGCTGCTGGCAGCCTGACTCCATATTCACTCTATGCATACACAGCTTGTGCCTGCCAGACCCCAGAGAAAGAGAGCTCAGGAAACTTCTGGCACAGACTGGGGGCAAACCATTCTGACCTCTGCACTCTTAGCTCTAACATTAGGACTCAAAGGGGATGCTTTGGGGACAGAGCAGCTGCTGTTATACTTGTAGCAAAGGGACAATGCATGTGATAGGCTGCGGGCCATTGACATTCCTGCGAATTTACATGGCTTGGTGGTTTGTAATATAAGACACAGAAACTGCACCTCTCCTCACCAGAGCACTGGGGAAGGTACTAATAAAGGGCACAAACCCAGAGCCTTCCATCTGTAACATGCCTGCAATCTGGGTACCAACAGAGCAGCGGCTGGAGGAGGGGAGGCCTGGGCCATGTGCTCCAGGAAAGGTAGGGCAAAGTCAAGCGCACTTGCTACTTCACTGAGAGATTTGTTTTAAATGACCAAACCAGGATTTTTTACTTTTTTAAAAAAATTGTGTCCTCTCCCTTCTTCCTACATATGATTTCTGGTTGGCAATTTTGAATAAGCCACTTTTTAAAAGTTCTGTATTTAAAATGAAAAAATAACCTAAATGACCATCTCTTCAAACAAGCCATTGCAAAATGTAGTCTACTTTAGTGGCTAGCAACAAAAAAGCACAGACACAAACAGTTAAACATTAGTAACGAGAGTCTACACACACAGAGCTATCTCTACATGACCATTTCAGCCAGAAAAGAAACAAAGAAAAAGAAAAAGGCGAAAGATGAGAGCAGTGGGCAGCCCAGGTAGCCTGATACCTATTTTGTCCCAGGAACTCTCCTTTGGCACTCATCTTTAGCACTGCAAGGAAATACTCATTCCTACAATTTTGGACCAGGAGCCAATTAACAATTGAGAACGTGTGCATGTTCCGGAGCAGGACAGCCTATAGTTGTGAACTGGCGAGAATGCACAAATTCTAAGAGCCATGGAGATGCAAAGGGGCACTCAGATGGCTGTCCAGCCAGGTGCAGGTGGAGCAGTGCCCACGAGGGTGGACAGAGAGCAGGCCCATGCCTGCCTGTCCGCCAGCCCCCATGGTTCCAGGCCCAGCCACGGAAACCCTGATGCGAAGTAGCCACAATAAAGCCCATGCAATGGAGAGCAGACAAGGGATGAAACCTCACCCCCCCAACCCCCCAATAATTACGACTGCTGTGCTCTTTGCCTAGACAGAGACGCTTCAAGGCAGACCCTGCAAGGGAGAAAGAAACGACACAAGACCACAGAATTAGGGAAGACAGTACACACGGGGTCAAGCCACCACACTTTAAGCAAAAGTAATCAGTGCAAGGAGTGGCAAAGGCCAGCAGTTCAGAGAAAAAAGACCAGCCTCCTGGGTTCACTGGGTGTCCCTGAATCAGTGTGCAGTTCACACGTGCTTCATTGAAGGGCGGAGGTGCAGGGCCAAGCCCCAAGCTTCAGATAGAAGAGTGTGTATCTCTGGAAACATATTCAAAAAAAAAAAAAAAAAAAAAAAAAAAAAAAAAAAAAAAAAAAAAAAAAAAAAAAAAAAAAAAAAAAAAAAAAAAAAAAAAAAAAAAAAAAAAAAAAAAAAAAAAAAAAAGGCAAAGCACATGGCTGGGCTTTTAAACAAAGGGCTTTCGGAAGCTCCACGGATTGAGGCGGGAAACCCCACTAATGTCAGCCAGGAGAGTGCTGGCTCACTAGAGCCTGGCCACAAGGCCCATGGGAGGTTTTCCAAGTGCAAAAAGATACATCGTTTTGCAGGTTTGAGGCCAATCCTGGATCTCAGTTAGCTGCCCCCGCCAGGCCAGCAGAGGGCATTAAGGAAATGCAAGAAGTCTTATAGAAAGGTAGGAGGCAGGGCTGACCCTGATTCTGTGCTATACTTGGCAGCTTCATCTGGTACTCCCTATCCACCAGGCCACGGCAAGGTCTCCTTGTCACTGGACTACCACTAAGGGCTGCTGGACTCTGATCCACAGAGCCTGTCTGTGCTGACAGACACGCTAACTTTAGTGTCTGGCATGCCTTAACATTCAGTGCCCAACTGGAGAGCAGATGAGCTGGCCAGGAGGGACTGCTGCACCCCACTTACCCTGCCTTCCAGAGAGTCAGGCAGGCAGAAGTGGGGCAGGCAAGGATGGCCCAGGCATCCCCAAGGTCACTCAGCAAGGCTGCACTAACGTGGAGGCTCTGTGTTCCTGCCTGCCCCTCACCAGGAGCAGGATGATCTGCACACAACCACCCTGCTCCTTGGAGGATGTTGACAGCAGTGGCACCATTCCCAACACTGTAGCCATGGAAGACAAACCACTGCCTCCTGTGTTTGAGGACAGAGGGCACAGGTCGACCAGGCAACGTGAGGAACAGCTGAGTACATTGGACTCACATTCAGCTGTTCTTATTTTAGTTCATCCTGTCTATTCTGAGGCTGACTTGGGGAAAGGCAGGTGATGTTCTGCTGGGATCTTTATTGTGCAAACAGAAAGGAAAGAGCCAGGCTCTTTCTGAATCTCAGTGGGAGTGTCGAAGGGCCTTTGCTGGTCTGTGTTCCAGATGGATCCCCTACTGGGAACACAGGGACCTTTGGGAACTGCCTGGGGCAGGTAGGAGGGTCCTGGCTTGGTGACTGTGTAAGGTATCAAGGAATGCACATCTCCACATCTAGTTTATGTGGTGGTAACCTTAGCTTCTAGACCATAGCAGGCCCCTACTGATGACCAAACCTGGACTAAATACCTAGGTGGGACCCCACAGCTTAACAGCAGCAGGTTCTTTTGAAAGGCTGTTCTGGGCCTGCCAGGCTAGACGTCTAAGTTCAGGGCTGATTCTTATCAGCCTGTGGGAAGGCCACCCACAGCCAGCTGCCTGCTCAAAAGCACCAAAGGGAGCCAGGGCCCCAGACAGACCTCAGTGGGAAGACAGAGTTGGTGCCATGGGCCACCAGAATACAGTGCTTGGTGCTGGAAAGCCATAGCAGTCCATGGAGGCCTCCATGCCCACGCACAACACAGGCCCAAGGTGACCAGAGCACTGACAGCTCCTGGCCCTCCCAGCTGAACTTTAAATACAAGTCAACCAGATTCAGGCCCTATGCTCTGAGATCATGCTGTTCGGCTGCATGCAGAACTACAGCTGAGTAGCCGTCATGCGGCTAGTGACCAGCCTCGCTCCAGCAAAGCCCTGCCCCCTTCAAGCTTTCCACATATCTGTCCTGGCCTGGAGCTTGCCCTTTGTGCTCACCAAACATACAGCATTGGACGGACAAGCCCCACCCTGGCATGCTCATTCCACACCACAGTGGGGTGTACCCCCCCCCCCCGGTTCCTGCCCATAAAGCTACCGGGCAGTAATGCAAGGGTGCCAGGACCCACACAGAGTCCAGACAGGACTCACAGGAGGTCCACATGGGGTCCACAAAGGGCATGATGGTTTAAACCAGCCCCATCCCTGGTTTCCTGTGGAGAGTGGAGTTTCCCCTGTAGGACTTTGTTGTTGGCCAAATCCTTGGGCAGAGAAGAGCCAGCTTCCAGACCTCAGAACTACTCAGGGAAATGTCCATGAGGGGCAAGAAAACTCTTCCTCCCAGACTGCAACAGGGAAGCACACAGGATTACCTGGCATCCTGTCCTTGTGCAGCATACATCTTAGGAGTGTTTTTTAAGGCAACCAGCCTTCTGCCTTCACAGCCACACCAGGGGAGTCTCAGGCAGCACTCAAGCCCGCAGTGAGGTGAGGCCCCATGCTACTTGCCTCTACATTTACTCTGGCACAGGAAAAGAGGCTGCTCCTGGAGTGGACAACACCTCCCCACCCCCACCCCTGCTGGCTGGCTGCCAGTGGGATGCCTCAAATTTGTGGGTGTCTGATGGGGACAGACTGCTTAAATAATGGACGAGGCCCTATAGCCATCCCCACACTTGCCATTTGCCATAGTGTTCAAATACTGACAAAGGCCATGTGGAACTGCAGGACCATAGCCTCAGTGCAGACCAGCCAGGGTTCCCCACCCCCGTGATGAGAGGCACATCTCTGACAGGTTGGCCATATCCCAACAGTTTTTCGCTAGGCACTTGGTTCTGGCACAGAGAAGAAAGTGGGCAGAGAGCACCCAAGTGTTGCTCCAGGTGTCTATGTACTGAGCCACCAACTTCTCAAGCTGAGAAGCAACAAAACTTGTCCCTGAAGCAGGAACTGGGAAGTAGATGCCTGTTGGCTCTGCTCTAGGGTGACTTCACCCTGAGTGTCACCACTTGGGTTGCACAGGCCTCGAAGCATAGGGGCAGCCCCTCAGACCACTCACCAAATTGCCCTGGGTGGCCTAAGCCGTGGTGGAGGCTGTGTGTGGGGTTTCCTCCCTGTGTACCTTTCCCTTCCCCTGGACCCTCTCCCAAACCCACTGCAGTGGGTCCCCACAGGGAGGGAAGGAGGGAGAGAGAACACACCTGGGTGGGGGCCTGAGGGAGCTACACAGTGGCAGCAGGGGTCGCAGAGACAGATTTGTTGTAGCATGAATGCCAGGCACATTGTCAGACGCAGGAGAAAAACACAAGGCTTCGTGTGTAGAGAGGTCCTGGAGAATACAGGCCCTTTCTCTGGTCAGGAGAAGCCAGATGCAGAGGAAGGACAACATACCTAACAACAACTTCTGACCAACAGGACACCAGAATACAATTACTTCTGCAACTTAACCCAAGCTGGAGGGGTCCTGTAGGGTGGGGAGAAGCCTCCAAGGATACATCCAGGGTCTGCCCTGCCTTGGGGGCCAGGCCTCCCTGGGGGCCTACCCCTCTAACGGCAGGCCTGATCTGGTGCCCACCCCAACAAGGAGCAGAGGCTGTGACCTCCCCATGCTCTAAGTCCCCGGCCTGGCTTCCTTTCCTACTTGGGGTCACCTACAGCACCTCTGAAGCTGTAGGTGCCCACTTCTAACATCTGTCATATTCTGAGTTCTAGAGGAAGCTGCAATTTCCTATACTTCCAAACTTTAGGGAGATTTAATCGTCCCAAACCCTTGTTTCTTATTCGTTTCAGGATAGGGAACTGAAAGCTTTTCTCAGCTTTATCTTCAGCTTGGGCTGGGCCAGCTACCTTGCACCTCAAGCTCTAGCTTCCTTCTCCCCTGCGCCCATCCTTTTAGCCCTCCCAGACCAGCTCTGAACTTCCATCCAGTCTCTCACCCAGGAAGCAGCACACAGTGGCTCCAGGAGCCCAGAGGGCGAGCAAGGTGGATACTGGGACCAAAGTGGGGGTGTCCTGGCTCCTCTGGCCCCATTAGTAGAGGAGCAGGGGAGCTCAAGTCTTCACACCCCCGGGCCTCATGGCCATGGGCAAGAGGGCCCAGAGCAGGCCAAGCACCCTCCTCACCAGCAACCTCAGAGCGTGTGGGGTGACATCAAGGCCTGAGAAGACTAGGAACTCAGCCCAGACATGCCTAAATATAACTGGGCTATGCAAACAGCAGTATCCTCATGCTCACAGCATCAGAGGAAACAAGGACTACCAGGCCAGTATGAGCCACTACATAAAGTCACCCTGCCTGGGCCAGTCCCCACCTTCCGCCATCAAGCTGCACTTCACATGTTCCTTTCCAGCAAGAACAGAAGCAAAACCTAATCTCTTTGTCCCTGCTATACCTTAAATTTTTCTCTTATGTTGGAACAGTAAGTAATCATGAAAGAAAAAAAAAAACCAAAAACGCTTAAGAACAAGCAGAACCAGGTACACGGAAAGGTAAAATGGTGATGACCTGAAAGGCATGTCTGGTGCTGCTTACTCACAAGTTTCTACTCCAAGTACCCTGGGAAAACCACCATCTGCCCTAATGTGCTTCCTACATATGGCCAGTGGCCGTCCCAGCAGGGACACAGTTGTCCATCTGAGCATGAGATACCTCGGGATCCAGATGTTTTCACACCACAGCCTCCAGGGCAAGAGCCATGCACATACGGGCAGAAGGGGAACACTAAGTGAACAGGGAGCCAGGATGCACTCGGGACTCCCCATGTCCCAGCGCCCCCATCCAACTCTGCAACTAACCAGCAGCCCAGGGATCCCCAAGCTGAACCAGGCATCCGTCAGTAGATGAGGAGAGCTGGGCAGTCCCTGGGCATTTTCTACCTGATCTCGGGCTTTCAATCTGGCCTGCCCACCTAGGGGGGATGCCATGGGCCCCCTCATGGGGAAGGATGCTTACTGTGGAAGTGGCCTCAGGTCCCAACAAGTACAATGTATCTTTATTGTACAAAAACCACATGCTCCAAATCAGCATATCCAATCCAATTGGTAAAAAGCTTAATTTTTCTGTTAAAAAAACAAAAACCCGAAAAGCCCACAGCTTGAGATTCATTTGCCAATCCATTCGAGGGTTAAAAACAATTTTGGATGGCCCTGAGCAGGTATGCCATTCCTGGGCATGAGTCCTAGGCACTAGGAAGGCATTCCAGGGACTCTGAAGACAACTGGGACTGAGGTTTGGTTTCACAGGGTTTTGTGGACCTGCGTAATTGACTTCATCTTTTAGGTCCTTGAGATGAGAGGGAAACACACCAAGTAAAGTGCAGGAGCTAGAGAGAAAACAAGGAGGGGTCGGGCCCAGATGCGAAGCATGGTGGGAGGCTGGGAGTCACCTCTCCCAGAGCTGGAAGATTCTGAGATGAGCAGAGTGGAGAGAGGGGCTGGGGTGTCCTAGCTGCAGCATGTTCTCAGCATTCCCACATGCAGGGAGTGGGAGGTAGGTGGACAGTACTAGATGTGGTGCTCCAGCCCCTGTACAGAAGTTACACCCTCCAGTGACCTTCTAGCACTGTCTCAGGTCACTACATGCATGTCTTCAAAGTCTGGACACATGTGAAACACATCATGCATGTAGAGAAGGCCAGAGTTGTCTTTTTGTTCTTGCTGGAACGGGGGGACAGTGGATGTGTATATTTGCCACAATTGCAACTGAAATAAAAGTGCATCCAACTTTTACAACCAGAAAAAACAAAATACAAAAACAAGTGATCAAAGAAGTGTAGGGCACCTTGGGGGTCTGGGGGTGGAGCTGAGGTTGGGAGTGGGCAGGCTGCTACACATGCTTTCAGTGCCCAGGCAGGAGCAGAGAGCATGCACTAGTGTGCTTTCTGGGGCTAGACAGGCGGGTGTGGACGGGGCTCCATTTTCCATATTAAATGAGTTCAATGGGGTGGGGGGGCATCCTACAAAAAGTGTGGAAGGTAATGAAGACAGGAAGAGGGTGGGGAGAAACCAAGGGCCAGGTGCTGATAAAATACAGAAGAACAAATACAGACAGATGGACACAGACACGGGTCCACTGAGGAATCGAGTGCGAGGTTTGCTACTAGACTTATGGGTCACTCTCTCAGACGTTGGATGGCAAACCGTCCAGCCTGCAAATGAATATAGAGGGAAGAAAACAGAGAGACAGGCATCAAGTACAGTCTCTGGGCTTCCTCCTACACCACCAGCCACATCCGCCTCAGTCACTTAGCATCCACGGCTGCACCTAGCCCAGCCCAGAGGACCACAGCCACCGACCACATAATGGAAAGGAGGAAACATTGGAGCGGAAGAGAAGCGGACCCCAGGAGAGCGTGCGGGGTGGGGGCGGGGGAGTCAGACGTGGCAGTGGTCACCACCTCTCTGGACAGAGATGGTGCAGGTGAAGCACCTCATTGCACAGCTGCTGTGTCCACAGCAATTCCTCCTCAAGGCCAAACTCCCAGCTCAAGAGTTGTACCCTGGTTCCCCCAGCAGTCCTTCTGGACCCGTGTTTAGTGGGGAACGGGGCAGGACAGAGTGGGCAGTGCCTGGGGCCTGGCACAGACCTCACAGCAGATGCCACGTCTGACCTCTCAGTGGTCCTGGTGCCTTTCCCAGGTCCCACTAGCCAAGCACACCTCCCTCTGAGCCACTTACAGCAAGACTCTGATGGCTGGGCCATCCATCTTTTCATTCAAGGCTACCTCTACAGTTACTTCTTTAAGAAGCTGTTGGCAGCCTTGGCCACAGCTCATGTCCCCTCTACACCACACGGACCCTACTTCACTAGCACATGCGCAGAGACGGGCAAGCTGAGAATCACCTGGGCCATGTGCTCCGCCTCCGTCACTGGCTAAGCTGGAGCAGATGTCTGCAGACAAGGAGGCCCGAACAGAGCAAGGCTGCTGGGTCTGAACTGCCTTTCCACACGGGTCTGAAGCTGCTGCAGGCCCTGCCCCGGCTTTGGTGGGGTCCTTAGCAGGAGGGCCTCTGTTGCAGTCTGACAAATGACCTGGGTGGGGAGAAGGGGGTACAGGCACTATAAGGTGCCGCAGGACAGACCAGCCAGCACAGGGTGCATCTGTCCTCCCTGATCTTTGCTGGGTGACCTTGGAGAAGCTGAGTCCCTGCAGGCAATGGGCATGTGGCTGGGTTACCCATGTGGGAGTGCTGGGAAGATCAAAGAAAGTAACCACAGTCTCCACCAGTTGACAACACTGTGTTGGGTTTGACTTGTGCAAATGCAGTGAAAGAACTGTGGTACATCTGGAGATGTGCACCTGAGCTCAAAGGGGGGGGGCCTATAAACTTCCTCCTCACTCTAATTAGTCTCTTGTTAACATTAGGAACTGGCATGGAATTTGTGTACTTCTCAAAATTCGTGAACCTCCGCCCTGCGGGTTATATACGATACCAAGGGTTTGTGGTCAGCTCACCACCAGCTTCCCGCCTGGCCAACTGAGGCTTCAACTTACTAGGTCTCCACCCCAGAGTGTGCAGGCCAGTGCCCACATGCACCCTGAGTACCCAGGGTTTGTGGTTAAGTGCTGGGGTCCTCACCACCCTTCTCCTCCCCAAAGGCTCAACCCCCACTGTCAGCTGGTGATACACGTCTGCAAGACTGGGTCAGAGGGAACAGCCCTGTCCCAGGCAGCAACCTGCAGTAAGGAACAGGTTGGCAAAGGGCAGGCCCTAGTTCTGGAGACCCTGGGCTTCCTCCTCCCTCATACACTGCAGCTCAGAGGTAGCTGAGTGCTCTGAGCAGACCTGCCCACTCACAGCCCTTTCTTCTTGCCACAGCCTGGGGGCAGAGGCCCTTGCCCTCCACAGCCCATAGTGGCTTCCCCACTCCCATGAAGGAGAGTCATGAAGCACTCTTCCAGGCCTGGGCAGTGTCTGTCCAACTACCAGCCCAGCCCCCTCCCACGGGTGGCCAGGAGCACACAGGGCTGACCTGTACTGGAGGCCACAACCTTGAGCTGCTGCACCAGCGGGTTCAGCAACTTCCCAGCCTTCAGCTTGCTCCTGCTGGTCTTTCTCCTGCGGCTGGCCGGGGGTGCTGTATGAAAAAGCCCCAGGTTGGGGGGCAGGGTCTTGCCCAGGCGGCGGTACAGGGCTTCGATCTCTTGCTTCTGCTGGCTCTGCAGCTCTGAGATCTCCTTCAGGTGTCTGCAGGAGAGGAAAGAAGGAAGGGTTAGGCAGGCCTCCTGAGAGTCCAAGGCAAACAAGAGGATGGGGCAGGCAGCCAGCAGGTCACCCTGAGCAAATGGGGCCACTCAGAGGGGACTGAGCGGCATTTACTTAGATATCTTTCTGTCTACATCTAAACTAAGTGGGCATCACTGAGGGCCTGGAATCAGCATCCAATGACACAGAACTGTAGACCACCAGCCTAGGGAGACTTGTTTCTCATCCAGGCTCATAATACTGCTTTGTTTTAGGGTTTTTTCTTGGGAGGGGCAGTGTGGTATGAACTTCACATATTTATACTTGCAATACAAACCCTGCACATAAACACAGGTGAAAAGTAAAATAATCAGTTCTCAGAATTGAGAGCCTGCTTGGGTTCATCAGGTGTTGTTTCCTTCACACAATGGAGGCGTCTCAGATGAGGGAATGCCAGCAAGTCTGAATTGAGACACATGTGCTCAGCCAGGGACCTGAGGCTCCAGCTCCTCCCTGCCAGGGGGACTCCCAGCTCAGGCAACACCACCCATGGGGCACAGAGCTCAACTGATAGGCCACACAGGTGGAAAGCCTAATTAAGGCCCAGATGGAAGCACTGGCTGTGGGCAAGGGCAGTTTCTAAGATAAGCCAGAGGAGACAAGGATCCCTGCCAACCTCCCTCAGAAGTCAGTGGCCGAGCCCCTGGCTACCTCCCTTGCCCATCCTTCCTGCCAGCTTGGGCAGTACTGGGCCAGATACCATCCCCTCAGCAGTATTTCATGTGTCCCAGCCACCCCAGCCAGGGGCTCAGCCCCTCAACCTCACTCCAGGCCCATCTCCTTTGTGCGTGGCTGTGAAATAGGTGTTTTTCATGGTTGGACAGGAGAAACCCAATTCTAATTTTTCCTCTTATGTCTTCAACACCTACCAGGTTTGTTTTAGAAAAATAATTCTCTAAACAGCAAACTGCTGTTGTATCAGACTGAGCTTCTCACAGGGTGTGATGTTTCTAGGTGAAAGCTGGCTGGGGTTGGGGGAGGGATGCCTGGTCAGCTGGGGAGCATTTGATTTAGGACTTAGGGGAGACTCTCACTCTGAACCTCCTGCCCAAAGCCCCTTCTTTCCTCCCTTCCACATAGCCGTAAGGGGCTGCAGCAGGCCTCTCAAATTATGGGGCTCCTGGGGGTTCTAAAAACTGCAAATGCTGGGTGAGGGGAGGCACCTGTGTCTCCTCAGTGCCTGGAGGCTACCTCCTATCTGACAGCCACGGATCCCCATCAATTCAGATCCAAACCCCGCCCCCTTCAAAATGGTTCCCCCTTTCTACTGGGGCCCATCAGGCCAGAGAGCCAGGATTTTGTATCCTCTATTTTCCCATTTCCCAGGGTCCTGGAATCCTTTCCTTTGCGGAATTTCTTCCTCTCTCCTTCCCATCCCCGTAGCCCACCACTTCAACTCCAGGCCCCACCCTCTCCCCAGGCTGCAGGACTCCTCACCTCCAGGCCCTGCCCCCTCAGAATGCACAGCAGCTTCTCCCTCATTTTTAAAAAAGATTTTACTTATTTAGAGAGAGGGGAAGGGAGGGAGAAAGAGAGGGAGAGAAATACCGATGTGAGAGAGAAACATCGATTGGTTACTTCTCATTCACGCCCAGAAGAGGGACCAAACCCGTAAGCTGGGCACATGCCCCAACCAGTATCGAACTGGTGCCAAGCAACTGAACCACACCAGTCAGCGTGCTTCTCCCTTATTTTCTTGCAACAAGAGCCCCACTCACAATCTTCTACAGCTCCCCTCACAGTGGAGGGCAGCTCCCTCTGGGCTCCTCTTGTCCCATTTTGTTTCTGCTGACCTACGGCTTCCAGGGTGACACCCCTGAGAGAGCACAGATGAGTCCCCTTCCCCATGCCTCCTTGGACACCACATCCCTAGATGGAACTAGACACCTCAACGGCTGCTCCATTGTACAGCCTTCAGCTGTCACAGTGTACCAGGGGAGGGACCTACAGGTATCAGATGCCCAGGGCTGGTCCTGACCACCCACAGCTAGAACAAAGGGGTAGGGAGGGGCAGCTGGCTCCTCAAGGAGTGGGGGACAGGGAAGCCAGTGGCAGTGCCTGACAAGTTCTCCCAAGCCCTCCCAGTAGGCACAGCCTCGCCCTGTCCACCCAGAGGGAGAAATATGAGAGAGGAGGCTGCTTCTGCTTGGAGTGGGCAGTTTCGGGGTCCACTCCAAGAGCTCTCAGCCCACAGCCATTCCTTCTTCAGAACACCAGCCTCTCCCTGACTCTGTAACTACACTGTGGCCTCTCCTGCCCAGAAGACTTCCAGCTGCAGCTGCATCTCAGGGACCTTGACCACTTGTAGAGTGTGAGGAGGGCCTGGGTCTGAGCGACACCAGAGCTGTACCGTTAAAGGCCACAGGAGGAGGGGACAGCCACAGGAAATGGAGAGGTACAGCCCCAAGACTAGGGACCAGGCCAACAGGCAGCAGTAACAATCACCACTGCCCTGTCTCCTGGTCCAAGCTCCATGTGTACACTGAACCTCAACTGCCCACTGTACCCTAACACCATGGCCTGGAGCCCCACACCAACAGGCCACCCACCCCACAGGACCTACTTCTCTCGAAGACTCTGCAGCTCCTTCCTGATGTCGGCATCCTCAATCTCTGAGTCATTGTCACTGCTTATGTAGGATGACTGGGAGTGGAAGGAGGTCACACTGATGGTGGGGACCTTCACACCCATCCTGCTGGGTGTCTCTGGACCTGGAGAGCCAGCCCTTGAGGACCTGTGCAGAAAGGCAGTGGCCTTCTTCACAAGGTCACTAGCCACATTGCCACCGCTGCCAGGCAGGGAGCCATGCTTCAGCACAGGGCGCCTCCTACGTGGGCACTCATCCCCAGAGTCACTGGACACGGGCTCGCCAGGACAGACCTCAATGGAGGAAGCCGTCTGCACACGCCGCAGGGCCAGCTTCATATCAGGGCTGTGAGGCCCCTCCTCCAAGTATACATCAGGTGGGGCTGAGTACCGCAGGCTGTGCGGGGAGGCCAAGGTCCACTCATCCTGGGTGCTGACTACGGAGAACCGGCCCACCGTTTTGGCTGGTGAACTGCCATCCTGCTGCCCTGGCTGTTTCCGAGGGGACCCTGAGGCCAGAGCACTGTGAGACTGGGGGTGGCTGGCCTGGCTGCCCTCGGTCAACATCCTGGGGCAGCGCTGCATGGGCTTGGCTGCAGTTTCCCCGGGGACCCCGCCGCTCTGGTCTGTGAGCTCCAGATGTGCAGGGATGGCAGAAGCAGGGGCATCCTTGGGAAATAGAGGAAAGGAAAAGATTCCACGCGAACACCAGCAGAGAGCAAACTCCACCAACCAGCTGAGCATCTCAACGTCTCATCGCAGAAAACTACCTACCTGAGGGGCACTAGGTGCTGCAGGTGAACCTGAGGCTACCCATCCTCCATCAGAGCCCAATATGTTGCTCGAAGATGTTGCTGCTGTAGGAACATTAAAATCATTACTTGGGCTGGTGCCGAGGACAAAGGCAGGAATGGCTCAAGGTCAGCTGAATCATGGTGGGAGGAAAGCCGATGTGAGGGAAAGGGAGCCACAGTGAGAAACTGTCCTAACTTCACAGGAGATGCCCTAGAACCTGGGGAAGGGAGAAGCTGTAAGCTCACTACAACTCAGGTCCCTGCAGGCACATGCCCCAGACCCTTGGGCAGAGTCAGGCCCTCTACACACCTGACGGTGTCACCCTGTCTTACCTGCCATCTCTGTCACCTGATGGCACCACCCTATCTCTCCCTGATATGTTCTGATGAAAAATAGGTTTCGTGAGACCATGGAAGGAGCAGATCAATAGGGCTGATTCCTAACCTTGCTGCTCGTGTCTAGGGAAGGTCCATGTCATACAAGCCTGTCTCAGTTTCCCTGTCTACAGAATGGGAACACAGCATATTTCTGACCTGCTTTCCCAGAACTGCTGTGAAAAGTGAATGATAGAGCAGGAGCTGATGTGTGGAAGACTGGCCTGAGCTGAGACCCACACACAACAAAAGAAACACATGGCAGGCCAGAGCTGTATGTCAGCCCAAGCAGGACTAACATGCTACAGTGGGGTAGTGACAGGGGCTAACAGAGCCTTCAGCCAGGCTAAGGGGAGGGGGCTGTCATCCATTTCTACAGTGGGCTTTCTCTTCTTGGTGCATGAACACATACTGAGGCATCATGAAGGGCTCTGCCACATTTGGTTCCCACCCAAGCTGCTGCGTGATGAAGGGTAGGGATGCCGAGTGCTCTGAAGAAGCAAGGAAGGATGGGGCACTCGTGCACAGTGGGGACAGAGCCAATGAACCTGGGGCTCATCACCTGTCACTGGTGAGGATGCAGCCTGCTCCAATGCCACCTCTAGCCCAGGGGCCAGTTCTGACTTGTCCAACTGGAGGAAGAAACACAAAGGAAAGAGCCAGAAGCCTCACTTACTGCCATCTCTGCAGCTAAACTGCAGATCATCTCCTCCCATCCCAGGGCCGGGGTCCCTGTCCTGAGGCTGGAGCAGGGCCCCATCCCAGGCGCTCCACACATACCACTTGACACCAGCCAGTTCCTGACCCTGTACCCACACACCCCATGTTACCAAACAGGCCACTTGTTGCAAAACACACTGGCAGGTCAGGCTCAGAGATGGGACTTGAGAGCAGGACAGGTGGGCTGGGACGAGGCAGCTCTGCATGACCAGACTTGATTTGGCCCCCACCTCTGTCCAAACCCTTGACACAGGATGGCACCTCTGGGCAAGGCCACTACTCACCACAAACTGGGAAGGCAGGGCCGGGTCCTCCCTGGATGCCTCTGTGTAGGGCCGATCTCCTCTCGGGGGCTCCAGGATGAAGTCTCGGTCACCCATCTCCACAGGGGTCCCGGCTGAGGCTGAGGAGGTGGGCACATGCTCCTGGTAGAGCAGATTCCGGAGCTTCTCATCGAGGCTCTTGATGGTGCTGTCTACAAAGCCCACTCTGGGAGGTGGCCCTTCCCCATCTGACTCCAATGGTTGGGGGAGGGTGGTAGGCCCTAGTGGGGGGCTTGGGAGCTGGGAGGTAGCCAGGCTGATGGCCCCCACCACATTAGATAGTGAAGGTAGGGACTGGCCCAGGGCAGGCTGAGGGGTCCTGCTGGAGGCACTGGGTGCAGGGATTGGAGCTGGCAGGGACTCCACCTGGGTGCTGGCCTCCCTGGCTACGGCAGGCTCCCTGAGACCTGTGGGGTGATGGGAGGCCTCTGGGGGGGAGGTACAAGGCCCTCGGGGTATATCTGGGAGCCTTGCAGCAAGTTGGGCATCATCATGAGTCTCTGCCGGTGGCTGGGGGGTCTCACACTCAGTGGCCATCCCCTGAGAGGTCACTGGGCCCCCTTCCTGCATGGTCTCTCCCCTTGCTGGTTCTAGCTTGGGGCTGGCAGCTGGTGCAGCCATTTCCTGGGGCATCACATTCACAGAAGGGGAGGATGGCACCAAAGGAGCCGGTGTGCCCTGAGGGGTGTCCTTGGAGCCTGCTTGGTTTGGAAGATGCAGACCAGCTGGGACGCCAGGTTTTTCCTCCAGGGATAACTGGTCTTTACAGGGTGCTGCATCTAGAAGAAATAGGAAAAACGCCTCTGTACTGGCCTTCCCTGGTCCTACTGACCTGGCACTTTAGTGGCCAAACACATGCCCTCTGTGGGGTGACAGCACCCCCAACACTGGTCTCTTCTTTTCTCTGATGCATCCATCACCTTCAAAATAGGGAAAGTTTTAACAAACATAGTCCTTAGAGAGAATTATAATTTGGCTCAATACAATAAATTTTATAGCAAGGGCTTCTCAGAATAAGATAGTTGTCTTATTCTGTCCAAATTTTAATAGACAGTAGTAATGTTAAAAGAAACATTACCTTTTTTTTATTATTCTGTTTATTTTATTGTTGTTCAAGTACAGTTGTCTGCATTTTCTCCCCACTGCTCCCTGTCACCCCAGCCATCCCCGCCTCCCTCCCCTGACTCCACACCCTCCTTGGTTTTGTCCATGTGTCCTTTACAGTTGTTCCTGAAAACTCTTCCACCCTCCCCCCCATTATCCCCCCGACCTCCCCTCTGGTTACCTTTTATGTAGCACCAATAAAGAATTACACTGAGAAATCAAGATAAGCATTCAGCTCTGAGCATCTTACTACATGGCATGAATTACGTACATATTTCCATATAAAGAGTGGTTAATGTTGAAACAAATAATAAAAGAATGCATACCTTAAGCTGGTATCAACTCAACCAAGTAAAACTTTGTTTTGAAATGAACATTTTCTTCAAATGAAAAATAAAGCATTTGTGAGACTACCATGACACCTACTTAAATATTTACAGAAACACTCTCTTAAACTTGGCTACAAAATGGAATCTCCTGGAAGGTAAAGGAGGATGATGGTGGGCCACAAAAATTCAGATTTTTCCATATGAGGCACGGCCCATCCAGGGTTCTTTAATCCTGTTTGGTTTTTTTTCTTTTTATTATTTCTTTCTCCTTTTCTCCTCTCCCTCCCTTCATTCTTTATGCCTTACCCCCACACTGCACTATCCAGGGCCTCCAGTAAGATACTGAAAATAAGTGATGATGATGTGTATCCTTATACTGGTCTCCACTTCAAAGAGGAAACATTCAACACATCACCAATTAAGAATAATTTGCTATTGTTTTTAAATAAAAACCCTTTGTCAGGTTAAACAAATTCACTTTTATACCTATGCTCCTATTATTTAAAGGTATTAATGGACAAACCCAGGGAAGACGATGTGAAGACACACAGGGAGAACCCTATGTGACCACAGAGGCAGAGACTGGAGTGATGCATGTACAGGCCAAGGAATACCTAGGATTGCCAGCACCAGAAGCTAAGAAAGGCATGGAACAGACCCTCCCCTAGAACCTTCAGAGGGGGCATGGCCTTGTTGACACTTTAACTCAGTCTTCTAACTTCTGAAACTATGAGAAAATACATTTCTGTTGTTGTAAGTCACCCAGTTTGGGCTACCTTGTTATAGCAACCCTGGGAAGATAATATACAGACTCCATAAATATGAAAATATTGGCTCAGAAAAAAAATCAACTCAAGTAAATGATAAATGACTGAGTTCCAGCGATGGTGGTGAAAAGACTGGCAGATCCTCTCCCTGCAAAACAACTACAAAACTGGACAAAATACTTACTGCAAAACAACATTTATTTCAGGGCTTTGGAATAGCTCAAAAACATACAGCAAATTGAGGAGCATTTATTTAGTAAAAATTGGTGAACTCTGGATAAGAACAGTAGGAATCTGGTTATGCTTCAACATGATACCCAGAGAATTAGAGTGGAGATGCTGTTGTCTCCTGCAGCCATTATCACTCTGAAAGTTCCCATTCCAAAAAAAATTTAAACACACAAATGATACACAAATGAAGATATTCTCATTGCAAAATAGTAAAACAAATAAAATGGAACTCCGCACTGATTCTCTAATCCTCTAATCTTATCTTTTTCCTTTGACATTACTATAGCTATACAGAAACAAATAATTTTGTTGCTTATTTTGATATTTAAATAGTCAAGCTGTATTATATAAAAATAATCATTAATGAATATTTAATTTTATCAAATGCTGTCTTCCACCTACTGAGATGGTCAAATCTGTGTCTCTGACAACCACCCATCTACTCTTTGGTTCTGAGTTCAACTTTTTTTCCTTCAGATTCCACATATAATTAAGATCATACAGTGTTTGTCTTTCTCTGGCTTATTTCACTTAGATAATGACTTCCATGTTCATCCATGCTGTCACAAATGGCAGGATTTCCTTTTTTAAGGCTGAATAATAATCCACTGTGTATATTCACCACCCTTTCTTTACCCATGTCTTGGCTATTGGAATAATGCTGCAATGAACACATGGGTGCAGATATCTTTTCAAGATGGTGATTTCATCTCCATTGCCTATATAGCCAGAAGTGAATTGCTGGGTTATAAGGTAGTTCTAGTTTCTTTTTCTTTTTCTTTTTTTGAGGAAACTCCATACTGTTTTCCCTAGTGGCTGAACCAATTTACATTCTCACCAACAGTGTACAGGTTTTCCTTTTCTCCACATCCTCTCCAGAACTGATCTACTGTCTTTTTAAAAACAGCCATCCTCACAAGTGTCAGGTGATACCACATTATGGTTTTGAATTGCCTTTTCCTGATGATGAATGATATATGTCTTCTTGGAGAAACGTCTCTTCATGTCCTCTGCCCATTGTTTTTTATTTTTTAAATTAAATTTACTATGGTGACATTGGTTACTAAGATCATACAGGTTGCAAGTGCACACTTCTATGATACTAGTGTGCCCACCACCTGAAGTCAAACCCAAACCATCTTTCACCATCATGTTAGCCACACCCTCCATCCCTCACCTGCCTCCCTCTGGCAACCGCCACACTGCCATCTGTGTCCATGAGTTTAGTTTTATATCCCACATATGAGAGAAATCATATGGCTTTTAGCTTTTTCTGACTGACTTATTTCACTTAGCATAATATTCTCAAGGTCCATTTGTGTTGTCGCAAATGGCAGTGCTTCATCTTTTCTTATGGCTGTGCATATGCACCAAATCTTCTTTATCCAATCATCTACCAAAGGACGCTTTGGTTGTCTCCATGTCTTGGCCACCGTGAATAATGCTGCAATGAACACCGGGGTGCATACATCTTTGCGAATACATGTTTTTGAGTTTTTTGGGTAGATACCCAGGAGAGGGATTGCTGGGTCATATGGTAAGTCTATTCTTAATTTTTTGAAGAAACGCCAGACTGCTTTCCATAGTGGCTGTACCAGTCTACATTCCCACCAGCAGTGAATGAGGGTTCCCTTTTCTCCATAACCTCTCCAACACCTGTTATCACTTCTCTTGTTGATAACAGCCATTTTAATAGGTACAAGGTGTTATCTCATGGTAGTTTTGATTTACATGTCTCTAATAGCTATTGAGATTGAACATCTTTTCATGTATCTGTTTGTATGTGTTCGTGGCAGAAATGTCTGTTCAGGTCCTCTGCCCATTATTCAGTTGTATTGGTTGGTGTTAAGTTTTACGAGTACTTTAAATATTTTGGAAATTAAACCTTTTTCAGAGCTGTTGTTTGCAAATATCATCTCCCATTTTGTCAACTGCCTCTGTTTTGTTCTGTTTCTTTTGCTGTGGTTTCTTTTTAGTTTAATATAGTCCCAATATGACCATTTTTAAATTGTATTATTTGTTTCTTGCAATTGAGTTGTGTGAGGTCCTTACATACTTTAGATATTATCAGATATATAATTTGCAAATGGTTTCTCCCATCCCTTAGGATGCCTTTTCATTCTGTTGGTGGTTTCTTCTGCTGTGCAGAAGCTTTTTAGTCTGATGTAGTCCCTCTTATAATTTTTCTTTTGTTGCTTGTGCTTTCAGTGTGCTTTCAATGCAAAAAAATCATTGCCACAACCAATATCAAAGAGCTTTTCCCATTGTCTTCTGAGAATTTTATGTTTAAGTCTTTTATCCATTTTGAGTTGCTTTTACTTAATGGTGTAAGATAGGGATCCACTTTCATTTTTCTGCACGTGGCTACCCAGTTTTTCCAGAAGCATTTATTGAAGAGACTATTTTTTCCCCATTGTGTGCACTGGCACCCTTGTCACAGGTTAACTGATTGTATGTGCATAGGCTCTCTATTATGTTCTATTAGTCTAAGTGTCTGCTTTTATGCCAGTACCCTGCTGTTTTGATTACTATGGCTTTGCAATATACTTTCAAGTTAGGAAATGAGATGACTCCAGTTTTGTTCTTTCTCAAGATTGCTTTGGCTATTTGGGGTCTTTTGTGATTCCATATGAATTTTATGAGTGTTCTTCCTATTTTGTGAAAAGACCATATGTCTTTCTCTAACTGGCTTATTTTACTTAGCATAATGCTCTCCAGGTCCATCCATGCTGTTGCAAAGGGTAAAATTTCCTTCTTTCTTACAGCCAATTAGTACCCCATTGTGTAAATGTTCTTAATCTAAGAGGGAAAAGCTTTGAGCTTTTCAACACTGAGTATTATGTTAGCTGTGGGTTTGTCATATATGGCCTTTATTATGTCCAGGTACATTTCTCTCATACCTTATTTGTTTAAAGTTTTTAACATGAAAGGATGTTGAATTTTGTTAAGTGCTTTTACTTTATCTATTGAGTGACCATGATTTTAAAATCCATTCTGTTAATGTGGTGTACCATATTTGTTGATTTGGTTATATTCAATCATCCTTGCATCTCAAGAATAAATCCCATGGTCATAGTGTATGATTATTTTAATATATGTTGAATTCATATTGCTAGTATTTTGTTGAAAATTTCTGCATCAATATTCATTAAGGATTGTGGCCTATAATTTTTTCTTTTTTTCAATTTTTCTTTTATTGATTCTAGAGAAAGGGCAAGGGAGGGAGGAAGAGAGGGAGAGAAACATCAATGTGAGAGAGAAACATCAACCGGCTGCCTCTCATACAAGCCCCAGCTGAGGACCAAACCCACAACCCAGGCAGGTGCCCTCACTGGAAATTGAACTTACAACCTTTTGGTCTGCAGGACAACACCCAACCAAGCCACACCAGCCAGGGCAATTTTTTTTTCTTGTAAGTGTCCTTGTCTGGCTTTGTTATCAGGGTAATGCTGGACTGGTAAAATGAGTTTGGAAGTGTTCCCTCTCCTTCAACTTTTTTGCAAGAGTTGAGAAGGAATTAATTCTCCTTAAATGTTTAGTAGAATTCACCAGTGAAGTCATTTAGTCCTGGACTTTCCATTGTTGGGAAATTATTGATTACTGATTTAATCTCCTTACTAGTTATAGGTCCATTCAGATTCTCTATTTGTTCGTAATTCAGTCTTGATAGGTTGTATGTTTTTAGGAATTTATACATTTCTTCCTACTTTACCCAGTATGTTGGAGCATAATTGTTCACAGAAATCTCTTATGATTCTTTGTGTTACTGTGCTATCAGTTGTAATGTCTCCTCTTTCAATTCTAAATTTATTTGTAAGTCCTTTTCCTAGTCTAGTTAGAGATTTGTCAATTTTGTTTAACTTTTCAGTAAACTAGCTCTTAGTTTCATTGATCTTTTCCACTGTTTTTATAGTCTCTATCCCATTTACTTTTGCTCCAATCTTTTTTTCTTTCTTTTGCTAACACTGGGCTTAGTTCTTCTTTTTGCACTTCTTAAGGTGGGAAGTTGTTTGTTTGAGACCTTTCTTGTTTCTTAATGTAGTATAAACTTCCGTCTTAAAACTGCTTTTGCTGCATCCCATCAGTTACGGTATGTTGTATTTCCATCTTCCCTTGTCTCAACATATATTTTTATTTCCCTTTTGATTTCTTCTTTGGCCCACTGGCTATTCCTAAGCATGTTGTTTAATTTCCACATATTTGTGCATTTTCCAGCTTTCCTCCTGTTATTGATTTCCATTGTGGTTGGAAAAGATAACCTGATACAACTTCAATCTTCTTTAAGTTGTTAAGCCTTGTTTTGTGATCTCATAAATGATCTACCTGGAAATGTTCTATGTACACTTCTTAGGTCCAATTGTTCTAAATGTTATTCAGGTCCAATATTTCCTTACTTATTTTCTGTCTGAGTGATCAATCCATTGCTGACAGTCAGGTATTTAAGTCCCCTACTATTAGTGCATTCCTGTTTACTTCTGCCTGCAAATCTATTAACGTTTGCTCAATATATGTCACTACTCTGATGTTTGGTGCGTATATATTTACAATTGTCATATCTTCTTGGTGAATTGATTCCTTTTTCTTTATACAATGACCCTCTTTGTCTCTTCTTACAGATTTTAATTTAAAGTCTATTTTTTGTACAATATAAGTAAAGCTACCCCTGGTCTTTTGGTTTACATTAGCCAGGAGTGTATTTTTCCATCCTTCATTTTCATATGTGTGTCATTAAAATTGAAGTGAGTCTCTTGTAAAGTATATAGTTTTGTCTTATGTTTTTAATTCACCCACTCTGTATCTTTTCATTGGAGAACTTAATTCATTTACATTTAATGTAATTACTGAAAAGTAAGAACTTACTATTTTGTTATTTTCCAGCTGAATTATAGTTCCTTTGTTCCTTTCTTTCTCTCTTGCTTGGTTGCCCTTTGCAACTTGATGATTTTTTTCCATAGTGTTATGTATTTTTTTTCTCTTTATATCTGTGAATCTATTATAGGTATTTGCTTTGTGATTACCATGAGGCTTATATTAAAAATATGATTATAACAGTCTATTTTGTTAGCTTTAATCACATACAATTTACATCTTTTCATATTGTGTATCCATTAAAAAGTACTATTATTTTTTCATTTTTATTGTTGTTCAATTACAGTTGTCCCCATTTTTCCCCCATTACTCTCCCCTCCCCCCACCCCTCACCCACACATTCAATCCTCCCTGTCCCAACTGTCTTTGCCCATGGGTCCTTTATACATGTTCCTTGACTTGACCCTTCCTCTTCTTTCCCCTATTATCCTCCTTCCCTATCCCCTCTGGTCACTGTCAGTTTGTTCTTTATTTCCATGTTTCTGTATTATTATTTTAATAATATTTAAATCCTTTCAGTAGAGGTAAGTGATTTACACAAAATCATTATAATATTATTCTGAATGACTATATACTTACTTTTACCGGTAAATTTTATACTTTCATGTGTTTTCATGCTACTAATTGGTGTTCTTTCACTTCAGCTTAAAGAACTCCCTTTAGCATTTCTTGTAAAGCAAATATAGTGCTAAGGAACTGCCTGAGCTTTTATTTGTCTGGGAAGGTGTTACTTCTCCATTTCTGCAGAACAGTGTTGTCAGTTAAAATATCCTTGGATGTCAGTTTTATTCTTTCAGCAATTTGATTGTATTATTTCCACTCTCTGCTAGTGTGCAAGATTTCTGATGAAAAATCTTCTCAAAGCCTTTTGAACATTCCCTAGGGAAAAAAATGATTGAGTTTTTTTTTCTCCTGCTGCTTTCAAAATTCTTTGTCTTTGACTTTTGATAGCTTTATTACAATACGTCTTGATCAAGTCTTCTTTAGGTTGAATATGTACAGGAACCAATAAGACTCGTATACCTGGATGTACATATCTCTTCCTAGATTTGGGAATTTCTTAAATAAGCTTTCTACCCTTTCTCTCTGTTTTCTCTTTCTGGCAATCCCATAATACAAGTATTACTTGCTTAATGGTGCTTCGCAATTCACATAGGCTTTCTTCACATTTTTTTTTCATTCTTCTTTCTTTTTTCTTGTATGACAGAATAATTTCAAGTGACTGGTCTTCAAGCTCACAGATTCTTTCTTCTGCTTGATCAAGTCTGATGCTGATGCTCTCTATTGCATTTTTGTTTTCTTTCATTCATTGTATCTTCAGCTCCAGAATTTCTGTTTAGTCCTTATTATTTCTATTGGGTTGGCCAAAAAGTCCGTAAAATAAAAGACACATTTTTCATTTTCACCAATAACTTTATTGATTTGGATATTCTGAACATGTCTGCTATCTCCCACATAGTATAATGCTGATTACTCTCAATTAATGTCTGGGTTTGATCACTATCAACTTCAACTGGTCTACCCAACCTTGCAGCATCGTCTAGGGAGGAATCTCCAGCATAAAACTTTGCAAACCACTTTTGACACATTCTATCACTCACAGCACCTTCTCCATACACTGCACAAATCTTTTTTTTTTTTGCATTTCAGTTACATTTTTACCTTTCTTGAAGCAATAAATCATAATATGCCAAAAATGTTGCTTACTTTCTTCCATCTTCAATATTAAAATGGCAATGCAAAAATTCACCAATTTTGATAAGTTTTTAAAAAATGCATGCTGATATGACAGCTGTCACAATACAATCTAACAAAATTGCTTTTGAATAAAGTTAAAGACAACAAAGTGCTGCTAGAGCCATCTTACAGAAAAAAAAACAACAAATGAACTTTTTGGCCAACCTAATATTTCTCTTTTCAACTTCTCATTTTCTTCATATACTATTTTCCCTAATTTTGTTGAATTGTCTACATGTGTTCTCTTGAAGCCACCAAACTTCTTTAAAGCAATTATTTTGAATTCTTTGGCAATCCATGGATCTTCAATTCTTTGGGCATCACTTACTGAGAAATTAATGCTTATTTGGTGGGTTCATGTTTCCTTTCTTTTTTGTGTTTCTTATAGCCCTGTGCTGATATCTGTGCATTTGATGGAGCAGTCATCTCTTCTAGTTATTACAGAGTGTTTTTTTAGGAAAAGACCTTCACTTGTGAGTAGATGCAGAGACACAGCTCCATGTGGTGTGGTGTTCCCAGCTACAGGGAGGCCCAGTAGTGCAGTCTCTATGAAGCTCCATCAACTGAGATCAGGACTAGCATAGACTGCATGTGTCCTCAACTGCAGGCGGCTAAAGCGGCTGTGGAGATGGTGGGATATTCAGTGTTGAAGACTGCTTGTCAACTCCCAATCTCTTTTTGTCCCATGGAGATGCTGTTGGGCATTCCAGTGGTAGTAGTATCACTGGTGTCTGATGTACAGGCACCCCTGGTGCATAGACGGAGCAGAGGTCTAAAAGTGCAGGTCCTCACAGAGTGATGGTGACTCCAAATTCTGGGGTGCTGGCTAGCCCCCAGCAGCGGTGGCTCCAGTGCCTGAGGTACAGGAGTGTGAAGCTGCCACAGAGCTGGGTAGGGTATAGAGCATGGGTGCACCCAAAGCAGCCAGAGTTCTGGGGAATGAGGTGTGCACAGGGCTGGGGGAAGCAGCTGGCAGTCCTAGTGCCAGGGTGGCACAACAGCAGCTCCATTGGGGAGGAAGGTGCAATAGCATCTCCACTCTGGAGGGTTGGTGGTAGCAATGGCTGTTGTTTACCTTGATGGCAAAAGTTGCCTATGTTCTTCTGCAAAGTAGGCCACTGGGCTCTGGTGCCAACTAACACTGAGGTCCTCCGCTGTGAATGCTGTGGGGAGCCCATCGCTGTTGGGATTGTACAGGGCCTCAGCAGCAGAGGATGATGAGTCCTCTAAGAGTAGACCAGTAGAAACCATGATGGCACCTGCCATGTGACTGATACAGATACCTGTCCTTCTTTGTTCCTGTCTCCTGATATCACAGCTAAAGCCATCTTCCCAGCACTCCTTTCTGTGCAGTACTTCTCTGATACTGCTCTATTGTGTTCCCACAGGTTCTTAATTGGACTCTCTGATCCCTCAGCAGGGGTGTCAAACTCATTTTCACCAGGGACCACACCAGCCTTGTGGTTGCCTTCAAAGGGCAGAATGTAATTTCAGGACTGGATAAATGTAACTCCTCCTTAACAGTTAAGCGAGAGCTCAGTGCTGCCGCCAGGTAGAAACAAGGTGCCAGGCTGGATAAAACAAGGTGGAAGGCCAGATTCAGCCCCCAGGCCTTGTGTTTGTCATCTGTGCTTACAGGGATGCTTTCATTTATGGATAGATGTCTAATTGTTGTTTTATGGGGGAATGAAGGCTGGTGTCTTCAACTCAGTCATCTTGCTAATTCACTCCTCCCCATAATCTTCTCAGGGGTCTCTTTCTCTCTCTGTCTTTTCAATCTGGGCAGAGTTCTCCACTCCACAGATTAACTCCAACTGTCCTGAAGATTAGTGTCCAGGTATGGGTTTCTTCAGCTTTATCCTATTAAAATTCACTAAATTTCTTGAATTTGTAGGTTTTTGTCTTTCAGCAAACTTAGGAAGTTTTTGACACTGCAGTTTTTCTCTTCTTCTGGGACTTTAATGACACAAATGTTAAATCTTTGTTCTTGTTCCACAAGTTTTGTTTTTTTTTTATTTTTTGTATCTTTTTTTCTGATTGGGTAGTTTTAGGTATTTTAGTCCAGCTTTAAAATTTCCATTTGTCTCTTCTTTATATCTTTTATTTCTTTGCTAATGCTTTCTATTTCACCTTTGTTTCAATAATTTTTGGGATTAGTCAATTGTTTTTATAATAGTTATTTTAAAGTCATTGTCAGATCATTCTAGCATCTATGCTATCTTGTCATTATCATGTGCTGGATATGATTTTCCATGCAAGTTGACATTTTTATGGTTCCTCATTTGACAAATAATTTTGGATTGCATTGGTTGGACTTGATTAGCCCAATTTTGCATAATTTTATGAGATTCTAAGTCTGTTTAAATCCTGTGAGGAATGTTGTTATTTTTGCTTTAGCGGGCAATTGACCTGGTTAGGTTCAAGCTGCAAGTTGCAACCAGCCTTTTATGAGCTGTGGCTATGCTATCAGTTCAATTATCTGTGTCTTGGGTATACTGATCTGATCTGATACATGTGTGTACCACCAAGGACCAGTTTGGAATATAGGTGGGAGTCCATCTATCTACCAACCCAATTCTCAAAAGTTTTATATATGCTAATTAGGATAGGATACATGCATGCACAGGTGAAAACAACTTTATCAGCATGCTTTTCTAAGCTTCTCTCTTTCCGTGATTTCCCTGGTACTTCCTGGTTCCCTGGGACTTCCCTTACAGACCTCTGGAAAGAAACCATGCAGTTGTACATTCATAAGAAGCATGGCTAAATGGCAGGAATTCAGAGAGAGAAAAAGAGTAATGGGTTTTAGTTATGAACTCTTTGAGCCCCAGCTCCACAGAGTAGAGAGAAAGGATCTCTTCACTCACATTTTTATCTCCTGTTACCTGCTGATGTCCCACAGAACTTTCTGTGTGCTGGGAGACATGAGGAGAAATAAAGAGAAACAGGAAGGATCCACCCCCTTCTCTCTCAGCTTGAAAGGTTCCCTTTCCTGCTCTGTAAGATGAAACCAGATGGTGTCTCCTGCAGCTTCTCTGTCTGCACTGAGAGCACACTCACAGTCATCACATTACCCTGAGCTAAGATTAAGAGATGCCAGAGGAAAAACACTAAGCTCACCACTAGCTCAATGGTACTTAGAATTCTGGTGTGCTTCCCCATTCTCCTGCAGCTACTTATTTCCTGAGTACTCAGTCCCATACCCTGCATTGATTGACCCAGGTGTACAGTTAGGTTCTGGGGAGAAAAGGGGTGACAGGATATGCATACATCATCTTATCCAGAACCTGCCCAGTTATTTTTTATTCTGTGCCAAGTATTTGCTCACAAAATTGATTGTACAAGTAATGCGGGGTCCAGATTAGTGTCACCTTTATGTAAAAAGAACCTCTGTACCTCTGCCTGAGCACACAGCACTCTGACACTGCCTTCATGAGGGTACCATGCTCTGAAATAGATCCTCTCTCTGTCTGGCCTAGTTCCGGTGGTCTTTCCTTCTCCAATACAGTACTCCAGCAAGGCCAACCTCCTGGATGGGAATTCTGAGCCCCCTTTTCCACAGTCTAGTGACCTGTTGAAACATCAGTACTCAACCTCTCAGCCATCCTGCAGAAATGGAAAATGCCCCCAGAAAAACAGCCCAATACTGGGCTCACATCCTGCGTCTCCCTCCTCTTCTGGATCCCCACCTGATAATCCTCCACAGTCTTCAGATTTCCCAATATCTTCAAGCAAATGATTTTTAGAATGCATTCAACTTTTTTTGTCATCCTTAGGGAACAATTGAACCAAAATAACAGATGTGCCATCCCTGGAAGTGGCCACCTCCTTTTTCTTTTTCATAAAGAAACTAGTTCTGAAAGGTTTCTTGAGGTTGGTGCACAGATGAAGGACTAGAGTTTAACTCTAGGCATGTCCTTCTAAGCACTAAACCATAATGAAAATTAGCTTTATTTTGTAAGGATTTTTCTCCTCCAATTCATTGGCTGCATTAAAAACATGAATACATTCTTATTTTAAAACAGTCACTATAGATATTAAAGGTTATTTAAGAGGGGTGCAAGATGAAGGTGGAGTAGGAGGATTTTTCTTGCACCTCCTCTACAGAGGGGAACAGACACCCAAAATAACCAACCAAAGACACCTGAAGAGTAGACTTTTAACCTTGAGACTAGCAGGAAGGGCAGGGAAGCAAAAGGAACTAACTGTGCTCCAAAACGTGACAGGCCAACTGCATGGCCATGGGAGCTTCCCCCTGTGAGGAATGAAGCCTGGATCCCAGACTGGGCTCCTAAGCATGGAGCAGTGCCAGAGCCAAGATTAACGGCCCACGTAGCATCCAGTGGTGGAAGGCCACAGGGTTTCTACCTGCTGGGGAGTAATGGAGCCCACTGGAAAGAAAGCCACTATTTTATTCAAGGGGCCAAAGCACAAGTTTTTATCCATAACCACTCACTTTGGGCTCCAGCAAAGGGAGGGCAGTATGGGTTGGAGTTGCCTAAGTAGAGTCTGGAGTGGGAAGCACTGGGGAGAGACATGAGGGAGCACCTGCTGGGATCCCTGTGCTGGAACATCCCCCAATACCACAGCTGCCATTTTTATTGAGAAGAGCAAGCTCCTCCCAGGGGAAAAACAGTTACCCCACCCTGTGGGATACCACTCATCCCACCCTCTGAAATGCTGCTTGCACCACCTTCTGGCATCCATCTCACCTCATCCTGCATCTTTTTTTCCTTTCTTTTCTTCCCCAGCCTGCATCATAACCCCTGCTGAGGAGACAGCAACATAGGCAGACTCATGGGGTGTCAGAGACTGGCTTTAGGGAGCAGCCATTCCATACACTTCCAAGGGAACCAGACTAGCACTTCCCCTTTACAGGAGAGCCAGAGAAACACCCTCCTGGTTTCCAGCAGGCCCAAACTCTGGACTCTAGAGGCCCTGCCCTGCTGAGTTCAGATGAATAATCTGGGACAGATTCAGACGTGTGGCCCAGGGGCAGAGGAAACACCTATCATCTTCCCTGAACTCTAAGCAGCACCTCACCCCCGCAGGAGATCCGGAGGGTGAGGAGATACCCCGATTCTGACAGAAGCCCTCTGCGAAACAGGTCAGTGACTAGGACTGACAGCAGGCCAGCAAGCAGAGGCAGGCAGAGGTGGATCCAGTGGTGCCTTGGGATGTTTGTGGACCCACCCATGGGCCCTATGCTGATAAAAGCTTGCCTTGCAGCACAGCTTGGCCCACCCCTGGGGCAGCCATGCCCGGAGGAGACAGCCACAAACAATAGATGGCTTATTGCCTCAAACAGGCTGCTGAGGGCTTGACAGAGACAGGAATTGGCATTGGCCTACATCAGCCTCAGAAAATATCAGATCGTATCCAAAAGGAGAACCCAGCAGGCATGCATTAAACTCTGCTGAGGCAAAACCACCTCGTTCTTTTTTGTTATTTTTCTTTTTCATAGCCCTTTTATTATTTTTCTTTTTTCTCTATTTTTGATTCCATATCTCATATTTCACTTTCCTTTTCTTATTCCATAGTTTTCCTTCTTTCCTTATTTTTTAATTCTTCCTCTTTCTTTGTTCTTTATGCTGTTTTCCTCTTTCTATTCCTTTCTCTTACTGTTTCTCTTTCATCTCTCCTCCCATAATCATTTTCTTTCCTTTGGTCTTCTCACACTCTTTTTTTCTTTCACTGTTCTATTTCCTGTTCCTCTTTTCTTATTCTTTACTCTTTTGGTGTTGATTTTGCTGTTGTTAGGGGTTTTTTTGCTTGTTTTTGTTGTATTTTTGCCTTGTTTAGTTTTCTTCTTTTGTTCTGTCAGCACCTGTACAACAACGTACAAGACGTGGTTGGGGTTCAACATCTCATTCAGTCAGCCAGTGGGGAAATACCACAACAAACAGGCCAATGACAATCAAGACGCAAATACAACAAAAGGGTCCACATAACCCACAAAATGGACATTCCTAGAGCACCCAGTTCAGGAGATCCAAAAGACCGCACCACGGTATCCCCACAACTCCTACCACATCAGGGCACCCCGCAAAACAGGTAGTCAAAGCAGATCTATCTAATACATAGAAACAAACAGAGTCAGATAAACTGGGGAGAAAAAGAAACAACTGCTAAACAAAAGAAAAGGAGGAATCCCCAGAAGAGCTAAATGAAACTGAGGCAAGCAACTTAGCAGACATAGAGTTCAAAGTTATGGTTATAATGATGCTCAAGGAACTTCGTGAGAACTACAAAAAACTAACTGGGAACTACATCAGTGAGAAAAAGGATATAGAAACTAAAAAAGAACTAGTTAGAAATAATGCAATACCTGAAATAACTACAAAGAATTAAAAGCAGGCTAGGATTGAATTAGTGATTTGAAATACAAGGTAGAAAAAAATACCCATTCAGAGCAACAAAAAGATAAAAGTTTAAACAGAACAAGGACAGTTTAAGGGAATTTAGGGACAACATGAAATGTAACAATATCTGCATCATAGGCATACTAGAAGTGAGCAAGGGACAGAAAACCTGTTTGAGGAAATAATGACAGAAAATGTCTGGAACCTGGTGAGCAGGAAAAAGTCACACAAATTCAGGAAGCAAAGAGAGTCACAATCAAGATGAACCCTAACAGACTCACACCAAGACACATAATAATTAAAATAGCAAACTTCCAAGAAAAAGAGAGAATCTTAAAAGCACCAAAAAATAGTTAATTACATACAAAGGAGTTGCAATAAAAATGTCTGTTGATTTCTCAACAGAAACATTATAGGCCAGAAGGAATTGGCATGAAGATTCAAAGTAATGAAAAGCAAGGCCTTGAAACAAAGACTACTCTATCCATTTAAATTTAAAATTGAAGGAGAATTAAAAGCTTCCCAGACATACACACACACAAAAAGGCTAAAGGAATCAATTATAACCAGCCAGCACTGCAACAGATGTTAAAAGGAATGCTTTAAGAAGGAAAAAAAAGATAGAAGAACATGGGTATAGAGGGGGAAAAATGACTGGTGAATAAGTATCAATAATAACCTTATATGTAAATGAATTAAATGATTCATGGATTAAGTGCTGTATGGATAAGAAAACATGACCCATATACATTATGCTGTCTACAAGAGAACCACCTCAGAATATAAGATTAACACAGGCTGAAAGTAAAGGAATGGAAAAAAACATTCCATGCAAATGAAGACAAAAGAAAAGCTGGGGTAGCAGTATTTATAACTGACAAAATAGACTTCAAAAGAAAGGCCATACAAGAGACAAAGAAGGTCTCTACATAATACTAAAGAGACTAATCCAACACGAGGATATAACCCTGGTAAACACACACGCACCCAATATAGTAGCACCTAAATAATATAAAGAAAATCCTGGTGGACTTTAAGGAAGATATCAACAGCTATACAGTCATAGTAGAGGTTTTTACACACACTATCATAAATGGATAGATCTTCAAGCAAAAACAACAAAAACAGTAACTTTATACAACATAGTAGATCAAAAGGATTTGACGCATATGTACAAAACATTTCATCAAAAAGAAAGAGAATACACATTCTTCTCAAGTGCAACATACATCATTCTCAAAGACAGAACACATGTTAGGACACAAAATAAGTTTTAACAAATTCAAGAAAATCAATATCATAATAAGTACTTACTCTGATTACAATGGCATGAAACTAGATATCAACCACAAAAAACCCCCACAAAAACATTCAAACACCTGGACACTAAAGAGCATGTAATTAAACAGTGAATGGGAAACAGGTGAAATAAAGGAAGAAATCAAAAAGTAACTAGAAACTAATGAAAATGAATACATAACAACCCCAAACCTATGAGACACAACAAAAGCAGTCTGGAGAGGGAAGGAAGTTCATAGCATTACAGTTCTACCTCAAGAAGACAGAAAAATCTCAAATAAATAATATAACCATACACCTAAAAGAACTACAAAAACAACAATAAACAATGCCCAGAGTGAGAAGGAAGGAAATAATCAAGATAAGAGCAGAAAAAAATGACTCAGCGACTAAAAAAATAAGTCAAAAGATCAATGAATCCAGGACTGGTTCTTTGAAAAGATATACAAAATGGACAAACCTTTAACCAGACTCATCAAGAAAAAAACAGAGAGGACCAAAATAAATGAAATAAAAAATGGAAGTGAAGAATTAATAACTGATATCACATAAATAACAAGGATTATAAGAAAATACTATAAACAACTATATGCCAAGGAAATAGACAAGTTGGGTGAAATGGATAAATTTCTAGAAACATACAATCTTCCAAAACTGAATCAGGGAGAAGCAGAAAATCTGAATAGACTGATAACAGCTAATGAAATTGAAGCAATAGTAAAAAAAACTCAAAGCAAACAAAAGTCCTGTACCAGATGGCTTTACAGGCAAATTTTACCAATAATTCAAAGAAGAACTAACACCTATCCTTTTCAAACTATTCCAAAAAATTCAAGAGGAGGAAGGTTGTCCAAGCTCATTTTACAAAGCTAATAGTATCCTAATTCCAAGACCAGGTAAAACAAAACAAAGAAAGAAAATTATAGGCTAATATCCCTGATGAACATGATGCTTAAATCCTCAACAAAATATTAGCAAATTGGATCCAGCAGTACATTAAAAAGGTCATACTCCATGATCAAGTGGGGTTTATCCTAGGGATGGCAAGGTATTTACAAATCAATAAATGTGATACACCACATAAACAAAATATAAGATAAAAATCACATGACCATATCAACAGACACAGAAAAAGCCTGTGTTAAAATCAAACACCCATTTAGGATAAAAACTCTCAGCAAAGTGGGAATAGAGGAATAATACTTCAGCATAATAAAGGCCATATATGAAAAATGTACAGCCAGCATTAAATTCAATGGGGAAATACTAAGTGTTTCCCTTAAGACCAGAAAGAAGACAGGGACGTCTGCTTTCACCACTCCTATTCAAAATAATACTGGAAGTCATAGCCACAGCAATCATGCAAGCAGAAGAAATAAAAGGCATCCAAATTGGAAAGGAGGAAGCAAAACTATCATTATTCACAGACACATGGTATTATACAAAGAAAATCCTGCAGGCTCTTGCAAAAAACTACGAGACCTAATAAATAAATTTGGCAAAGCAGTGGGATACAAAATACTCAGGCATCAATGGCATTTTTATACACCAATAATGAACTATCAGAAAGAGAAACTAAGGAAAAAAATCCCGTTTACTATAACAAAAGAAATTAGGTACATAGGAATAAATTTAACCATTGAGGTAAAAGACCTGTACTTGGAAAATTACAGGATACTAAAGAAAGAAACTGAGGAAAATACAAATAAGTGGAAGCCTATACCATGTTCCTGGACTAGAAGAATTAACATCATTAAAATATCCATTCTACCCAAAGCAATCTACAGATTCTGTTAAAATACTGACGGCATATTTCACAGAAATAGAACAAATACTCCAAAAATTTATATGGGACCAATAAAGACCCTGCATAGCATCAGCAATCCTGAGGAAGAAGGACCAAGTAGGAGGGATCACAATATCTGATATGAAACTACACTACAAGGCCACTGTAATAAAGATAATTTGGTACTGGCACAAGAACAAACACTTAGATCAAAAGAGAAAAGAGAACCCAGAAATAAACCAGTATCTTTATGGTCAACTAATATTTGACCAAAAGGCAAGCGCATACAATAGAGTAAAGACAGTCTCTTCAATAAATGTTGTAGGGAAAACTGGACTGGTACATGCAAAAAAATGAAAATGGACCACCAACTTAAATCATACACCAGAATAAACTCAACATGGACAAAAGACTTAAACGTCGTCACAAAACCATAAAAATCATGGAGGAAAACATTGGCAGTAAAATTTCAGATATCTTGCATAACAATGTTTTTAATGATATATCTCCTAGGACAAGGGAAACAAAGGAAAAAATAAACAAATGGAATTGCATCAAATTAAAAAGCTTCTGCACAACTAAAGAATGATCATAAATATGAAAAGGGAGTCTACTGTATGGGAAAATATATCTCCAATTATACATCAGACAAGGGTTTAATCTTCAAAAATATAAAGAACTTATATGATTCAACACCAGGAAGACAATCCAATTAAAAAATAGGCAAAGGAACTGAACAGATACTTCTCTAAGGAGGACGTACAGATGGCCCATAGACATATGAAAAAATGCTCAACATCACTAATCATCAAAGAAATGCAAAGTAAAACTACAATGAGATATCACCTCATACCTGACAAAAATGGCTATCATTAATAATTCAACAGCCAACAAGTGCTGGTGAGGATGTGGAGAAAAGGGAGCCCTAGTGCACTGTTGGTGGGAATGCAGACAGGTGCAGCCATTGTGGAAAGTAGTAGAGAATTTCATCACAAAACTAAAAATGGAACTGCCTTTTGACCCAGCAATTCCACCGCTGGGAATATATCCTAATAATCCCGAAACACTAATGCAAAAGAATATGTGCACTCCTATGCTCATAGCAGCATTATTTACAATATCCAAGATTTGGAAACAGCCTAAGTGCCCATCAGCAGGTAAGTGGATAAAACAGCTGTGGTATATTTACACAATGGTAACAGTAAAAAAGAAGGAATTCTTACCTTTGATGACTAACTGGAGACTATTATGCTAAGTGAAAAAAGTTAGTCAGTGAAAGACAAATACCATACGATCTCACTCATAAGTGGAATCTAATAAACAAAATAAACCTATGAGCAAATCAGAATCAGAAGCATAGAAACATGGAACAGACAGCTCTAAAAGGGGAAGTGGGAACTGATGAAAGAAGGGGAAAGGATTAGTCAAAGAACATATGTGTGTGATCCATGGACATGGACAGCAGTGTGGGGATTGCCTGCGGGAGTGGGGAGGGCTCAATGGAGGGGGGTAGGGGAAAAACTGGAACAACTGTAAAAGCATAAACAAAATAATGTTTAGTAAGTTAAAAAATAAAATAATATTAAAATTAAATAAGTTGACATGACATGAAATGAAATGAAATAATATAAAATGAAATAAAATAAAGAATCACTACAGACAATGCTGCTTCTCCCTTGATTCATCAGTCCAGGTTGGGCCAAGTCCTTTACCAGGTCTATCTGTGGCTCCATTAAGTGTTATTAGGCTGACAGTTTTACTATTTGAATAAATCTCCAAATAAATATAATGGAAGTCACTGGAAACATATGATACAAAATTTAAAATGATTAACAGTTATTTTTCATGAATGTACAGTAGTTCCTCCACATGGGATACACTGCCAGACACCCAGGAGATGCCTAAAACTGCAGACAGAACCAACCCCAGATATACTATGTTTGTCCTATACAGAAGATACCTATGATAAAGTTTAACTTATAAGTTGGGCACAGCAAGTGATTAAAATACCATAATAAAATAGAACGATTACAACCACATATTGTAATAAAACATATGTGAATGTACTCTCTGCAAACTTGTACTAATTTTTTTCCTTTTTCACAATTTCACAGGTAAAAGATTTGTTTTTACCATAGATCTTGGCAACCTAATCATACAATTTTTATTCCTTCCTTATTAACTCAAGAACTTTCACCTTTTCACTTTAAGAAAGCAACCTACAGCTTCTCTTTGGCACATCTGAATCACCAGAATCACAATGCTTGCACTCTGAAGACATTATTAAGTAAAATAAGGGCTACTTGAATACAAACACTGTAACACCTCAACAATCAGCCTGATAACCTACATGGCTACGTGACTAAGCAGTGGGAGCACATAAAGCATGGAGACACTGGACAAAGGGATGATTCATGTCCAGGGTGAAATGGAGGACAATGTAAGCTTTCATCGCACTACTAAGAACATTGCACAACTTAAAACTTAAGGAATTTAGGGGAGATTCAAGATGGCAGTGGAGTAGCTATATTCTCCTCCTCCCAGAACCAAACTGGAATTACAACTAAAATATAGAAAGATCAACTTGAATAACCAACAGAAGATTAACTGAGCAGAGAAGTTTTACATCCAAGGATTTACAGAAGACACATCCAGACTGGTAGGATGAGCAGAAACACCAAAAAGAGCTGGCCCTGCACCGCATGTGGTGATTGAGAATCTGGAGGGATATCTCAGCTTCAAAGTTTCCCCTTGAGGAGCAAGATGCACCCCACCAAGCTCCCCAGCCCAGAGCAGCAGAGCCAGGCAGAGGCACCCACATAATATCTGACTGTGAAAATCAGCATGAATTCTGCCAGGGAGAGACAGGAGTCTGCTAAAGACACAGGAGCCTTCTTAAAGGGCTAACTCACAAAATCTCATTTGCAGCAACTCATCCTGAACTCTGGTAGAGGGAGGGCAAGTGGACTAGAGACATGTAAGGAGAGACTGGGGTTTGTGGTTTCAAGGAGATCTGAAGGGACAAGGGCAGGATCCCTGTGCTGAGTCTCCCTCCCACATCGTAGATGCCATCTTTCTTGGGTGGAAGACTACCCTCCTTATGGCATCAGTCTAGGGAAACAGAATAGACCCACCCTCAGGAATCCCTGCCATACACCCTGTGGGGCTCGAACCCTGCTGAGGAGTCAGCTGCCTGGGCAGGGATGTAAAGGTCAGGACAGAATCAGAGAGTGGCAGTGACTGAGTTGTGTGGCTCTTGGGCTGGGACCACTCCTTCCACCCCCTCCCAAGTCTGACCAGCACTCCTCTTTACAGGAGATCCACTAGCAGCAGCCTTCAAACTCCCAGCAGCCTGGCCCTGGTGAGCTGGGACAGACTGAGTTGTGTGGCTCTGAAACAAGGATCATTTTTCCACACCTGACTGGTGCAGATCTGTTCCTTCATAAGGCCAAATTTTGGTCTGTTTGGGCCTGAAAAACTATTGCTGGTCTCACCCTGACAATTTCTTAAGACCCTATCCCACCACAGAGATCTGCGGGCACCTGGTGGGTGGTAGCTAGACTTAGAATATACTGAAATTTTTGTTGAGTGGCCTCAGACCCAGCACTGGCATGGAGACTGAACTTGTATCAATTTGGGGAGCACCACTCACTACTACCTAGTGATTCACTGAGAACTTTCCTCTTGCAATTTGAGTACCACCAGAGGCTCTTTCAGGGACTGAGTCTAACAAGCAGCCAGCAGGCGGAAGCAGGCAAAGGCAGAACTCAGGGTGCCTTGGGACTTTTGCTGACCTACCCCCACCCATTATTGCTGATGAAAGCTGCCCTTGGTGCACAGCTTGGTCTTTCCCATGCACACCCAGGCCCAAGAAAGGCAGCCATAAACTATGGATTACTATGAACTCCAAACAGGTACCCAGAGCCAGTCTCAGGCAGCATGTGACATTGATCTGCACCAGAGTCCATCCCAAGAAGCACCAGACCCAACACGCCCAGTGGCTGGCTTCACACATTAGAGCAGGACCCAATTAGTTTCACAAGGGGCATATCCTAATGGAGATTTCAGCAGGCACCAGACCCTGCTGAGGTGAATTCTGCTTAGTGTTGTCACCACCTACACAGCAACTCATACACTGTGGTTAATGTGGGATCTCAGTTAGCCAGCCTGAGGAGCAAAACCATACACAAGAAGACGAATAGCAATCAACATTCAATTATAACAGGAGGGCTCACATAATCCGCACAAAGGACATTTCTAGACACCCAGATCAGATAACCAAAGAGACTGTGCCACTGGATTCCAACAAGACACCTATTATTTAAGGCCACCCCACAAAGACTGGGAGTCATAGTTTGTTGTAATACATGGAAACAAGCAAACAAAAAAAAGTAGCCAAAATGAGGAGACAGAGAACATGCCCCAAATGAAAGAACAGGAGAAACCTCCAGAAAAAAGCTAAATGAAATGGAGGCAAGCAATTTATCAGATATAGAGGTTTTTTTTTTAAAAAAAAAAAAAAGGTTATAAGGATGATCAAGAAACTTAGTGAGGCCCTGGCTGGTATGGCTCAATGGACTGAGTGCCAAACTGTGAACCAAAGGGTTGCCGGTTCAATTCCCGGTCTAGGGCACATGCCTGGGTTGCGGGCCAGGTCCCCGGTAGGGGGCACTTGAGAGGCAACCACACATTCATGGTTCTCTCCCTCTTTTTCCCTCCCTTTCTCTCTCTATAAATAAATAAATAAATACAATCTTTAAAAATAAAAAGAAACTTAGTGAGAACTACAAGAGGATGAAAAAGGACATAGAAACAAAAAACTGCAGTCGGAAATGAAGAATACAGTATCTGATATGAAGAATACACTAGAAAAAATAAACAGTAGCTTGGATTAAGCAGAGGCCTGATTCAGCAATTTGGAAGAGAAGGTACAGCCAATCAGAGCAGCAAAAAGAAAAAAAAATTAAGAAAAAGAGGACAGTTTAAGTAACCTCTGGGACAAAATAAAGCATCACAACATCCACATCAGGAGGTAGCACAAGGAAAAGAGAGACAATGAGGGATTGAGAAACTCTTTGAAGAAATAATGACTGAAAACTTCCCTAACCTGCTGAAGAACAAGATACACAATTCTAGGAAGCACAGAGAATCACCAAAACAAGTTGAATCCAAAGAGGCCCACACCAAGACATATTATAATTAAAATGGCAAAGGTTAAAGACAAAGAAAGCATCTTAAAAGATACAAAAGAAAGTTAGTTACCTACAAGGGAGTCCCCATAAGACTGTCAGTTTAGTTTCTCAATAGATACATTTTAGGCCAGACAGGATTGGCATGAAATATTCAAAGTGATGAAAAGCAAGGAGCTAAAATCAAGAATACTTTACCCAACAAGGCTATCGTTTAAAATTGAAGGAGAAATAAAGAACTTCCCAGACAAGAAAACACTAAAAGCAGTTCGTTATCACCAAATCAATATTACACAAAAAAGTTAAAGGGTCTGCTTTAAGAAGATAATTAAAAAAACAAAACAAAACAGAACTATAATTAAAAGAACAAAATGGTACCCTGATGGATGCAGCTCACTGGGTTGAGCACTGTCCCACAAACCAAAAGAAAGCCAGCCTGATTCTCAGTCAGGGCACAAGCCCAGGTTGCAAGCCAGGTCCCTGGGTAGAGGTGTGCAAGAGGCAACCCACTGATGTGTCTCTCATACACTGATGATTCTCTCCCTCTCCTTCTGTCTCCCTTCCCCTCTCACTAAAAATAAATGAATAAAATCTTTCTTTATTGTTGGTCTAGTACTGTTGTCTCTATTCCCACCCCCCCCAATAAAATCTTTTAAAAAATAGCAATAAATATGTACTTATCAATAATCACATTAAATGTAAATGGATTAAATCAAAAGACAAGGGGTAACTGAATGGATAAGAAAACAAGACCCATATATAGGCTGTCTACAAAATACCTCAGAACGAAAGATACATATAGACTAAAAGTAAACAGATAGAAAAAGTTACTTCATGAAAATGAAAATGAAATACTTAATCAGACAAAATAGACTTTAAAACAAGGGCTACAGTTAAGTGACAAAGAAAGATTATACATAATGGTAAAGGAATCAATCAAACAACAGTATATAACTCTTGAAAACATTTATGCATTCAATATAGAAGCACCTAAATATATAATATAAAGCAAATCATGATGGACATAAAGTGAAAGACTGATAGTAACACAGTCATACTAGAGGATTTTAACATCTTATTGATAAATGAACAGATCTTCCAGACAGAAAATCAACAAGAAAACAGTGGCCTTAAATAACACACTAGATCACATGAATTTAATTGGTATCATCAGAGCATTTCATCCCAAAGGAGCAGAATATATATTCTTTTCAAATTAGGATAGACCTCATGTTGGGATATAAAGCAAGTTCTCAATAAATTTAAGATGACTGAAATCATATCAAGCATCTTATCAAACCATAATGATATGAAATTAGACATCAATCACAAGAAAAAAACAAAAAAGTTATGAAGTTGAAATAACATGCTACTAAACAATGAAAAAATTAACATCAAGGGAGAAATCAAAAATATCTTGCAACAAATAAAACTGAGAACACAACAACCCAAAACCTATGGAACAAAGAGAAAGCAGTCTTAAAAGGGAAATTCATAGCATTACAGGCCTACCTCAAGAAGAAGAACATCTCCAATTAAACAATGGAACTCTACATTTAAAGTAACTAAAAAACTAACAAAGCCCAAAGTGAGTAAAAAGGAAATAATAAAAATCAAGGCAGAAATAAACAAAATAGAGTCTCAAAAAAACAATACAAAATATCAATGAAATCAAGAGCTGGTTCTTTGAAAAGATAAAACAAGACTGATGAAACTTTAACCAGACTCATCAAAAAAAAAAAGAGGGGGGGAGAGGAACAAAATAAATGAAATCAGAAATGAAAGAGAATTAACAACTAACACCAAAGAAATACAAAGGATTATAAGAAAATATCATGAACCACTACATGCCAACAAACTGGATAAAATGGATAAATTCCTAGAAACTTACAATCTTCCAAAATTAAATCAGGAAATATCAGAGAATCTGAATAGAGAGATAAAACCTAGTGAAATTGAAGCACTAATCACAAAACTACCAATAAACAAAAGCTCTGGACGGGATGACTTAACAGGTGACTTTTACGAAACATTCTGGTAAGAACTAACACCTCTCCTTTTCAAACAATTCCAAACATTTCAAGAGGAGGGAAGGCTCCCAAGCTCATTTTACGAGGCCAGCATTACCCTAATTCCAAAACCAGATAAAGACACTACGAAAAAAGAAACTATGGGCTAATATCCCTGATGAACATAGATGCTAAAATCCTCAGCAAAATATTAGCAAACTGGATCCAACAATACATTTAAAAAAATCATACAACATGATCAAGTGGGATTTATTCTGGGGATACAAGGTTGGAACAAGATTCACAAATCAATAAATGTGATACACCACATAAACAAAATGAAGAATAAAACCACATGATCCTATCAATAGATGCTGAAAGAGCATTTGATAAAATCCAGCACCCATTAATGATGAAAACTCTCAGCAAAGTGGGAATAGAGGGAACATACCTCAACATAATAAAGGCCACATATGACAAACCTACAGCCAGCATCATGCTCAATGGGCAAAAACTACCAGTGTTCCTCAGGAACACTTGTTCCTTAAGATCAGGAACAAGACAGGGATGTCCACTTTTACCATTCTTATTCAAAATAGTGCTGGAAGTTCCAGCCACAGCGATCTCACAACAAGAAATAAAAAGCATCCAAGTTGGAAAGGAAGAAGTAAAACTGCCATTATTTGCAGATGACATGATACTGTACACAGACTAGAACTGATACACGAATTCAGTAAAGCAGCAGGATACAAATTTAATATCCAGAAATCAGTTGCATTTTATATGCCAATAATGAACTATCTGAAAGGGAAATTAAGAAAACAATCCCATTTGCAATTGCTCCAAGAAGAATAAAATACCTAGGAATAAATCTAACCAAGGATGTAAAAGACATGTACTTGGAAAATTACAACAAACTGAAGAAGGAAATTGAAGAAGATATAAATATTTGGAAGCGCATACTATGTTCATGGATAGGAAGAATTAACATCATTAAAATGTCCATACTACCCAAAGCAATCTATAGATTCAATGCAATTCCTATTAAGATACCAATGATGTATTTTACAGAACTGGAACAAATATTTCAGAAATTTATGTGGAACCAAAAAAAGCCCCAACTAGGGAAAGCAATTTTGAGAAAGAAAAACAAAGTTGGAGGAATCTAGCTACCCACTATGACACTATACTGTAAGGCCATAGTAATCAAAACAACATGGTACTGGCATAAAAACAAGACACACGGAACGACAGAACAGAACAAAGATCCTAAAAATCAACCCACACCTTTGTAGTCAACTAATATTCGACAGGGGATGTAAGCATATACAATGGGCTAAAGATGGTTTATGCAATAAATGGCGTAGGGAAAATTAGATAGATCATGCAGAAAAATGAAACTAGACCACCTTCTTATGCCACACAAAAGAATAAATTCAAAATGGATTAAAGACTTAAACTTAAACTTGAAATCATGAAAATCCTAGGAGAAAACATAGGCAGTAAAATCTCAGACACTGCTCATAGCAATATCTTTTTTCTGATGTATCTCCTCAGGCAAGGGAACCAAAAAAATAAACAAATGGGACTACATCAAACTAAAAAGTTTTTGAACAGCAAAGGAACCATCAATGAAATAAAAGGACAACCAACAGAATGGGAGAACATTCATACATCTCATTAGGGGTTAATATCCAAAATTTATGAAGAACTTATAAAACTCAACAGAAAAAAAAAAAAAATTAAAAAACGGACCATGGACCTGAATAGCCACTTCTCCAAAGAGGACATACATATGGTCAACAAACTATGAAAAGATGCTCAACTTCACCAAGCATCAGAGAAATGCAAATTAAAACCACAGTGAGAATCACCTCACACCTGTCAGAATGGCTATTCCCAATGAACAACAAACAACACATGCTGCTGAGGATGTGGAGAAAGGGGAACCCTTCTGCACTACGGGTGGGGATGCAGACTGGTGCAGCCACTGTAGAAAGCAGTCTGGAGAGACCACAAAAAAATAAAAAATGGAACTGCTTCACATCCCAGCAATTCTACTTTTGGGAATTTATCCAAAGAAACCTAAAACCCTAATTGGAAAAAATATATGCACACTTATGTTCATTGCAGCATTATTTACAATAGCCAAGATTTGGAAGCAGCCAAAGTGTCCTCAGTAAGTGAGTGGATAAAACAACTATGGTACATTTACACAATAAAATACTACTCAGCTATAAAAATGAAGAAAATGTTATGCTTTGTGACAGCATGGTTTGACCTGGAGAACATCATGTAAAGTGAAATAAACCAGTCAGAGAAAGACAGGTACCACATGATTTTACTCATATGTGGAATCTAATGAACAAACTGAACTAACAGCAAAACGGAGACAGACTCACAGATAGAGAGCAAGCTTACAGCTCTAGGTGTGGGTGGTTTAGGGGATGGAGGAATCGAGCAAAAAAGAAAAAGGACTCATGGACATGGACAGCAGTGAGGTGACTGTGGTGGAAGGGGGTGGGTGGAGGTGGAAGAAGGTGTAAGGGGATAAAATGGTAATGGAAATAACACAATAAAAATGCATTTTAAACAAACAAACATACATCAGACACCAACAACAGTATGGTGATCACCAGAAGGAAAGGAGTAAGGGGAGGTAGAATAAAGTAAAGGGGGATAAATGGAAGGAGACTTGACTTGGTTTGGTGAAAATACAGTATGACATACAGATGATATATCATAGAATTGTACATCTGAAACCTATATAATGTTATTAACCAATGTCACCCCAATAAATTCAATAAAAATTAAAAATATAAACATATAACTCATAGATTGTTTATTTCTTGAATTTTTCCATCTAATATTTTTGGACCACAATTAACTGCAGGTAACTCAAAAGACAGAAAGTAAAAACACAGATAAGGAGGACTACTCTACCATAAAGTTAGGTCAAGTTATATAATCAGCAACTTTTTCCCTGCCAGCTTATAGGGAATTAAAGCTTAAATCTCTTTAAGTGATTATTTTGACCCCCTAAAGGACCACAAAAATCAAGACTTAACCAACAGCCCCAAGGGCAAGCTGGCTGGCATCTGTCCACACAAGTGAAGATCATCATCCCTGTCATTTTCCTTGGTGACAATTTCAAATCAGAGTCTTAGCACTACAAGGGACTTTCCCATCTCTCCCCAAAACAAGAACATGCAGGGCACCCCTGCAGGTGAGCCACGAGGAGGGAAGGGGCAGGGAGTTAGGAGTTGCAAAATGACACTGGTAAGAAAGAGTAAGGGCAGAGTCCTTCCAGCACACAGGAGTGCAGCCCATGTGCGTCACCTCCACAGCAAAGGTGACCAGCAGCCCCAAGCCTGAGTGCTGCCTTGTCTTGGCTCACTTGGCAGAAAGCATGGAGAGGAATATAGCCGTGCAGGGATGCTCCGGGCTTTGGAATGACAGTGCGGGACCAGTCCCTTGCACTTAGCTGGGCACATAGCACTGTCTGGTGAGCTGTGCCCGCATGAGTAAAGCCAGGTGATGCAGAGAGATACACAGGAGAGGAGTGCTGAGTTACCAGAAAGGAAGACTAGGGGTTCTGGTTGCTCCTACCTGGGCTAGCTTCTGGCTGCAGGGAGCTTGGAGGAAGTGGGGGCGAAGATTCGGGGGCCTCTGCAGCTGGGTGTTCAGCCACTGGACAGATGATAAACCACCTCTTCCCAGTGTGTAGGACTAAAGGGCAGGACAAAAACAGCTGGTAAGAGCAAGCACATTTCTCCCAACATGACCCTCACTACTGGCACCAGACTTGATATATGACACTTTGGGGAATTTATCTCACACCAGTGAGGGGGTATGCAGCACACTCACGGGCTCCTTGCTGGCAGCCAGAGGCCCTAACAAGTACCCCCAACATGGGCCTAGTTCCCAGGACACCCAAGGTACTATCACTAAAGGGTTAATGCTGGCTGGGGACTAGCAGGCAATGGCAAGTCCATGCCATGCTCAGTCAACACCTGGGATAGACAAGGCAGACATCTGGAGGCAGGGGGAATGAGGGGGCACTATATACACACTCCAACAGCCCCTCAGTGTGATGGCCTAACTTCTGACAATATGCTCAATGGGTCCCTTATCAAATGCCTCCTGGGAGACAGAAGGGACAATGACAGAAATGCCTCCTATAAGGTAAGCCTGGTGGGGGTATGGCCCTGGAGGCAGACGACATACCATTCTGCTGATACACCAGGGCGTTTGCTTGGGATTGGCGACTCTCCTGAGGGAGGTAAAGGGTCAGATATCAGCAGACTGCATGGACCGAGAAATGGGAGCACAACATGGCCTCAAAACATCCGAGGGCCTTGGAGCTCGGGCATTTCCAACTGAGCTGAGGGCACCCTGTGCCCAGCCACCTCACCCAATGCTGCACACCCACCACGCTCCTCCAGTCACCAGACAACGTCCCAGCGTTGTTCTCAGAGCCTGGAGCTGGGGTGTAGGCAGGCCCTAGCCCTCCCGAAACCCAGCATCCCAACTCACCTCTCCAGCACCCAGGCTGCTGGTGCTGAGAGGTGGTGGGCTTGCCCCAGGGTCAGAGCCATGGTCCACATCTGTGTCTTCACTAAGCATGTCTTCCGCCTTGTCCATGACATCCTTCATCTGCTCAATGAACGTCTCCCGTTCAGCCTGCAGGATGAAGTCATGCTCCACCTGCAACATACACACAACCCTGCTGGGTGGGAACACGCCCTGGTCTGTTGGATCTTCACTGATTGATTTGCTTGATTTCTGCTCTGCACTAAACTTTAGTGGGGAGACACAGCCAGGGGCCTGGACCCCGAGCCCAGAGCTGCACAGCTCAGCAAGAGTAGCCATACCTTGAGCAGCAGGCAGCTACCTGCAAGCTGCTCAAAGCAGCTACCTCCAAAGCCAGAGGATAGGGAAGGCTGGTAACAAGCAGGGCAGGCAGCTGAGTGCCCAAAGGACATGGAGGAGACAGCCTTACTGACCCAGGAGATGTGCAGCTGTGGAGTCAGCCTGGTAGGACACCCACTTACCATGTAGGTGGCAATCTCGTCGGGTGCATCCCCATCCAGGTCAAACTTGAATGTCACCATTTTGTGGTTGTGTGTCTCCAGCTGGCACTCCACCATCTTGTCACCTGTGTTGCAGACCTAGAGGACACCACGGAAATGAGACCTGGTAGGAGACCGCACCCAGCCAACCCTGCACCTGCCAGCCCACCACACCTGTCTCCTCACATTCAGGATGGTCAGCCGGGGTCGACTGGCTTTCTCCTGGCGGGAGCGCATACGTGTGGACCTGCGGTGGTGTTTCCGGGCAGGCTTGCCTTCCAGCTTCCCCCCACCAAACGTGCCTTCACAGCTGTCACTCAGCTCTCTTCCAGAGGTGACATCGGACCCTCCATAGCTGTTGGAAAACTAAGAATGTTAATGTGTCCACAAAAACAACCTGCAATCTGGCCTCATTCGGGAAGCTTAGCTTTTCAGGCAACAGCCAAAAGATTTAACATCTGAGCGTGCTGAGCAGGAAAACCCAGAGGGTCTGAAGCCAGCCATGACTAGGAAGGAAACCCCCAACCCAGAGCACCTCCTCTCCATCCTGGGCAGGGCCAAGGTTGTGGGGGTCACATGGGTTTGCTGACCCAGGATCTTGGTTCTCTCAGCCTCCTGACCCGCTCACAGTAAAAATCAAAATTAAGAAACGATCCTCTCCGACACCTCAGTTTCCCTATCTGCAGCAGCAACTAGAACATGCCAACTGCATGGGGCTTTTGCATATGTGAGGACACCTTGCAAAGCAGTGAGCTTGGTGTTGACATACTGAGAGGATGGGACACAGGGTCACTTCCTGACCAGTTCCCTCCCAAACTCAACATGCCCCATGACTGGGCAACTACAGGTGCCCAGCAGTGAGCCACTGGGAGACCAGGGGTGTGAGTTTGACTCTGCCCTGGTCCACAGCCTCTGACCTGGACCACCCTCAGCACACAGACCAGTGCTAGGACCCAGAACACACCCTGGAGCATTGCACAGCCAATTTCAGCAAGTGCTAACAGGTCCTAGAGGAACTCCCTGAGGCTCCACCGGGTCAGGCTGGGAACTGCTGATGTCATTAGAAGAGGGGACACAAGAGGGGAAAGCGAGGCAGGAACCCTGTGACACAGCAGTGGACAGGCTGAGCTGGCCCATGGGTTATGTCATCCCTATCCCAGCTGAGCCTTTACCTCTCACAGTTCTGCAGGAGGCCAGGCTGCTTGTCCTGTGAGGCCTGCTCCTGAAATAAAACCATGGAAAGGAAGATGGGTCACGTTCGTACCCATACAGCACAGCCGTAACTAGCTCAGTCCAGCCCAGCCCAGCCCACTGCCTGATTTTTCTGACTTTAGCAAGTAGACCACACAAGGCAGCTGGTGTGAGGGTTTTCACCTTGTGGGAGCCAAGCAGATTCTGAAAAGCTGGGGCCCTCCTTTTTCCAAACATGGTAACCCTCTTTGATCATCCCTACAAAGAAGCACACAGGCCCAGGAAGACTTGTCACAGGCCTTCCCATCACCTCCAAGGGAAAGTTCCCTAAATCTATATGTAAAAGATCACACCTTCCACCTGGATGTGCATTTAAAGAACATGTGACACCTACGGACAGTGGAGGAAGATAAGAAGGGCACCCATGGCTGTCCCAAAGCACACACTTCCACCTTCCAAACTCTAGGGCTGAAACCAAGTCCAGGAGCCAGGTATCAAGGTGACATGCTGGAGGTCTAACCCCAAGGGTAGGGCACACACCTCTGGAGCCAACTCCATGACCAACGGGACAGCTGGGCAGAGGTTGGAGATCTCAGACCCACTGGTCAGCGGCAGGTTAGCAGGTGGCAGCATCTCAGAGGTCTGGATGGGCAAGCTCTGAGCAGCAGCCACCACTGTGGGAGCCAGAGAGCTGGGAAGCTGAGGCAGGAGCTCGGGGGTGGCGGGCGGCAGCACTTCCGGCAGAGGTGGGGAGAGGACAGCAGCAGGAGTGGGCACTGTGGGGACCTGGGCAGTGATGTCCACTGCATACGGAGGTGGATGGCCAAGCAGGATCTACAGGCACAGAAGACAGGGATGCAAGTCGGGGTGCCATCACCATCCCTGAGGCACAGCAGGTAATTCCCTGTCCAGGCAGGTGAGCACACCTGGGGTGTGGCATTGAAGGGTCTCTCTCCAACATACCCATATCTGCCACAGGCAAGTCCTAGCCTCAGAGAATGCTTTACACAGTCTCAGAAGAAACAACAAAAAGGCATTCTTGAGTCGCCACTTGTATAAATTCTAATCTAAAACCGCACTTCACTTATGCGCACCTGAGTCTGGCTAAGAAGCCCTAAGTGGACCAAACACTTCCCCTATACCTGCCTCCTGAGGGAGGGGCCCTGGATCTCAGCCTTCCTTGGGACAATCTGGGAACTGGGCCCAACTCCCAGATGTTCCTTTTTGAGCTCTTGGTGGAAATGCTAATAGCTGAAAGGAGGGCCCCAACTAGAAAGGGTGGAAGACTCCATTCTGCCCCAGTTTGGGGATGTGGTTAGAAATAGAATGACCCCTGCTGGGCCTGCTGGCACAAGACTGATCGGCCACAGAGAAGACTGTGGGATGGCTGGCCCAGCCCATCAATAAAACCCAGACCTCCCTTTCATCCGGCAGTGGGAGGCCACTGAGCAAACAGCCCAGTGCCAACAGTGTGCCAGGCCAGCACAGGCAGCAAGGTACCTGTCCAGGCCCTGAGACCTCAGACCCAAAACCTCCAAATGGGCCTGTCTGTAATCAAATGGCCCTGACCCATGGGTAGACATTACTCTGATGAGCTGTTCAGGTGCTTGCTCAGTCAGGGCAATGGACTGCTCTGCCTCCTCACTCTCATATTTATTAGTCATATTAGTCAACAGAAACCATCCCTTCCTTCTCCAAGCACAAATTCCTGCTGGGATTCACACAGCAAGAAGCACACCCAAGACCATCTGCATTCACTTAGGACATGAAGTAAGTTCAGATTGGAGTAAGCGGCCATGAGTTGGGGCATCTGGCACCCTCCCAAGCTTTGGAGTGAATGTTCCTGACAGAACCAAAAGAGGGCATCCACCCTGGTTGGTGTGGCTCAGTGGCCTGAGTGCCAGCCTGAGAACCAAAGGCTCATCGGTTCCATTCGCAGTCTAGGGCACATGCCTGGGTCACAGGCCAGGTCCCCAGCTGGGGCGCACGAGAGGCAACCACACGTTGATGTTTCTCTCCTTCTCTTTTTCCTCCTTTCCCCTCTCAATAAATAAATAAATAAATAAATAAATAAAACAAATAAAATCTTTTTTAAAAGGGTGGGGGAAGGAGTGGGGCTATCCACTCTACCTCACAGGGGAAAAGCCTAAGCTTTAAAAGGAAAGAATGGTTCCCACAGGCACAGGGCTATTCAGGTTTAGGGCCAGGTGGGGGGAGAGCAAGCAGGTGAGAATCCCTGACACTCTAAAACATGCTGGGGCTACCCCCAGGTATGTGGAGCCACTGGGAGGCTCACCCACCAGCCTGGTGCATCTCCTTGTGTCCCTTCACTGTCAGCATGATGAGCTACCTTTCCTGACTCTGGGATATCATCCTTGCCTACCATGACCTCCTTGGAACCAGCAGCCATGTGTCCCAGGCCCTGCCTGGACCACAACTGACAGACCACCCTTCCCAGAACCCTGGTGCCCTATTTCGCTGCTGACATAGGGGTTATGCACCTACCTCATTTTGACAGGTGACAAGGAGAGCAGTGTGAGCCTCCCCAGCTCCCACAGATGGGCGGACACTGCTGCCAGGCCCCACCTAAGTGAGGGCAGGTGCCACAACATCCGCCAAGGCAGGGAACCCCTCCATGAGCAGATGCTGCTAACCCTTGGGAAGGACCCATGGTGGAAACTTTGGCTCCTGACACGTCCTGGGAGTGGGGAGGAGGCAGCAGACACCCCCACAACAAGAAGCCATGCCTGAGGGACAGTGTTACCTGCTCACCTGACCCCCCTCTGCCACCGTCCTCCATCCAAGGTGCTGAGGAGGAGCACAAGCCCACAGACCTTTGCATCTCTTGGTACTAAGGGGTCTTCCCAGTGCCTGGAAAACAGGCCTTCCCAGCAGGTGGATTACCTGGCTCCCCACCCTGGGGACTGAAGCAGTCTGCTCAGGAAGGTGGGCGATGGTTGGCTGGTGGGGCTGCGACAGCATGGGGGGCGCTGGCTGTAGAGGGGTGGCCCTCACAGTCTGTGCCGTGTGGAGGGGAGAAGGGGGAATGTCACTGGGCACCATCTGTGGAAAGGCTGCCTGGTACACAGGCTGGGCTGGGAGCTGGGCCACGGCAGGATGGATGGGCAGGGCAGCCGCGCCCTGTGGGGCCACAGCCAGCAGAGGGACGGCAGTGGTGGCGGCCGCCACATTTGGCATAAGGGTCTGGCATGGCACAGCCAGTGGGGCCCCGGCAGTGTGGGGCAGCTTCAATGCCTGCAGAGGCATGGCTGGCGACATGGGCAAGGGGGCAGCAGCACTGAGTGGGAGGCTTGGCAAGATCACAGTAGGTGAGAAATATTGAGATGGGGGAGGCACAGCAGGCCCGCTCGCAGCCGGGAGGTCGGAGAGGGCTGTGGGGTGGCTGTCGATTGTGGTCAGTGGAGCGACTGGTGGGATGACAGGAAGTGGAGGTATCTGAAAGAGACGTGAGTCTGTCAGCTCCCTGGGGCTCAGCCCCACTGGAAGCATGCCTGCCCCAGACAAGAGCCACAACCCCTGCAGGTTCTGCCTGAGACACTTCCATGTGGCTGCTGCCGAGGGAACCCAAAGGTAAAGGCAATTTAAATGAAACCAAGTGCATGACACGTTCAACCAGAGAAGGAAAGGCGGAAGGGTGAGGGAAGAACCTGTGGGAGAGCCCGCTCAGGCACCACCATGGAGGTTCCAAGGATGGGCAGTGCAGCTCAGATCCAAGGGGTCACAGCAGTGACTACCAGCTTCGGTTTTCTTTCAAAAAGGCTAGGATAGTCAGAGTCACCACGCAGGCCCCAAATATCTGAAATTACTTTGCCCGATTCTCCCCAATCTGCATAAATTCATACAGACCAAATTCCTTGTCAGGTTCTCTTGGGGAAAGCAGATCTCTGAGGCCCCATACTGGCTGTGCCATGAAGACTGGGGGAGGATGGCACCTCCACACAGTGGAAGCTCCCAAACCTTCCATGTCTAGTGGAAGACACCCGGTATCTAATCTCACGGGCTCTGCACTTAAACACTTCGGCAGATTCTCCCACAGTTCTTTCTCTCTAAAATGATGATTTTTAACTGGTGTGCTACAAGAATTTTTAAAACATGCAATACCCAACTATTTAGTCAGGGGCACCGACCTCTTTTTCTTCATATTGTCAAATAAAAAAATAACAACAGACAACACAATAGCCACCTGGTGTAAATGAATCAAAATTATACCCATTTTTTGTCAGAGCAGCAAAAAATGTATGTTTTGGTGTGCCACAGAATTTTAGTAATTAGTTTATGTGTGCCATGAGATAAAAAAGGTTGAAAACTGTTGCTCTGAAATAAAGCTGTTCACCTTGGCCGGTGTGGCTACTTGTTGGAGCATCACTCCATACACCAAAAGGTTGTGCGTTCAATTCCCAGTTAGGGCACATGCCTAGGATACAGGTTCAATCCCCAGTCAGGGAGCCCATGACAGGCAACCAGTCAATGTTTCTCTTTCTCTCTCCCCACCCCGCTACCACCCTCCTCTCTCCCCTACCCTTCCTCTCTCTCTCTCTAAAAGCAATGAAAAAAATATCCTCAGGAAAAGATTTCAAAAAAATTAAAATAAAGCCTTTCTGGTGGCAGGCATACAAACACCACATGATCAATGGCTGTGTATGATTTCAAGGCAGTAAAAATGTGAAGACTGACTTTTGTGTATTTGAAAAGCAACAAAATGCCATGACCACCAACAAGCAAGGTGGTGGCTTAACTAGACAATGAAAGCAACTGTATAACATGACATGACAAGGACCAGGTCAGGTGACAGGTGACAACAGACAGGTAAGAACCTTCTGGGTAGTAGGGTGAACCTCACAGACACTCACACCTTTCATATAAAGTGCCACTTCCCATCCTAGGCCTGTGACACATGTGACATACCATGAGGTGAAAGTTGTCCCCATGACCATCAGTGACATTTGCCTGGGCAACAGCACCCGAGCACCAACCACGTGCTATCAAGTCACTAGTAATATGACACCCCCCACTGCTGCCCCTTAAGGAGCCATAATCAATAAGGCCTTAAATGGCTCCAAGGATAGGCAGTGACCATAGCTGTGTATTCACAGCTCTTTCCTGGCTTTTCTCCATCCTAGATGTACCTGATACAGACACAGAGGGCAGCAGGCACCAAAGCTCCACTGAGGGATGAGGGTAGAGAAGAGGAAGGGTAAGGTACCTGTGGAGGGACTTGAGTGAGTGGCTGCAGGGGCACTGGTGGCATCTGGAGGGGCTTCAGCTGAGCCGGGGCCACCTGAGAGGTCGAAGCCAGGTATGGAGGCAGATGGGGGGGCACCGACTGGAGAGGACCCACAGGCTTCGGGCCCAGGACCTGTGGCAAGGGTGCTGGCTGGGCCAGCGGAGGAGGCTGGAGGGAGAAGGGACTTCTCTTAGACCAGCATCCTGCTGAGAAATGCCCAGGTGCTTAGACATGACAGAGAAAATCAATGAGCGATTGTGCACACACACACACACGCACACATGCATGCATACCCACCAACATGCACTTGTACACATAATCACACACATGTGTGCACGTGCACACCCAGCAGGGACCCCAGGACAAGCATATCTGTAAGAACTGCTATGTGTGAATGAGGGCCCTCCAAGTGATATGGGTCATGAATTCTACAGACACAACAGACCGGCCCACCCCCACTCCCATCTGTACCCTGGGACCAGGCCAGCCAAGATTGTCAGGGGACACTAAGGCACGAATGGTGGTCATAAGGAGGGGCAGTCCGCACTCACCTGGTGGCCTGAGGGCATGGGCTGGCCTGGGACGGTAGGCACAGGGGCAAAGCTCATGGCTGGCTCCGGGAAATGCTGTGGTGGGAGTGGAGCAAGAGTGGGAGGCGGGACGGAGCCCATCGATAGGCCAGGCTGCAAAAAGTATCAGTGCCACACTCAGTGACTGCCCTGAGGACCCCCACCCAGCCACAAGCTTGACAGCCACAGAGACCCATCTCTCTTACTCCCTGTGCCTGTTGTCCTGCCAGAGATGGTTTTCCTAGGAATGTGACTTGCAAAAGGAAGTTGTGGTGGTCCCTATACCAACAATGGTCACAACTCCTCCTAACCAAGGCCAACGTTCTGGAACATTAGCACCACAGAATATTATGCAACAGTAAGAAGAAACCACTATAAGGGCTTGTGGAATTTTGGAAAAATGCCTGTTATGATACCAGAGGGGCAAAGATACAAACACATATGCTTCCTCTCTATAGACTGTGTAACACATATAGTATATATACATTCACAGAATACAGAAACGTGGGAACAGACGGCAGGCCTGCACCAGACAGAGGGGCGCTCTGCAGAATTGGGGTCTCCAGTGACTTAGTCAGAGAAACAGGGCTGCAGCAGACAATGAATGGCAGAGCCAGAAATCTGAGCACTAGGTGTTTGATGCTATTCAGAACTGTTGTTCATTTATTCAGTTTTAGGTGCAGTAATGGTACTGGGTTTTGTTTTCAAAACCCAGAGATACAGACTGTAATATTTATGGGCAAAATGTCTTTCTGTCTGGGATTTACTTCAAAATAATGGGAAAGTACGAAGTAGGTGGGGAGGTGGAGGACACAGGCTTGAACACAGAGATGACTGAGGGAAGGACCTGGCTCTCCACAGTGACAGGGATAGGTCTCTCGCTGGAGGTTTTCTGGATGAATCAGGAAACAGTAGTTTGTCATCTGAAAACTGTTATTGGCTGTTTCCAAGTTTCACAGTAAAAACATTATGACAAGCAGCACAGGTGGGATAAAACCTGTCAGTGCATTACCAGAAGCAAGGTGAGGAATGAGTAGCCAAGTGCACCTGCTCCTCCAGCCACGGCCCCGGCCCAGTGAGACTTAGGCACAAGAGGCCCCAGAGGAGTGGCTCTGCTCCCAATCCCTTTGCCCTATTCTCCTCCTTCACTGGGTTCTGGAGGCGCATCATGATGACAACCCTCCCCAGGAGACCTGGATGCACCCTGGGGACTCCCTGCAGTCCCCACCCTTCTGTCCATAAACAGGCAAGAAATGGGAGAGCACTCTAGCCGAGTCTTAGGGTACATCCTGGCTGGCCAGCCTTTGACCTCCCTGTGCTTGGCCTTCCCAGTCTACAAGCAGAAGCTGGGACAGGCAGAGGGCTGATGGATAGGTGGGCCGAGAGCCCACTGTGGGTTGCCAGTTCTCTGATCTTGTGCCTGGGAAGGCTGAAGACCTGCTCAGCTCCAGCACAAGCAAACCCAAAGCCAAGAAACAAAAGGAGCCTTTTCCTAAAGGAGCTGCTCATGCCACTTACAACTGTAATTCATTTCATGAGACAAGCAAAACTGCAAATGTCAACTGCCAATGAGTCCTGGACTCTGATCAGCAGAGGCAAACGCTTCCACTGCTTTTCCAAAGGGACTCTCTGAGCCTAAGTGGACAACGGGAGGGAAAAGAGATGGGTAGTCAGAGAGGCTGCAGTACCCAGAAAGTGGCCACAGGGAGGGAGTGTGTGGGTGGAAGCTTGAGTGAGAGCCCAGGGAACTAGAGCACCAGGCAGGAGTAGCTCCCACAGGAAGGGGCACGGGCCCTGACCAGCTTCTGGGCCTAGGAGATCGAAATTTCCCTCTGGACATTCCACCACCTGCTTCAAAGGCAACCTCTCTGACTGCTTAGGACTGCAGAGCAAGCAATTGCTTTGCTTTCTTTGGCATTAAAAATAAATCAAAATTGAAAAATAAATGCCAAATGTGATCTTTCATCTAGCAATTTCCATTTCATTTATCAGGGTTACAAATCATTCCACAGACATAAGCATGAGGCCCTTTCAATTCTGCTTATTAAACATCACTGAAAACGTTTCTCATGATTCAGCCTCCTCCACACCTCTAACTTTTAACGGCTGCATAATACCCAGTAGAGAGGTACTATGCAGCCCCCATCAGTGAAGCTGGACAGACAAAATCAAAGTTTTCATTCTCATAAATGATGCCTTTCTGTCACTTTTGCACCAGTCTGAGGGTGGGACCCTGCCAGCTTATCACAGCTTTATACACACTAGGTATCACTGGGCTCTGTTTTTTGTATTTTCTCACCAGGCAGGTCTCTCAGGGTAGGTCACAGACTGCTCCAGCTAACGACAAGGATGGACCTCTTGAGCACCTGATTTTGTATGGCTGGAAACTGACCACAGGCCAGCACAGCCTAGATGGCCCCTCACAGACTCCAGGCCATGTGGACGGGGGTCTCTGACTCACCGTGGCCAGCTGCTGGTAGGCCCCCAGCGAGGGCAGGCTGTGTGGCAGGACAGGTCCCTCGCTCATGCTTATGGGGGGACTGCACACACTCTGGGCGGTGAGCGGTGCTGCATCTGCCAGCGAGCCCAGCACCACGCTCTGCTGGCTGCTCTGCGAGTCCGAGTACACGGTGGAGCCCTGGCCGCTGTCGAACGTGCTGTCCGCTGGGGAGGACAAAGGCACGGCTCAGAGTGGGGACCCCAAACATCACCCTCATGGCATTCCACACAAGGCTCAGGGAATGCAAATGTGGGCTCACACATGAATGCTCAGCTCATCCATAAGTTTTTTTTCTGTAAAACAAACACTAGTGTTTCCATATCATGTAAGTAACGAATGCATCATTTTATACAATCAACTACAGAGCAGTATAGGGGCTAAAACACCACCCAGAGATGGCCCTGGCAGCCCACCACACTGCCTAACACCTGGAAAGGGTGCCGTGGTCCACCACAGATCCCAGGGGGTCACCTCACACAATCCTCAAAGGCAAGCCAGCTGCTTCAATCATGGCTCAGACAGGGACCTGACACAGAACCAAACTTGGCTTTGAAAGTGAACCTTTGTTCAGCTTGTCAAAAGTGCAAGGGGCCTTGGGAGTCTGGAATGTTTAGGAAAAGTTCCAATCAATTATCACCTGTGTTTTATGATGGGGGAGGGGGTCTCAAGACCCTGACCACCTTCACTTACAGTGGCAAAGAGTCTGAAGTGGGAGATCTGAGTCCAAATACATCTGTCTCTTTGAGTCATGGGCCAGGTCTAACTAGATTAGAAAATAGGGCTGACAAGGCTCCCACCCCAAAGAAAGGCCATGAGAGGAGACCTGGATGCTCCATGGCCTCACCTGCAGTTAGCCCAGCAGAGTCAGTGAAACTGGCCAGTGGATGCAGCCACCCACACCTGGGTGTGGGGTGGGGGGCAGTTGAGGAGGGAGCAGACAGGACCCACATGGCTCACAGGCTCCTTTGACCAGACGTACCTAGGAGGACAGGTCACCTGTGTGGCTGTGCCAGTGCAAAGTGAAAAACAAAAACCTATTTACAGTGGCACTTCCGTTTATTGCTTACAGGCTCCAAAAGCTACACAAACATTACAATTTGTCACCTATGAACACCAAGCTATTTCTACAGGGGGACACCTTTAAGATTGTCAACACTATGCCCATTTGCAATTTAAACAAATAAAGTAAAAGGGAAATCTTGTCAGTTTTGTATAAAAATAATTTTTTCCAGGGCTGACTAGAACTTTCTTTAACCTAGAAGACAGAAGAATGTTGAGGTTTGATCATACAAAACCAATTAGACAAGTAGCTCTGATTTTTAATGAGGTGTCTGGTAGTCATTTCCACCTATACAGAGAGAAGGGAGGGAGAAGCAGGGTCTGTCACCAGAAAGACAGACAGACAAAGAAAGATACAGAGACAGAGAAAGAGTAAGTGCACAAGAGACAGAGGAAAAGACAGAGAAAGATAGAGCCATAGAGGCAGAGACAGAAACAGAGACAGAGAGAGAAAGAGTTGCACAACAGAATGTGAGAAGACCTGACAAATTTCACATAAGGTACTGTGGCTGGTGCAGCCCAGTGGACTGAGCACGGGCCCCTGAACCAAAGGGTCGTCGGTTCAATTCCCAGTCAGTGCACATGCCTAGGTCTCGGGCCAGGTCCCCAGTAGGGGGCACACAAGAGGCAACCACACACTGACGTTTCTCTCCCTCTCTTCCTCCCTGCCTTCCCTTCTCTCTAAAAACGTGTAAATAAAATAAAATCTTTAAAAAATTGTTTTTAAGTACTAAAAAAAAGTCACATATAGCAAACTCTAGCCATATTACGTAACTTTTTAAATTTTTACAGTGTTATTTGTGTAATTTAAATTAAATTTTAAAAATAGTTTCTAAACCTATCAACAAATTACCTTCTCATCACCGTCACTGGGTGCCAGACCAAGCCCTCTCATTGAGCTTGGTCTGGACCTTAGTGGGCAACTAAAAGAACACATAATGAAGACTCATAAAATATGTCTGCTCTACCTGCCAGTGTGTCTGCCCATCGTGTTACCTATGATCAGGTCCTTTCTCTGGTGACATGTGTGCTGCCTGCTGTCCCTATCAGTTCACCTTCACGAAGCACAGCATGTTCCAGCCATCCACAGGCACAATGACCAGAGGCATGACTGTGCACAGGCTTTCTATTATGAGCTAGAGCAAGTGCTGAGAGTATGTAGGGTGCTCTGAGTTGAGAAACAGGGAGACGCAGGGGTGTGTGTGCGGGAGTGTATGTGTGTGTGCATGTGAGTAATTACATGTGTAGGTTATCTCTGGAAGTTAATTAAAACACAAGTAACATCAGTGGCCTCTAGGGAAAAAAAAATTAACTGGCTTTTGCTGTTGGATTTTTTTGAATTGTATATTATAAGAATATAGTGCCTTCTTTAAAGAAATTACAATATACAGGTAAAACAATTTTATCCCTAAACATTTATTTCTCATGGCAGAGAAGCATGGCTGCTGCACAAAGCACACAGAATCCTGAGTCGGACAGGAAAGAGTCTGTCTGCAGACAAAATGACCACCCTGAAGTAAACTCATCTGTTGAACTCATCTGTTTATACAGTGGGTCAAACCTGACATCTTACCACAGTGGAATGGATTTTAGGTCCTAGACTGTGTCTCTTCAAAGTGCAATGAAAGACAATTTCTTAATTCCTATCCTAGAAATTGTTCGACCAACAATTACATTTTTAAAGGGCATAATGCTTTTTCCTAAAAAAAGTTTATGCTCTTCAATGATTTTTTTTTTTGGTTAATCATAAAATGGAACATGATGATGTAGCAGTTTTGTTCTCCAAAACAAGCATGAGTAGGTTGAAAAGAAGTAAACAGTAAGCAAAAACTGTCTCAAAGTGACGGCCAACCACTAGTCTTAAATAGCCGACTTTGAAAAATAATCAGCTATTTTAATGATAAACGAAGGATGTGCCTCTTAAATAAATCAAACAAACTATTTAGTCTTTCCACTTGAACAACCTGAAACAGTGGCCTGGGCAGGTTGAACAGCTCTGAGACTCCCTGTGCTTTCTCAGAGACAGAAAAGGCCACAGCCTCCACACTCAGTTCACAGCTGCATTTTCGGGATCCTTGAGGGCAAAGGCTGGACATGTTTCTGTCTAGACTCTTCCAATGGTCTGAGATGAAGACAGGTACAAAGTGATCCCACTACCCACCAGTAACCTCCCTAAGAAATGAACAAAGGGTCTCAAGTTTGACACTAGAATATAGATAGCCTTGGGGATGGATGCTCCTGAAGACAAAGTTCACAGCACCATGACTACTCAACTTTTGGTCCCCAAGGACGACAGTGTCCTGGCACAGATGCCCCCACCAGGTGCTGAGTCCAGGGTGGGAAACAGCCCTCAGGTGCCCCATGTTGCTGAGACTGCTATCCTTCAGGTGGGGTAAGTAGCCGATTGAGCTGCTCTAATCCCTACTGGCTTTGAGCACAGGAGGTCTGGGTCTGCCTGCACATTTGTCCCACCTGTCCTTAGAAGCTAGACTTCAGTGAGCCTTAAACCTCTCTGGTCATAGATTTTTGTGCAACACCATGGGTACTCCCAATGCCCTCCCTGGAAGAAGACTCGCCCGCACTAATCTACCACACCCACAGAGTGAGCTTGTAGGCATGTGGGGAGAGCAGCACTCACAGGCCAGAGAGGTAGCACTAGCCGGCAGCGTGGTGGGGAGGAGGTGCTGGTCAGCCTCAGGCTCCTCGGGCTCCAGTGGCCCAGTATGTGCATGATAAGTCACCTGGACCTGCAGGGGCACATGCAGGCCCCTGGCCTTGTCAGGGCTGCCTGGGTCCTGCTGCTCCTGGGGCTGCAGCACTGGCCAGATCCTCTCCCGCCGCCACTGGATCAATGCCACACGGTCACGGATGGACTTGGCCACAATCTTCATATCGCTCTCATGGAAGAAACCCGACTCAATCTGCAAAAGAAGTCACTTGTCATTATTGGGATATCCCCTTCCACACATCCCACTGCTGGGCCTGTCCTGCCACCTGTACTGCCACCCCCCCAATTATGGAGTCTTTGCGTAAAGTCCCCTCCTCAGGGCCCCTCACTCCCTTCTTTCAAGGATGCTCTTATAATTCCATAAGGATGTAACCTCCAGCCACTGACTGTAAGTCCACAGGGAGAGTGACCATCTGAACCTGCACTAACATGCGCTAAATGAGTGAAAGGAAAGGGGGACCCCGATTTGCCTCCCACCTTGGAACAGCCCATCATCTGAGCCCTGAGGCTTCCTGGAGCCCAACACTTCGGCTGCCCAAGGGTGGGAATGTGGTCGTGGCCAAAATATACATGCCTGTGAACAGGGACAACAAAGCGAGAGACCAACGCTGTTCTCAGCATTCTCTGAGAAGTCAAGGAGACCAAGGACAAAGGCACATTCTGTAGCTTAAGACCAGGAAAGTGTGCACCAAGCCTAGCAACATTATGAACCTGATTTAGCCAACAGAGTTGGGGAGTGTTTGTAAAGAAGTCAGGCCTCCCCAGGAAACATCACGGCTCTCTCCAAGGAGATTCATGACCAAACCACAAGAGAGGGGAAGCCAGGCTCTTTGCTATCGGCATGAGATCCCCACGTGGAAGGAAAAACCAGAGAACAAACCTTGCGGTGCTGGATCTGCGCAACATCAGGGATACTCCCAATGCCCTCCCTGGAAGAACACTCCCCCGCACCAATCTACCCACAGTTTTCAATGTACAACAGACAAACACACAAATGTCAACAGCAGTGTGTGTGTAGATGAGCGATAGCTCATGAATGCCAGAACTCAGCCACTGAGATTTCAGTAGGGAGAGGACAGGGGGCCTGGGCATTTCCTTCTGCCAGAAAGTGAAGACATGTGTAGAGAATGGAGGACATGCAGGAACACACAGAAGCCAGCACCTAGGGCTACCCACTGGCAAAATCTGGGACATTCTAAGCATCTAAATACACAGCAACACCATGATGATTTGAAGGACATGTCCACGAATGCACAACTAAGGAACACAAATGGTCTGTGGTGGCAGGAGTGACAAGTGTCACTGTCGGTATGAGGTTACACAAGGGTCCATGGATGCGCATTCTGTCTATCTCTCTGCCTCTGTCTCTGTCTTTCTCGGTCTGTCTCAGTCTCTCTCTCTCTCTGTGCCTCTATCTCTCACTGTGTCACTCTGTCTGTCTTTACCTCTGTCTATTGCTCTCTTTGTCTCAGTCTCTATGTCTCTGTCTCTCTCCCTCCTGTGGGTCACTGGCTCACATGAAGCCACATCATGAATGGCCCTTAGGAACAACCTACCTGGATGGAAACTGAGCCTCCCCCCAGTAGCCTGGTGAATGAGCTGAGATGCTGAACCCCAGCCATACCTCCTGAGGGACCCTGATCCCAACCGCCTCGCTAAGCCACTCCTGGACTCCTGACCTTGGAGGCTGGAGGGGACTGTGTGTGCACAGTGCAAAGGTGGGTCACTTGTTTCACAATAAGAGGTAGCTCACCAATGGAGCATATAACCTACCAAGTAAAACCAAACCATGAGTCCACAGAGATAGAAATAAATGGGAAATTTTATGAAACTGGGACATTCGCACAGTTCCAAAGTACCTTCCCACAAAATAGTTATTAATGATGACTGCTCCCTGCCAGACACTCCTCAACCACATGATCACAGGAAGAGTCCTTAGTGGGCCGGTCTGCGCCCAGCGTTCCTGCAGACGCGCTGACGGGTTGAGAGGGAGCTGAGTGATGTCGCAGGCTGGCTGCGCCCTTCAGGGCCAGACTCCGGAAGACAGACACAACCCTGACCGGCACCAGGAGTGAAGGTGTCCCTGAACCACAGAGGACCCTGAGTGTGGGGGCTGAGTTGCACTGCAGTTCTGACTGCCCAAGCAGCTACATGGGAAAAACCTTGTCTGTGGGAAGCTACCACGGCGAACTCCAGGTCGCAAGGCATCAGGCTGTGATATCATCTCAAACAGTTCTTGATCCATGTTTGCAAATTTTCTGTCAGTTTGCAATTACTTCAAAAACATTTCAGGAAATGACTGACAAAATGAACCATGCAGCACCAGGGCAAGAGGAAGGGGCTGAACCTTGGGTCAGCCCTGTCCATCACCCAGGGGACCCACATATCAACTGAAAAGAAGGTGCCCCACAGACGCTCCTGCCTGACACTTCTATTTTCTACCTATGACCCATTTTCTCTTCCAGCTCCATCATTACAGATGCCCCTCTCTCCCCACCTCCACCCCAAGCGATTTCTTCTATTTTTTCCCAATCAGGAAAGAATTTAGCTCCATTGTATGTCACCCTGAATGTCCCATTATCTGGAGGCTGTGGAAGCAGAAGGAAGAGCTGGTACCCTGACCTCAAGAACCCTCTAGAGGCTGGACTACAACCCCCACCCCCCGCTCTCCTAGGGGTCCATACTGAGAGGACACCTCCAGATCAGAGCCAGCGCAGGCCTCAGAGTCCTGCCCTTTTCTCAGACTCCCAGGCATCATCGTTCTGATCCACTCCTCCATCCTAGTCGCTGCCTGAGGACCTGCTGGGATTTGACTTTAGGTGTGAATTTAGAGGGAAGGGAGAAAGCAGCCCCACCTGCCTCCTGACACCCAGAGGAAGCCTCATCAGAATGATCATCAGGTTCGGCAACATCTTCCACCCTCGGCACTCACTGATGTTGGCTGTTAAGACAAAGGCAGACCAAACACCATTCCATGTCCCCAGAGCCATGGTGTAATGACACCTCTGTGCTCTCACTGAGTTTCCTTATAAAGTTACCATCCCTTTATGACAACTGACACTATGTTTCACTCAAGGTCATCTCTGTTACTTCAAGTTTTGAAGAAAAATGCATGCTGAGTTAAAGCTATGGGTAAGTGACTGCCACCAAACACAGCAGGCAAGGGGCAGTAAGTATCCTCAGGGTCCTGGTACTGGCCCAGCGACAGCTCCAGAGGGCCCCAGACCCTAGTGTCAACTCTAGTGTTTACGGACTGGCAGGAAGGTCAGAAACAGGCCACCAACCAGCCATCAGTCCCAGCATCAACCACATGGCCCAGCCAGGAGCAGTGGCCAGGCAGGGCTGGCACACTCACGTAGGACGAGACCTGGGAGAATGCAATGCTTTCAGCTCAGCTCCACCTAAGGCACTGGGCTCCTCTGTCTCCCAAGAAAAGCGAAGGGGGCAAGGAACAGAAGGAAGGAAGGAGAAACACTGGGCCCAGGGGCCTCCACTGTGAACAGGCGAAGACACCAGAGGCCCACCTGGTCAGTCAAGTGCCAAGGACTGGTGAGGATGGGCCTGGGGGTGGGCAGCTGTGCTGCAGAAGGGGCCAGCATTCTAGGCTGGGAACAGTCTTCCAGGGAGGGTGGGCAGGTCCCAGGAAGAACAGCTGGATCAGAGAACCCTGAGCAGGAGGAGATGACTGGTAGAGCGAGACACAGACAGCCCTGGGAAGCACTACCACGTGGAACCCCTACCACGTGGAACCCCTCTGTGCTAACACCCCTGTTGTCCTCCTGTCATTGCACAGTTGACTCAGCTTGTCTCCCACTGAATCTCAAATCCCTCCTGGGGCAGAAATTCTCCTCTGGTGCCCGCACAGACGCAGAACAGGCACAGTGCTCTCAGGGAATGGGAGGGCGGCTTGCCACCTATGTCTCCTGAGCTGCTGGCACTGTCCCCAACCTCAGAAGCCCAGTGAGACATACCCCTCAAGGCTGTCCCAAGAACCCACCTCATCTCCACAGGGGGCCCTCCCCCTCTTCCTGCCACCTGCTCAGTGTGCACTACTGGCCAGGCCCCCCAGCCTGAGGTCCCTCCAGGACACAGCACATAACCCACACTCCTGAACCTTGGCTCACAGACTACTGGCCTACACAGCTCCTTGTTCGTCACTTTTGTTAGTGCTTTAAGTTTCAGCAGAGAGTGGGAACGGTTCATGGTGCAGCACAAGGAGAAACTGTGGTGCTACATTCACAGGACAGCTGTGCCGATAATTACCTTAATACAACTCTCAGTAACCACGTAGCAATTCAACAGCACACCAAGCAAAGTCACAGAAAACCCTCCCAGAAGCACAGAGCTGAAAGACCCATTAAATCCACTTATAGTATGTGTCTATTTCTGGGCACAGGGATGGAACCAACAGCTGGGAAGGTGCAGGGTGGTCCTGACCTGGGCTCCAGGACATCAGTGGGATGTCACACACACTGTGAATGCCAGGTGCAGTAGGTGCACAGGCCGCGCTGTCTGGTGGAAGTTGGGGCCCTGATTGGCCATGCAGCACCCACTCCATCCCACACTGACCTACCGTACTACCAAGCCCCATGGGTCCTCACCCCACCATATATCTGGGCCCCAATAAGCCCATCAACCCATCCTTGGTCTGTGGCTCCCACACCTTAGATGGCACGGCAAGCCTCTGGTTCTTCATCTGATCGGGGCCTGAATAAACAGCAGGAAGACCCATATAGCTGCCCACAGGAGCTATACAGGTGCCCTCACCGCTCCTTTTCCAGACCACCCTGCAGCACCTGGCCTACTTCCTACTCTTAAAACCCATCCAAGGCCAGGGAGTTCAGTTTTGAAGAATCTGTTGGCCATAGGCTTGTGGCCTGTATACACCTTTGGTAGATGTGCCATATTCAGTAAAACATATGTTTACAAAAAGAGGAAGAGAGACACACACTTCCTATGGCTATGACAGCGCACCCAAGCACACGTTCCTGGCAGTAACCATGCTGGGTTTTCACTTCTGCTCAGTTTTTCCGAGGAATCAATCTCATTAATTTCTCATGGATATATTTCCTCTCTCAGTGACACTGAACACCCCCTATGGTCCTGCTCCTCTGGGCCTTCTAGGCCACAATTCCACTTGAAAACAAAATAAAACTCAAAGGCCCACCTTTATGCAAATTCAGCAAGAATCTGGTCAAAACAGGGCCCTTCTGATATACCAAAGTCCCTTGGCCCCCTCCAGGTCCGAGGAGGTCTGTGCTCACATGGCTCCTGCATCTAAGCAGCAGGGGATTTCCAAACTGCGCTGTCCTTCACGGATACACCCGACAAACAGTCCTCATTCTGACTGCCCTCTCACCGGAGACCACACACCCTTTCTGGCTTTGTTCTAATCTTTGGAAACCACAAGCGTTGGAGGCATGCACCACAATGTGCACAGCCCACCCACCACCCACCACCAGCAAGTACCACGTTACCATCTCCTGCGCCACATCGTCCGGCGTCTCCCTCTCCAGATCGAAGGTAAACTCTATGGCCCCATTGTCCTTGGGCTTGCCCTTCAGTTTCTTGGGGTCCTCGACCCAGAGCCGCAGAGCAATGGTGGACTTCCTGCCATGGTCCTCCTCAGCCAGCTCCACCCTTACGCCTGTGTCCTCAGCGAAGAAGGCGTGGCTGAGCAGGTCCTTGATCTGGTACCTGGGGAGGGAGCAGCTGAAGGGCGTACCTGGTAGGGGGCCCTGGACATGGTTGCTAGGGCTGAGACCCACCCAGCTCTTTCCACAAAGTTATGACTGCACCACCTACTGGGCATGCTCTATCCCTCCGGGGAACACACGACAGTTTACATGTGCATTCCCTAGCTCCTGGGGGAGAAGAAAACATATCTCACTCCGTAGTATTTAAGACTCTTCTCCCTGATCAAAGACATGCCCCTGGTGACAGACTCAGGGAATCTAGGGAAGGGTTATAAATCAGGCTCTGCTGTAGGGACACAGGCCTGCTGAGGGGCTGGTAAATTCAGTTGTCACAAAGATACCTGACTCCGTTAAGACTGAACTGAACTCACAAGAGTCCAGAAGCCCATATTCAGGGGATTCTCTGGAAACTCCTCAGAACAGGACACGTATACATCTGGGTGTTGCCACCACTTTGCCCCCAAACCAGCATCCCAAACACTAGTTCTTGTCTCTGGCACAAATGGTTCCCTCCAGTATCAAATCTGTGGTCACCACGAGCTTCAAGCTCCAGAGGTCCGTACCTGGGGATGGCAGCCACCATGAAAGGTGGATACTGGGTGAGGCCATCCTCGGTGAGGCCGACAAATGCTGTGGGGTCCCTGGGGAGGGGCCAAGCTCAAGGCCCCTGGACTCTATAGGTCCTGAGCTAGGAGGTAATCTCACAGGGACAGCTGTGAGGACTCTTTGGCCCTATATATGGTTTTTCTACTACTTTGCTGATATGGGTTACAGTTTACAACTTTTTAGTATATTTCCTTAAAAAATAAAACATGACAACCTGCAGAGGGTAGGAGAAAATGCCCAGAGATCAGGACAGGGCCCCTGCCTGAGAGATGATGGCTATGGAAAAGGATAGTGATCAGTGCTGGAGACAGTGACCAGGGTGGCCATGTGCTGCGCATGCAGGGACTGGGAGGGCACATGACAGGGTGAGGAAGAGATGGTGGAAGATGAGGAGGAATGAGAGGGTGGAGGATGGGCAGGAGAAGAGAAGCAGGGGGCAAGGAGGAGGGAAGAAAGCTAAAAATACATGCCTAGTTTCTTAGTGATGACCAGAGGAAGTAAGGACTGGTTTTGGTGGCATCTGACGTGAACATGAAAACATGCAGGAGGGTTTGGGATGGGTAAGACAGAGGTGCGTGGAATATGCAGCCCGGAGTTAAGGAGAGAGGGCAGGATGAGACACACTGGGAAGCCTCGGCATGGGGGTATCCTGCAGGCCAGGAGATGGATGGGTCCACCAGGGACAACACAGAGAAAAAGCAAGGGGTAGAGTCAGGGCCCATGAACCCCTCACTCCAGGCCAGGGTAGGTGAGAAGCAGCCAGCAAAGGAGAGAAGGGGGCTCTGGGGCAGTCCCCAAAGTCAAAGAGGCTTTGACTTTGCTTATTGCAGGGGCTTCCCACTGACTGCTCAGCTGGCTTGCAGGCACCTGGGCCTGAAGCATCCTGTCTCCCAAAGCTCCCCACAGGCCAGCTGGAAAGATTTCAGCGGGAGAAACACTCCAGACTCAGTGACGCTTGGAACTCACCTCTCCTCCTTGTTTTTGCAGATACACTCCCCAATAATCTCCTTGATTTCTGGATCGTGTACTTTTTCAAAGCTGGCCGGCTTGATGCCCTGGAGATGAGATAAGCAGGGTCACCTGACACAGAACTGGCCTCTACAAGGGATTTCTTACTCACCTCCCACTAACCCATAAGGAAAAAATGACAGGAAGGTGGAGGCTTAGAGGGTAGAGGGACTGTTGTACTGAAGTCTGGAGAAGAAAGACTGGGGACACTTGCTCACTTTGATGCTTGGAGGAGGTGGGGTGAGGCAGGGTGGGTGTGCCCAAGGCTAGGGCCTCTAGTGCCACCCAGAGGGTCTCGGAGGCTGGAGGAAAAAATGGCCAGCCTTTTCACCACACCCTTGCTCAATGGTGCTGAGGATGTGATCTATAGTCACTGCTACTGACAAAGGGCCACCAGAGACTCTGGGCCTACTGTGGCCACAGCAGGACTGACTTCCAAGGCCTGGTAGCTCAAGACTTTTGCAAACAACTATGCTGCACGCGGTTCTACCATTCAGGTCCTTGGTCAGCAACCAGGCCAGATGACTTTGTAGCACAGGGTGCCAGGGTGTGGGCAAGCATCCACACTGACCAGAGATGGCATGGAGGGGAGGAGAACTGGCAGACAGAAGGGATTCCATCAGCAGGGGCAAGACCAGTGTTTATTTGTCATCTGCTAGGAGAGAGGGTTTGCCTGAAGGGCACCTGGTTTTTAAACATTTTAAACACACCACTGAGGACTAAACCATCATGTTCTTCTTCCTTCAGCAAAACTCCACCTTTGAAGGCTTTGCCCTGATTTCTTTTTTAATGGGAAGCACACATTTTCACACAATGAGGGAGGGCAGCCCAGGAGCAGACCTGAAAGTGTAGGATCCCCAGCAACTCCCATGGCCCAGGTATGGCCCCACTGCAACCACCAAATCCCTGATCCCCAGGATCCATGCCCGTAACCAATGGGGACTGTATCGTGTCCGACATGGGAGGGAGTCTGCAGCAGACAGGGAAACCTTGGAGGTGAGTCCCCTGTGCTTTTCCACTACAGCCAACAGAAAAATAGGCTTAAATATACCAGAAAGAAGGGCCAGTGTCCCTACAGGGGCAGGTGGTCTGAGGAACTATAAGCACAGACAAGTATGTGCATGCGCTGTCATTGAAATCTCTGGAAAACCAAAGCCCCCTGGGTTAGGGGCATGTGCTGGAGGCTGGACCAGCTGTGGGTACATAGTGAGTACGCTGGAGGCAGGAGCACAAGGGTGTCTCTGAAGAGAACAGACACACTGAGGATCAGGAAACATGCTTCCCATCTGGTTTCCTGGAGGAGGGAGGGTTTAGCTGTGCCTTGCTTTGCCCAAACCAACATGGGCAACACAGAAGCTTCAAGCCCCTGGCAATGTCTTGCTTCTGGGGGCCTGAACAGGGGCAGTGGAGTTGCTAGAAGAGCCAAGGTGGCTGAGGAGCATGCGCTCAGGGGCTCAGTCCCTGTCTCCTCAGGCCAGCAGACAGACCAGAAGGAGGGTCTTTAGGCTGTTGTTCCCACATGCCAGCACTGATACCTCCAAGGCCTGCCAGTGGAGCCCAGACATCCCTCAGGTTCCCCACCCCTCTAGAGGACAGCGCTCTCTCCTGCCAGCACCACTGGGAGCTGCATACCTACTGTGGGTCTCTGACCCACACCCACAGTGCCTCCAACCAAGGACCCTGCCTTCCTGCCTCAAAACCTCAGCAGCACACAGGAGGCACTCAGAGCAAACAAATGACCACTAACTCAGAATTAAGAACCAAAGAAGACGGACAAGCTGTGACCTTCAGGGAGAGGGACAATACAGAAGAAATGTGGGTACATAGAGGTCTGGGCTCAAACAGCTGAGACCTGGGGGCCATGGAACCTAGTGCTAGGGGCACAGACAGAAGGTGACAGACTAGAGACCAGAAAAACCACAGTCCAGCTCTCCTGACTTGGATACTCCCTCTGTGCTCCCCAGCAAGCAGAATGAGTGCACGGGGAGGACAGGATAATAGGGCCAATTAAATCTGGGGGATACACCAGAAGATGGAAAAGCCAGCAGCCCCCAGAATGGCCCAGAGGAGGGGTTCCAGGGACAGGTAGCCTGGGCACCTGGCAGGGGCCCTAGCCTTGCAGCACTGTGAGTCCCCACTTATAGCCTCCAGCTACTGCCCTAGAGCCCATATTACTGTTACTTCTGTGTGGCTTCTACATTTAGCTCAGAGACCTGAGTGACCACCATTGTTTCGCCATCTGGAAATGGCCTTGTCCCCTTCCTCACACAGCTGCTGTGATTTCACAAAGACAGAGCCAGTTCAGTGGCCAGGGACTCACACAGGTGACCTTCCGATAGATCTGGGCAGCATTCTGGCACTCTGAGTAGGGGTACTCTGAGGTGGCCATCTCCAACATGCACATCCCGAAGGCGTAGACATCTACGGACTCGTCATAGTGCTCCTCGTACATCTCGGGTGCCATGAACTCAGGGGTACCTGTGCCCAGGAGCAACAGATGCAGGGTCAGTGGTCATCGACCCAGAAGCCTCCTCTGCTCCTCACAGCCCAAAGCCTCCTCCCTCCTCCCCTCTCCACATGCCATGCCATCAGTCCTGGAATCCTGCTTCCAACAGGAGTGTTCTTCAGACAGAAGTTTCCAAAAATCCCCCCTAGACCTTCTTGATGCTGGCTTGGATCAGCCCACAGAGTGGGGGACTACTATTTCCCAGGAACAGGGTCTGAAATGCTGAAGGTGCCTCTCATCAAGGAGGCAGAACACAGCCAGTACACCCTCCCTCCACAACTCAGAACAGACAAAAACTTATAGTTGCCACAGGGCTGTTTAAATTGGAAAAACTCAGAAAGGTCCCAAATATCCCAACAGGCACACCACATGGCAGAGTGTTAGGCAGCACACACGATGATCTGGGAGCAGCTGGACAGGTGCCACTCACCTGGCAGGCACCTGGGAGAGGCTAAGGTAGAAACTGTTTATGCTTTCTAAGAGCAAAAGGTTAAAATAATGTTCACTTGGAAATTTTAATGACATGAAGACTTGTGATAGGCTGAGTAAAATAAACAAAATATACAATGTGTGTGCACACTGACCTCACCTATATAAAACCACAAGGACAGATTAAAATGACTCATCTGGCAGGTGGGATTATAGCTGATTTTCCTTTAGTTACACCAGGTCTAGGTTTTCAAATTTTTCTGTAACAAACTTTTGCTTTAATAACCACACAATCCTTTTACAAAAACAGGTCCAACTGAGCATCTGTCAAGCTAACTGCAAAGAGGAGAATCCATTCCAATGAGGTTGCTTTTAACTTCTCTGTTGATTTTGGAAGATTTTCAGACCCCCACTTTAAAAAAACAAACAAACAGATGCAAAACAGCACATGAGCCCTGGCCAGTGTGGCTCAGTTGGCTGGGCATCATCCTGCAAAGTAAAAGGTCGCTGGCTTGATTCCCAGTCAGGGCACAAGCCTGGGTTGCAGGTTCATTCCCCAGTCAGAGTGTGCACGACAGACAACTGATGGATGTTTCTCTCTCACATCGATGTTTCTCTCCCTCTCTTTCTCCCTCCCTCTCCCTCTCTCTAAAAATAAAATAAATAAAACTTTAAAAAAATATACAAATATTGAAATGTTTACACAGCTGTCTCTGGGATGTCTTTTAGGGCCACACTGGAGCCTTCATGTCCTGCAACACGCTGGTGTTTTTCGGATGTCCTGAACTCCATAAACAGCTTCCCTAAAACCCCTCCAAGTGCTGTCTTCAAAAAGCCAGGAGGGCCCACTGCCTGGGGCCTGAACCCAATGGACAAAGAGTGCCTACAATGTGCTAGGAGCCCCCTGGGGCCAGCACACACAATACCAGATGCACCCTGTCTCCACTCCTAACTGTAGCCAGGGCCAAAGGCCCCACTCAGGAAGGCTACAGAGTGGATTTACAGAGAAAGAAATGCAAGGCAAAACAGCCAGTAAACCAGCATCTTACACAGAAGACCCCACGTCCTGCCCATCCACACACTTGGTCACTCCAGCCCCAAACACCTCGGCGGCTTCTTCCGCCAGCCTCACATCCTTGGGGACACCTCCCCACTGACTGAGGCCAGTTCCAGCATCACCAGCCAGAGTCCCGGAATCCCTCTGTTCTTCAGGCCTCCTTCCTACTCCTGAGTGCCCACAGCCCCACAGGTGCCAGCCAGCCTCACTATCTGGCCCATAGTCAGGGGCCTACACAGGCGATGCAGGGCCACAGTCTGGCTGAGGGAAATGGGGGCACTGAAGGAGCTGGTAGGGCCTTAGAGATGTGAGCTTACCTATCACACTCTTGGCAAAAGACGCTCTCTTGAGGGTGGCCAAGCCCAGGTCGCCAATCTTTACAGAGCCGGTGGGCCCAGTGATGAAGATATTATCACACTTGAGGTCCCGGTGGATGATGGGGGGCGTCCTGGTATGCAGGAACAGCAGCCCCTTCAGTATCTGCCGGCACCAGCTACGCAGCACCTTGGGCTTCATCACCTTGAACCGCTTCAGGTACCTGGGGGTAGGGGCATGGCTCACCGGCTACTCAAGTAAGGAAGGGCTTCCCGCTGCTGTGGGCTGTGTACTCATCACGCAAAAAGGGACACCCTGTGAGAGAGGAGTGCTGACCAAAAGCCTGGGAGGACCACCCAGATGTTATGAGCCGTACACCCTGAGCCACGCCCACCCTGAGGCCCCAGCTGTCCAGGCAGGCGATGCACTCACGTCTTCAGTGTCCCCGAAGTCATCAGCTCAGTCACCAGCACGATGCACCGCTTCCCCTTGGCACTGGACTCCCAGAAGTCATAGAAGCGCACAATGTTGGGGTGCTGCAGACCCTTCAGCATCTCAGCCTCCTCCTTGAACCGCTGTCGCTCTAGCTTGGTGAGCTTCCGGTCCTAGAGAGATACACACACAGCTGAGAGGGACACCTGCAGAGCCTTTCACAGAGCCTGGTACCCTGGGTGGGGGACAGGGGAGGGGCCAACCCTGAGGGGCCCCACCCTACACAGGTAGCTCATCAAAAAGATTTCCAGAAGCCAAAGCAATCCCGAAACCCACTGTAACACCAAAATGTCTGAGGCCTCGCTCACAACACATCTGCTGATCAAGTAAGGTTAGAAAAAAGAATTTACATGTGACTTTAAGGACACCTTCATGAACACATGACCATGATGGACAACAACCAGAAAACCAGGAGACAGATCAGAGCCAAGAGCAAAGAAGGAAGACTAGAGTCCCAGCCAAGCCCACCTCAGCGCTAAGGACGTGATATACATTTCCAGGGCCCGGGGCCATCTGCGCCCAACACCTTTACCTCAGCCTGAACACATTCCAGCACCCTGATCCTAAGGCTACACCCTGACCCACATCTGCCACCACCAGGCCTCCATCTCATCTGTCCAAGCAGCCTGCTACTTCGAACTTCATCTCACGGGTGAACCTCGCCTCCTAATGCCCTAGCACAGCATTTTCCCCATCCTGAGCACATGACCCTCAGTGTCACCTCTTTCCTGGTCCAAGAGGCCCACAGAGCCCATGCAGCACACACCTGGCTCTCCCACTGGAAGGACCCCACCAGGGAAAACAGAAACACAACTGAACATGGACTAGGAAGTTCCGAGGAGCTGCAGGAAGACAGAAGAGGTACATCTGGACATATGAAGGGAGAAATTAGAGCTAAAAAGAAACACAGGCCAAGACCCCTGGGGTCCTTGCAGAAGACCAAAAAGGACATCAAGCCAGATCCCAACCAATCCAAAGAGGAGAGGGGGACCCTAGGATATGACGAGGTCATCTGGTTAAGGAATTCTATCCCAAGTGGCACTGTAACCATTTATGCACTCTCTGCCTCTCACCAGTCCCACCCACCACAAACCCTCATCAGCCTCTCCATGCACAAGTGGGACCAGATGGCATGATCACTAACAGGGCAAAGGAATACCAGGAGAACCTTGGCACAGCTGACCCCCCCCCCCACCCCATGCAAAAAATATAGTTTCGGGACAAACACAACTTCAAAACCATGTAGTTTAAGTCATAAAGATCTAAGAGGCTGAAACACATAAGATCAAACTTCTACTTAAAAAGGAACAATCAAAAGCTCTTGCAAATTAAAGTTCAATATTTTAAAAATAAGAAAATTCTGTATCCAATGAAACATTAAGTACAAAAGGTCAATGTTTAATCTAGATGATAACATGGGAACACATTCAACTCAAGAAAATAAAGTCAAGGCACCAACTGGGAGAAACTATTCCCAATACATGTATTTGACATTGGACTTGGATCCAGAATAGAGATGAACTCCTATAACTCAACAATAACAAAAGAGGAATGGATATGTCATAAAACAAGATGCAGAAATGGCCAATAAACGTATAAAAAGGTGCTCAGCATCCTGAGTCACCAGAAAAATGCTTCTTACAATCACAAGATCCCACTTCACACCCACCAGCTAGATAAAATAAAAAGGGTCATTCCAACCGCTGGGTAGTGGGGAAGCTGAGCCCTCCTGGCATGAGGCTGTTGAAAGTACAGGTGGAAGTGCAGCGTTGGAAGCCTCAAAAAAGCCGTGGCAGGTCCACATCCAGCTCTAGGCCCAGCTATACCCTGCTGGTTACACACTCATGACAAAGAAACAGGAAGCCACAGAAGACAGGTATACAGGGTTCAGAGAAGTTCCACTTGCAATAGCCCCAAACTCCAGAAGAGGCAGAACTAACAGTGGGGTTGAAACCAGAACAGTGCTGGGTTCTGCGGTGGGGGAGGCACAGATAACAGAGGATGCAGTCACACCCATGCACACAACTACTTGTACACTTAAGATGTGTTTTATTGTATATCAATCAGTGCTTGACTTTTCAAATGTAAAAAAAAATAATACAGTGAAAACATCCAAAAACCAAATGTGAGAAATAGAAGAGCAACATCAAGACACAGCAAACCAGCTGAAAGTCCTGATAATATGTAACAGGAGTTCAGAGGAATGGAGAGGGATCAAGAAGGAAAAGGAAAGAGTAGAATAGTATTTCCTTGAGCTGAGAGAACTATTTAAAATAAAAGTGTGTGCCCCAGCCAGGTAAGGGTAAGTGAAAAATGATCCCCCACTAGATTAGTTCCAGCAAAATTCAGATTCCTGAGGGCTGAGAACAAACCCTGCACACCTAGGAGGAGGGGCTGGAGGGGAGTCTCATTCACAATCATGGGTGCACAGCCAATGAGGCAGCCTCCTCAAAGTGCTGACTCTGACCTAGAACTCTATACCCAGCCAAACAGATGTCAAACCCACAGATGTCAGCCCTAGGACTGCTTCTCAGACACTGGAGAACTCAAAGCTGATTCTCTGGCACCCCAGGTAAAACACTCACTGGAAGGAGTGTTTCGTCATAACACAGCAGAGCGAGTGTGGATAGGGGTGCCTGCAGCTGAACTTGGCAGAAACCAGTAAAGGAGGTCAGCACACAAGGTGTTCCCAGTGCCACTCCCAGCAGGGCAGCTGGCTTTGGACAATGACATTTCAGTTCCAATTCCCTTCCAAAGGTCTGGTCACTGATTCTAGAGGAAACTCAGAGAATCACTTATAGTATAAATTGTTTTTGCCAGTATTTCAGCACCAATCAAGAACAAAGTAGAAAATTTCATTGTAGTTTCAGAACAAAAGGTTCATGTTATATAAACAACGTAACTAACAACAACTAAGAGGGGAGGGAAATGCCTTGTATATGCTACAGTCTCGTTTTCTGTGACAGATACAGGCTAATAGTGACAAAGATGTGGGTATAAAACAAAGTCGCATCTTTAGATAATGCCTCTTAGAGCTCAGCAGCAGGGCGGTGTGTGTGGTGGGGGGGAGGCGGTGGTGGAGATGGCAGGAAACAGACCTCATTTTATGTTCTAAGCCACCAGGCTATTTTTAACTGCGTGACACACTGCTGATAATTTAAAAGGTCGGTTGATGTGTCTTCAGAGCACTCCCCTCATAGGGCTGGCCCAAGTCCTTCTCACTGTGGATCGCTAGCTGGCCCCACGAGATCAGTAACTCTGCAGAGCAGAGCCACCTCAGCGACTGGCCATGGCCAACGTTTGTGGGATAAGCTAATTACTTGATGTGCTGAGGTGGCTAAAGGTCATGAATCAGGGCAGGAGGACAGCTCCTGACCCTAGAAGGACCCTCCAATCCTACCAGAATCAGATTGTTCTACAGGTGCAGCAGTGAGAAAGAAGGGGGACTCTGGCTGTTCACAGGGTCTTGCTATGGGGGTGGTTCAGGTACCCAGACAGAGTGGGCAGGTCACTTAGACTAGCCTCCCTGCCAACAAGTCCTGCTGCTACCTGAATTAGTGGCTCCTATTCCCCCAAAGATCATGAGAGCCAATCAGATCACAAAGGAGAAAGCATTCTAGATATCACAGGCACTCATCTCCTACAGGAAAAAAGCCCAACCCATTGCAAATGTCACCCAGTCCCAGAAGGTACCCCTCAGGTAGCCAGAGTGGTCAGAGGACAACAGCCTTGGACTTGAAGGGCTTCTCTAGAGTGGCCCAGGAGTCACCAGCTCTGCTCTAACAGCACCACCAGTGAAGGCTAAAGTCCTCCCCCTGCTCTCAGGGGGGTTCTGCAGCCATCTCCTTTCAGCAGGGAAAACCCCAACCAACACATGAGGACAGAACTGCCTAGGGACCCGAAGTCCAGCTAGGGAAAGAGGGGATCCACACACACAGGGCAGAGGGATAATAAGCAGCCAGAAGGAGAGTGTCCAGAATTAGCATAGAATCTGGGTTGACACGCTGGCCTGGGATCTTTCACCAGCCCCATCAGGTCATAAATCAAAACAAAAAAAGCTTCAAAAGACCTGTTACTTCTACAGGGAAATCATCCCAGGATAAGACTCCAGGTATTAAGCCAGCTCGGAACAAGCAGCTCCAAGGACAGAGCTGGCCCAATACAAGAGATTGAGGGACAGAGTCGGCCCAGGACAGGGGCTCCATGGATGGGAGCTGGCCCAAGAATGGGGATCTAGGGACAGGTTGGCCCAATGGAGAGGGCCCAGCTCCCTCCAAGGCATGGGGAGGAGGAATGGGGAATAGCCAGCCCAGAAAACAGATAAACAAGCAATTAAAGAATAGGTGGGCGATGCCAGCCAGCAATACCCCTGGGCCACAGAAAAAGTTCCTGTGGCCTGGGAGAAGGGCAGGGCAGGAATCCTGGAAGGAAGTATCCTGTATGCAGGTGTGATATCAGGGGAGAGCAGGCCAAGTGTGGTTTATGTCACTCAGGTGCCAGCATCACCAGGACAGCAGGCAGGCTACTAGCAGCTAAGGAGCTGTCCTGACCCCTCTCAGGACTGAGCTCCCACCAAAGGCCACAACGGGGAGACTTAAACAGAGTGTGACGTCTCACACTTCTGAGCTGTGACCTGCTCCAATATTTACTGCAGTTCTAAAAATAAAGTCACTTCTTTTAAACCCAAGTGCTTTCCTTAACCTCATCTGAACAATAAAATATGTGAAATCACAGGTGAGTGGTATATGCTTTTTCTCGTTCACATTTAATCTAAAGGCATCATTATTAAAACAAGTAGTCCTCCAGCCACTGCTACCACGTAAGACATGCCCCCCACCCCACAACCTGGTCTGAGGTGATGCATCTGAGGAAGTTCCCGCTGGGCAGGGGCTGAGGGTAAATCTCCATGGACAGGTGGCTCAGGGAGGGTAAAGCACTCCAACACTCGCATCTGTCCTGTCATAGGAGCCAACAAGGTTGTGAGTCCCTGAGGACAGCTGAACATTGCTATCTGGCCCCTTACAGGTTTTACAAATACTATCTTTAAAGAGGGGAGGGGCACAAATCACTCAAAACTAGTGTCTTTAAGGGGACTTTGCTCTTCTTTAAGGCCATACTGGAACCCCTGCTTTTCCCTCCAAAGGCAAAGCCACCAGCGTCCAGCAGGCAGGCCAGCCCTCACTGCCACACAGAGAGACTGGAAAATTAGGTGCCCTCTCTAGGGCACACTGGGGTTTGTACTATTTTGTCATAAGTTTACGTAGTTACATATGGACATCACCTCCAGCATTCTGTAAATACTGACATTATTTTAATGTTCTGAAATGGTTCCCATGGAATTTGATAGTCTCTCCGGCTGTTTTACAAATACATGAATGAGACTGCATCCCAGATCTGCACTTCCTCTCCCACAGATCTAACATACCAGTTTTCCTGAAAGTCTGTTATCGACCCCCTGAGCACACTTCTCTGCCATGAGACAGTGCTTATTAGAATTCCACTTTATTTCCTATGGTCGCACAGCTTCGAGAGTCAGCTTTTGCTGGAACAAGTTACCTTGACAAATCAGGAGTTTGCAGTTGGCCAGAGAACAAATGTGACTGAACACACATCTCTCCCAACTGCTTCACACGTCCTCCACAGTGAACCTTAATTATCACCAGAATGAGGCTGGCCAGCATCATTCCTCTTCACCTTGGGCTCTTCAGCTGGCAAATGGGAGAAGGAAGCCAGTTACGCCACATCGCAGAGCCCTCTAGACTCAATTGAGTGTGGCCCTAACCCCAAGTGATCCTTTGGAACCAACTGGCAGCACCAACAGGGCCTCCTCAGGTTCTATGAACACAGTGTGGTCTGTCACCCCATCCATGGTGACCCCCATTCCCAGGCTTTCACTAGGGTCTGGGTCGGGTCAACCATGAAGTGAAATTCAGGGTGGGGGCAGTGTGCCCCCTGCCTGCCTGTCAGGGAGATCCGGTCCCTGACATGAGTGCTGCACGTCAGTGTAGGGATAGGCCCTCTGTGCTGGACATCCCTGGGATGAATGCCTCTGCCCCCCCACCCCCACCCCCCAAGCCATGGGCTAAGGGCAGAGCCCACCACCATCTCCACAGGGTGCAGACAGGACTACTGTTGGAAGCCAACAGACGCTATTACCACATGGCAGAACGGACCAATGAGGAGCCCAAGAAAAGGCAGAGGACTTGGGTAGTGCAGGGAGGGTACCACTTGTACAGGAGCAGGCGGACTGGGGGGGTTGAAGAAGCATTTGCTCAGAGACCTGGCCACATGCCACTAGCATCTCTAGGGGCAGGAGCAAGCTGGGCAGGCCCAAGTCTTTCCCCCTTACCCATTCCAAAGCTCTCCACCTCATGAAACCTTCCCCAAGACCTCAGGTCCCACACAGGTATGGGACCAACTCCAACTGAACCAACTCCAAAGATAGTCCAGGACAGGGACAGACAGTCATGGCAGAGACAGGTTTCCTCCTGACCCGGGACATCTCAGTTGGCACAAGAGAAACTGCTAAGGCCAGGGCCACAGATACCACACAGGATGGCAGTGTCAAGGAGGGCCTAGCTTTTCTCAAGGACACATCTGCTGTAACCCCCTGTGGTCCAGAGCAGCATGTCATCAAGGTGTGAAATGCAAAGAACAGCAGGAAAGTGCATGCCCACTGTCCACTCCCTCAGCAGACTACCAAGAGGGCACCTATGACCTCCCCAAGCAAGAGCATCAGCACTCACCTAAGGTGGCCCCAAAGCCCAGCATACAGAGCCTGGCCAGCAACCACCCCTGTGATGACCACACCACATGTCTGGTTTCTAGAAAGGTCCACCCCACCCCAGGCCACTGCCCCAGAGGGACACCTAAAGATTGATGTGGACGCACCATGGACATGGTCAGCAAAGACAAACACCACAACCAAGGATCATCCATGCCTATGGGGAGAGGTAGAACAGGACAGCCAATACCCCACACCCCCAGGGCCAGGCTGCTGACAGGTCAACCCCTTTGGAGTGCAGCCAGTCAAAAGGCCCTCCTTTGCCAAGCATCTGCCCTGCCCCTGCAGGGGTCCAAAGATTGGGGCACCCCAGGGAAGCAGAGTCCTTGTGATAATCTGCTAAATTCCATGGACCCACCCCCAAAAAACAAACTCCCCTTACCTACACACTTCCCACTCCAGTGAAAGCCCAGACCTGCAGCTCTGGATGCTCAGGAACAGAGAGGAGGGGGACCCTGATGCCTCCTGATGCAGAAGGCCCTATCTGGCCAAATTCTCCAACCCCCACACCCACATAAAAGCTGCCTAGACCTCACTCTTATGTTCAGAGGCCTGGGACGCCTGAACAATCCCACCAACAGTTCTAAGATGACCTCACAGGCCAGGCAGCAGTGGCTTTGGCTGCTGATGGCCCCAGGCCGGTATCTGCCTGAGTGAAGATGCTGCCTGGACTGAATATCCATGATGTCCCTCTGGGACAGGTACTGCACTGGGATGCAGGACAGGGGAGTGTCTCTCTGGGCCAGGTACTGGGCCAGTGCGCATGGTAGAGTGCAAGAGCCATCGACAGATAAACCAGCCCACGTGATCAGGGCCAAAAAGGACCAAAGAGGCCCAGGGCAGACTGGGATGGGGGAAGCCCCTGCAGCTCACATCTGCCCCAATCCTGTGAATGAACTTCTTGGCTCTTCCCCAAATTGGCTCTTCCCCAGTAAGAGCCTTGGGGCCACCATCCAGACCAGACAGCAAGCACACAGTGCGCATGCAGGTGATGGGCCACCAGCTCAGAGCCCCACATTTAGCACATACTCCCCTAGAGTTGCATAGTCCAAGATAATAGCTCTGATCATCTGACATGTGGCTAGTCCAAACTGAGTCAGATACACGCTAGATTTCTAAGATGTAGTAATTTTAACAGGAACTTTAAAAAATTTCATTAATAATATTAATTACATGTTTAAAAGATAATATTCTGGATATATTGATTAAAGAAAATATATCATTAAAATTAGCCCTGGCTGGTGTAGCTCAGTGGATTGAGTGCCAGCCTGCGAACCAAAGGGTCACTGGTTCTGTTTCCAGTCAGGGCACTTGCCTGGGTTGCAGGCCAGGTCCCCAGTAGGGGGCACACAAGAGGCAACCACATACTGATGTTTCTTTCCCTCTCTTTCTCCTTCCCTTCCCCTCTCTCTAACAATAAATAAATATAATCTTTTTAAAAAATTAATTCTGCCAGTTCTTTTACACTTTCAATGTGGCTATTAAACCGAGTATTACATGTGACTCACATCACATATCTATAGGACAGCACTGTCTCAGACTGCCAGCGCTATGCATTAGACTAGAAGCTGAGATGCTGGACAGAGCTTCCAGACAGGGTCTGCTAAGGAAGGGAGGTGTTGGGTAATGCCCAGACTTCTACTCTAGAGCAGGAGACAAAAGCAACCAGTAGAAAATCAAGAGGGGGAAAAAAACCCAGACAGCAGTAACAAACCCCCCAGAGGATACAAATATCATAGTTATTACACACAGACTTTAAATTACTGTGACTAGTCAGGAAAATAGATAATAAGATGGATAATTTCACCAGAACCAAAATCTATGAAATAAAAATTAAATGAAAGCTAGAACTAAGAAATAAAATTGGAAATTCAATATGTGGGTTTAACAGGTTAGACATAGCTGAAGACAGGATCAGCAACTGGAAGACAAATCAGTAGAAAAATATAGAGTGAGACATGGAGAAACAAATTGATAGCAAAGGGGATAAAAAATTTATAGAACACTTCCAGTCAAGATGGAAGCATAGGTAGACACACTTTGCCTCCTCACATAACCATAAGGATCATAACTAACCTCAAAACAAAAAATACCCAGAAGTGCCAAAAAATCAAACTGTATAGAAATCCAACAACCAAGGATTTAAATAAGCCACATTCATCCAGATAGATAGGAGGGGTGGAGACAGGGAGCCAGGGCACAGAGGACACAGTGTGGCTGGAACGGGCTGTGCCACAATCACACATGGTGGAAAAATCAGGAGGGATATCTTGGGAGCAGGCAATCCCAGTCCCAGGCCAGATGGCACAGCCCAGGGTTCCAGCGCCAGGAAAATAAAACCTCATAATTTCTAGTTGTAAAAACCAATGGGAATTGAAGAGGTGGAAGAAGCTGCTGAACTCTCAGGAGAATCCATTTAAAGAGTCCTCATGGTCCTAGAACAAATGCAAACCCACCCACTCTGGGAACCACCATCAGGGCAGCAGGTAGAGGGGCACAAGTCACCAGGAAGGAGGTGAAGTGACTGGAAACAGGGAGTGCTGAGCAAGCTCAGCAGTATTGTCCCCTCTCCAAACCCTCCTCCAAATACAGAGCCACAAAGCGGTGAAGAGCGCTACCTCGCCCTGGTGAATACATAGGGCTCTGCCCCATACAACTTAACAGGTGCACTAAGACAGGGAGTCAAAGCAGCTCCAGCTAATACACAGAAAAAAAAACAGGGAGGCTGCCAAATCAAGGAAATATAGAAATATGGTCCAAATGAAAGAAGAGAACAAAACCCCAGAAAAAGAACTAAGCAAAACAGAGATAGCCAACTATCAGATGCAGAGTTTGAAACACTGGTGATAAGAAGGCTCAGAGAAATCATTGAATATAGCAAAAGCATAAGGGAAGAAATGAAGGCTACACTGAGTGAAATAAAGAAAAATCCACAGGGAACCAATGATGAAGAGAAGGAAGCCAGGGTTCAAATCAACAATTTGGAACATAAGGAAATCAGCCAGGGCAAGAGGAAATCTTAAAGTCTGCAAGAGAAAAGCACAGAGTTAGCTACAAAGGAGTTTCCATAAGACTATCAGCTAATTTCTCAAAAGCAACTTTGCAGGCAAAAAGGGACTGGCAAGAAGTATACAAAGTGATGAAAAGAAAGGACCTATACCCCAGCTAGTATGGCTCAGTGGACTGAGTGCCAGCCTGCGAACCAAATGGTGACCAGTTTGATTCCCAGTGAAGGCACATGCCTGGGTTGCAGGCCAGGTCCCAGGCAGGGGGCATGCGAGAGGCAACCACACATTGATGTTTCTCTCCCTCTCTTTCTCCCTCCCTTCCCCTCTCTCTAAAAATACATAAATAAAATCTTTTATAAAAAAAGAAAACGCCCTACAACCAAGATTACTCTATCCAGCAAAGCTATCATTTAGAATGGAAGGGCAGATAAAGTGTTGCCCAGATAAGGTCAAGTTAAAGGAGTTCATCATCACCAAACCCTTATTAAATGAGATGTTAAAGGGACTTATCTAAGAAAAAGATAAAAACTATAAACAGTAAAATGACAACAAACTCACAACTATCAACAGCTGAATCAAACAAAAACAAACTAAGCAAATGCCCACAACTGGAACAGAATCACAGAAATGAAGATCATCTGGAGGATTATCAGTAGGGAGGAGGAAGGGGGAGAATGTGGGATAAGGTGCAGGGAATAAGAAGCATAATTAGTATGTACAAAATAGACAGGGAGATGTTAAGAATAGTATAGGAAATGGAGAAGCCAAAAGAACTTATATGCATGACTCACAGACATGAACGAAGGGGGTTCTGCTGCAGGGAAGGGAGTACCAGGCAGAGCGGGGCAAAGGGGTGAAAAGTGGGACAACTGTAATAGCATAATCAATAAAATAAACTTTAAAAAAATTATAGAACACAATGAAAAGATTCAACCTATGTGCAAATGGAGTTTGGGAAGAAGAGGACATAAAGAATGGAACAAATGTGATATTTAAAAATAATGCCCCAAAGCTTGACAAAACTGAAGCAAGAAATTCAGACATAGATTTAAGAAATGCTATAAACCCCAAGCAAGTTAAAACAAACAAAATCACACCAAGGCATATTACAGTAAAAAACAAACAAAAAAATCTCCCGAAAATTGAACATGCAAAGAAAATCTTAGAAGCAATATCACAGCAGACAGCGTGGGAGTAGATGGAGTTCAACGTTCTAAGACCTACAAGCTTATATCAGACTTTAATGATTAAGGATACATGCTGTAATCTGTAGTGAACCACTAGAAAAAAACCATAAAGGAATGCATAACAGGCTTTCTGAGTACAAACTCTCAAATGCCCAAAGCTTAGAGCTCCAAGAATGGTTTGTCCAATTACAGAGCAGACACATCTGAGACCACATCTCAGTTGTTAACATTACCACTACATGGATACACAAGTATGTGATGAAATAGTGACCCCAAATCACAAACACACAGTGAAATGAGGAAGCCAGCCCAGTTACCCTGCTCTCTGTCAGCCTCCACTCTGCTCTCTCCCGCTGCCTAGCTTCACAACGAAGGTCTCCCCAGGCATGCCCAGGAAGAAGCATAACCATCCCTGTCTGCCTTGATCTCCTGTGAGAAGATGGTATGTTTGTCCCTCCCGAGGAGTGGAACAGAATTCAGATCCAGCACGGAGCCAGAGCTCAGTGGGACTTCCTCCCTGCAGGTGCATTCACTCCCCAAGTAATGGTAAAGCCACTTCCCCATCTCATGACTAAGATCTAAAGAAGCTATATGTCTGGCATCCCACAAGGACTTCTCCACCTGTACCTGTGATGGGTCACCTCCAACACATGGAAATAACCAGAGGCTCAAGAGCAACTCTGAGGTCTGATATCATGCGTTCAGGGTGAGGAGAACTGGAGTGGGGAAGTCCCTCCTTGTCACTCACACCCTGGCGGGTAAGGAATGAGACCCTCCATACCCATATCTATCTCTCCCTCAGGCAAACATTTACTGATGGCTATGACCTACTGGACAGCCACTCGCCAAGCCCACAAAGATGACCCTGAGGCAAGACCTCTGCCCCTGGTACTCACCCTTATGAGCCAACAAGTGCATGCCGCCCATTTACAGAGAGGAAGCTGAGGCTCAGTGAGGCTCAACACCTCCACAAGTGACAGGTAAGACATGACGCCCAGCCAGGCTGGCTCTTACTGCCTCCAAATGTGTGGAGATCTGAGTGTCCCAAAGCCTAGGGTACAACAAGGGAAGAAGCAGTGCAGGGGTCTGACTGAAACAAGCAGGCCTCTATTAGACAGAGTGACAGAGAGGGGCCAGCCCCGCTGGGACACTGCCCTGCTCACTCGCAAGCTGCTGTGACCACACCTGACAGATAAGCTACACCAAACACAGCAACAGGATCAGTTCTAACACCTAAAGCCGACATCTGCTTATCTTGCCTTCCAGCCTCTGGCTTTGCTGAAACCCAGCAGCCCCAGAAGAAAGGGCAGGAAGCCCTGCAGGGATTATAGTTCCCTGCAGGGTATGAGGATGCTCCACAACCAAAGGATGAGAACAATTAGCGAAAGAAGGAGTGAATAAATGAACAATGAACAAAGAGTGAGTACATAAATACATGAAGGAGCAAGTGTTTAAAAGAATGAAGAGTGAGATAAATAACCGAATGATAAGTGAGGGACTGAAGACTGACCCAAACCTGCACAACAGCCAGGGACAAACCAACCATATCACGAAGGCCCTACCTAAAAAAGCCTACCACATCACACAGTACTGTGTACCATGTCATGTGTCACATGCCACATATTACATCACATATTGCCATGTCACACCACACATATCACATCACACATCATGGCACACATCATGGCACATATCACATCACACATAGCATGACCTTAACTATGGTTGTGCCCTTCCCTTTTTTCTGTAAGATTGGGGTGATTTTTATTTTATTTTTGCCTATCCACATCTTCTAAACATTACATCCTAGAGGCACAGAAGTGCAACACCACCAAAGAAGACCTTCAAGTGGCAGAGTGAGGCACTCGTCTCATGTCCATGTGACAGGTGAGGATGCCCAGGCTAGCATGAAGCACCATCTGATGGGCAGGCATCGTCTAACAGGGAGGCACCTGTTGAGTGTTGTGTGGGCTAAAGAGAATCCTACTACCCTGAAAGATGTCCTCCTGGAATCTGTCCCCCAGGGAGCTACTAGGGACCCAGTGGGCCCCATCAGCCCTCATCACACCCCTCATGCATCCATGTGTCCCCCTAAACCCATCACCACAGAAGGGCAGAGCACGTCTGTCTGTCCCCTCAGAGAAAAGGGATACATGGTTTACTGGGCTCCCAGGCATAGGGTCTGCCCCCAACTCAGCATCCCCAAAATGAGGGGATTCTTCCAGGCAAAGTCCCTGCTCCCCGTCAGCATCCCCAAGGTGAGGGGTTCCTCCCAGGCAGAGGGACTGCCCCTGACTCAACACCCCCAACACATATGGACCCTTCCAGGTATAGAGTCTGACCCTGATTTAGTATCCCTGACATATAGGGGTCCTCCCACTCAGCGGCCCAGGGACATGGACCTGTGACCAGGCCAGCAGATTCCCAGGAGCGTGGCTGGTGTGGGTGAAGCAGCACTGTAGATGCAAGCATGTCTCAGAGTGGAGTACACACATTACTCTGGGATCCCTGCACAGGAGGAAAGTACCCACCCTCCAGTTCACCTCAGCAGAGCTGCTCGAAGACAGAAGTCACACCCTCCAGCACACAGACAGGAGTTTGAGGAGGGCGCCATGCACAGTCACTGCACAACACAGGCTTTGTTCCTTCTGCCAGGAACAATTCTGTCCTGGGAGCTGCTCCTCCTCAGCCACATCCCACAAGCCCTGTAGACCCCAGGCCTATGGGCAGCCACAGGCTTGGCAACTGCACATGTGTGAACAGGCACACACAGGACACACGGCGGGGGGGGGGCGCGGAATGTGTTGATGGCCTGGTGACAGGAAGGGGCACTTCTGCTCTGTAAAAATGTACTCCCTCTACTGTTTTCAAAATATTTCTCAGGAGAGCCCTGGCCAGTGTGACTCAGTTGGTGCAAGTGTTGTCTTATAGACCAAAAGATCATGGGTTCAATTCCCAGTCAGAGCATATATGCAGGTTGTGGGTTCGATCCCTGGTTGCAGTACATACCCCACCCAGTCCAGGTATGTACAAGAAGGCAGTCAATCAATGTTTCTCTCTCTCTCCCTCCCTCTCTCTCTCCCCACCCCTTCCCTCTCTCTAAAAGCAATAAAAAATGTCCTTAGATGAGGATAAAAAGTAAAATAAAAAAATTAAAATATTTCTCCGGAGAATACAAAGTAAAGGCAGGTTAACAAAGAACTCTATTCTCAGTCACAACATGCCATCCAGCACCCTCAGGCTCCCACAGAGAGTCATCCAAAACTTTGCTGCCTGTACGTGTCTGGAATTGCTCACTGGGCAGTCATTTATAGTAGCAAGAATCGCTGACATCCGACACAGCCTGTTTGGTGGTGACAAAGGCTGTGCGGACCTCAGGAGAGTTAGGGGCCAGGTGAGGGTAGCAGTCACCAGGCTGGGATTTAATGAAAGTCACCCTCACCAAAGCAAAACGGCAAGAATGGGTCAGGGCAGAGTGGGAGTATTCGAGGACCTTGCGTTCCTGGTGTCCCCAGTTCTCTGTAACCTGCTTACCATGAAACTAAAAGCGGAAAGTGCCTGGCCACGTTCCTGGGCCCTGCTTTGGGCAGCAGCCATGTTACACAAGGTTCTTCTCCCCAGAGCGGGTGACAGTGGTGCGGATTTCCTCAAGTACCCCCTTTGGTTTCTATAGTATAAGTGACTTCTGGGTTTGCACCGAACACACTCACTGCACACAGAATTCTAACTCTGTAAAACCCACAAACCTCTGACCACATCCCCTTGTAGGCTCCATCTCCTTGAAGGGCAAAGAGGAGGGGTGGACTGATCCCTGGACTGCACTGAGTGGTGAAGACATCCCTCTCAGGTTGCCTATGGGCGCAGCCTAGGGCCTGAGAGCTGTGCAGACGATCCCCAGGTATCGGGCTCATCCCGATATGGGGGCTCGCTCATCCAGGTCTGAGGGTTTGAAAGGAAGATAAGCACAGGAGCCTCCTGATGGTAACTGGGAGTACAGCATGGTTTATTAGTCATTATCTCTACTTCCCTGCCTGTTTGGAATGGCCATGTTGACAAATCAGAAATGGCAATACTGGGATGTTCTGGTCCTTAGTAAGCTTCCAATGCTGCTGGCTTTGCCCCTGATTTGGACGCACCAGGCATGACCCTATCAGGACGCCCAGGCCAGGCACAGGCATTGTGGGCAGCCCTGTGGACTTCTACATGCTCCCATCACTCTCCCCTCAGAAGATGAAGAGACGAAAAGGCAGGGGGTGGCTCTCGACCCCTAGGGACTAAACATGGAGCTGCTTTCATAGCATTTCCCAAGAAAACTCAACAGAAGGGTGTAATGAGGCAGAGCTACACCAGGCTGAGTTTCTGCCCTGCTGGCAGCAGGGAATCATGGACCACCCTCAGCACCCAGTCCTTAAAGGCAGGCAGGGTACACATCAGCCCCAACACTGGCCTATAGAACAATCAACCCCCTGCCAAGCAGCTGCCACCCTCCCTGGTCTCCCAATTTAAGGACACCTAGAAATTCACCCCTTCCCAGCCACAACACAAAAGTGTGCCAAATCAAACAGGGTCTCCAGGACATCCTGGTGGGACCCCTGACAGGGGGTGAAGCCAGATCACAGCAGGTGCCAAACACTGGGATAACATGTGCTCAGACACCAAGACAAGAATGAGGGGGAAAGTAACCCTGACAGCCAAAGAAAGGGGGGCCCACGTGGTAGGGGAATAAGCCCAGACACCATGCCATTCAGGTGGCCTTGAGAAAGCAAGATGCTGAGCAGAAAAGACCACGATGAGACTGCTGAGACCACCCTGGCAGTGACAGTGTCCTTATTTACATAACAGACCTGGGCATGGCTGCCTAACATATTCTGTGAAGCTCCACATGGGGTCTGGGCTGACCTTGGTGCCAAAAGGCACTGGGCCTGGGAGATGCAGGTGAACTGTCCCTGTGACCACAGCTGGGGCTCAGCAATGTTAATCAGGCCACCCTGTGTCCAGGCTCACCTGCCCTGGAATCCTCCTGTCATCCAGAGTCACCGACCAAAAGCCCCAATACAATGCGTGACCCCCATTATCTGCTGCCCCACATGCTGCACAAAGTGGTCAGTGTCTCTGTCCCGTCCGCAGGACCCCAGGAGGAAGGGCTATGTCTACTGGACCTGTCAGGGAAGAGCCACATCTAATGGCCTCACAGAGAAGGGTCACATCTACTGGACCCCATGGGAAGGTCCGTTTCTTCAAGGCCCCATGGGAACAGATCCATGTCTACAGATCCCCTGGGGAGGCCCTCGGGCAAGGCATCCTCGGAGCAAAGGCCCCTTGCATGCTGCCCTCAGCTCCTTCTGTGTAGTGATCACTCAAAGAGTAAAAGTCAACACCAAAGATAAAATAAAATAAAATCTATGCCAAAAATACCACCCCACGGGATGAGGGAGCAGGTGCCAGCTTCCACAGCAGCAATGGTTGCTATGGATATGGGGCTCCAGCCAGCAGAGGGGGTAGGGATGGAGATGAGAGACAAGTGAGGGAAAGAGGACAGAAATGAGGGAGGAAAGACAGAGATATACAGACCAGAGATGGCTGGACAGTGGCAGAGATAGGGGAGAAGCAACAGAGACAGAGTGATGGGGGACAGAGATTGAGGTAGAGACTGGGGAGGAGGACAGGGATGGGGGACAGATTTGAGGAGAGGGGAACAAGAGATGGGGAGGATGGCTGAGATGTGGGCAGAAATGTGGGCAAATATGTATACAGATGATAAGGTAGAGGACACAGATGAGGAAGGACACAGATGGGGGAAGAGACAAGCAGTGATGGGGAAGGGGGACAGAAATGGGGGTGAGACAGAGAGTGCTGGCCAGAGGCAAGAGAGACTGACTGTTGGCGGGAAAGAGAGAAGGTGCCACCGAAGCACCCAACCAGCCCTGGCCCTCATACCCTGGCTCACTGGCAAAGCTGACCTGCAAATAAAGACTTTGGGGAGAAGGAGGTGCTAAACAATAACATTTGTACCAAAAGGAAACAGAATCTCCCACAAACGTGAACACATTTCTGATTTGAGCACCATGGGTTGAACGTACTGCAACATTCCCTGACTCCTCCCACCTAAAATTGTCACCACCTGTAAGCTGGGTTTATGCTCAGCCTGAGGGGAGCAGCAGGACAACACTCCAGCCCTGCCCACCCCTGGGACACCACCCAGAAGGACAACAGTGCCTGAGGGAAGAGCTATGAGGATACAGGCCCCATCTTCTCAATTCATGCCATGGAGACCCCAGTCCTGGCAGGTGAGGTCCACTCAGATCCCAGCCCCAGCACACGTGATGGATGGAGAGGGCACATGTTCCCCCTCCACCCCGACCCCGAGGACCAAGCTCCGGGCCCCAGGCAGGAGCTTTGAGGACAGAACCCTGAGTCCTCCTGCACCCCAGTCCCAGCCCAGCCACCCCTGCGCGGAGGTTCTGCCCAGGGTGCTCAGGCTTCTTTGGAGCTCTCCTGAGGCTTCCCTGCCCCTCAGAAGCTACCCCTCCTCAGGGGCCATGGGATGTTCATCACATGCAGCCTTCAGAGGACTCCCTTCCTTCTGCCATTCCTCATACAGGCAAGAGCCAGAAGCCAGGAGGCTGCCTGCATGGATGGGTGTCTGGAGAGGGACCATGACCATCCTCTGGGTTGCTGCTCCTGGCACCTCCCACACAGCCATCAGGTCCTTGAACACTGTTTTCGTATCATCCTCTAAGGGCCTTCAACAGCCCCTGTACCCACTGACCAGCCAAGGAGGTTAATACACTCCCAGTGTGGCCTCAGGTGAGCCCCTCCTCTTCAGCACTTATTCCAGATACACCCCAGCCAGGTGTCCCTGAAACCTGACCTGGAGGGGTGCCAACTCAGGATGCCACCAATGGCTCCTGCCCTGTTCAAAGCAAGCCTTGCCCATGAGTCCCCCAAACTCCCCCCACAGGCAGCCCCTCTCAGCCCTGGGCTATGCTCTGGGAGACAGGGTGGCTTCCTGTCAGTCCTATAACAATCCCCCACCACAGCCCAAACAGCAGAAGAAGGTGGTGTCTCATAAGCCCAGCTACCTCCTCCTAGGACTTTGTGGGGAACTAGCCCCATGTCCAGCTTCTAGAGACCACCAAGCTCCTTGGCATCTTCCATCACTACATCACCCCAAAGCCCTCCTGCCCCCTCTTATAAAGACCCAGATGATCACACAAAGCCCACAGTGTAATCAGGATCATCTTCCACGTCAAGGTCCTCAAGTCAACTGCATCTGCAAAGGCCCTCCAGCACACAGGCTGGCTCATTCCCAGGCTGGGGCATACAGCTGCAGGCACCTAGCCCCCCACACTGACCACCCACCTGATCCTGGGCCTGGACACAACAGCTGCCCCTGTTGGCTCCCTGCCAACCTTCCCTGTGGCCAGACATCACCAGGATTCACTCCGTACGAAACGTCAAAGCAGCGCTGCCATCTCTTTTATTTTGTTTTCCTTCTGTAAGTAAAGAAGGCAGGCCCTGGCAGACCAAATATCATCTGCACGCCCAGCTACTGCAACCCTCTGCTGCTGCCCACCCAGGTCCCTTGTTCACTGGGCCATGCGTGCATCCCCTCCTGGCTGCCACACCTTCCCCTAGGCCACATCCTAACCACCAGCAGGTATCCCAGCCCCAGCTTCACACACCAGCAGCCAAGTTCACAAAGCACAGTCCGGGCTCCAGACAGCACCTCCACCAAGCCAGTCCACCAGCATGCCCATCACCACTGGGACTCTGAGCTCCAAGGGAACCAGCGAAGGCAGCTCCGGATAGTGCAGGCTGACACCACCAAGTGTAGCCTTCATGGACCTCAGGTCCCCACTGCCCAGGGCTGCAGCAGGACTCAATGAGAGAACACCAGCACATGCCAGCAAGGGCCTCAATGAGCTTTCAGGAAATTACGTGGCTGTCATCACGGCCATTAGTAATCATACTCAGAGTCAAAGGGCTTTTGACACCAGCCTGATTCAAACTCCTCCAACTTGTACTTACCTTGCCCCACCCAGAATATTTTCCTTTCCCCAAAGAGAAAACACAATAGAAACCTTTTGTTGAAAGGCCATCAGCCATAGAACATCCACTCCAGTTCCTGCCCTGTCCAAGAAGAAAGCCTTTGCTGAATGGCAGGGCTCTGGCCTCGCAGCCAGGACCCTGGGCCTGAAAGGGCTCCTCATTCTCATGGAAGCACCCATGGGGCAGGCAGGCCTATTCCCTAGCAAGCAAACCCAAGACAGAACACGTGCCCACACAGGCCAGCAAGGCCTCATGGGACACATACATATTTTACATGCAGGGGCCAGGGAAGCCGGGGGTAGTCACCACTGCTGCCAAACACAGGCCACAGGAACAAGACCATATGCTGTTTCTGTGGCAGTCAATAAGCCCACCAGCGCCCAACAGTCCAACCTGGGCACTGACCCATCTACTGTACTGTCAGGCACCCTTGTCAAACCCTAGACCCCCCTGGCTCCTCTGAGCCCCTCCCAGGGACAAGAGTTTGTCCCAATCCAAGTCTGAAGGGTGAGACCCTCCTGTGACCTCTCGCCCAGCCCAGTTAACAGGCAGAAAGTTGGCAAGCTGATTCAGTTCCGCCCTGCCAGATCTCAAAGGGCCCTGCTCTGCTGGCAGACACAAAGGGCCTGCCTCAAAAATGCACACATAAACTGCTCCAGGAAGCAGCCAGAAGGGCCAGAACACTCCAGAGTCACCATCTCACTCCCTCTGGGAACAGAGCGAGCTTTTGTATTTTATTATCACTGTCATCATACATTTACAGAGGCTGACACACCACTTCAGGCCAACCAGATGTGAGCCCAATGCCAGCCAAACACCATGCTGCCTGGGACCACAGAGGGGCAGTGGGCAGGCAGGGCAGTGAGGGGCGATAGTGTGCCTCCTTCTCATCTGGCACTGAGCCCCATGCAGGCTGCCACCATACCAACTCACTACAAGAGGGGAGCAGGAGCAGATAAATGTCTCTGGGGAGCCAAGAGCAGGGGTCTCGCGCTGCAGAGGATCAGGGAAAGAGCAGTCCCAGACCCCCACGTCACCTCAGCCACCCCTCCCCCTCAACCAGGGACATCAGAGTGGAAACTGCCCAAGAATCAGACAGCAGGTGGGTGGACAACAGACTCTGGAGGCCCACATGGTGGACGAGGGACCAACTGCTCATTGGGGCAGCCCAGGCTGAATCCCAAAGAACACCCTGGCATGTATGCCCAGCAGGAAACGCTGAGCCCTCACTGAGACCCATGTGCAAGAAACTCCAGGCAGTCCGTAGGGCACAGAGGGGCAGAGGTGCCTGAGGCCAGAGGGTGAGGGAAGCTCCACCTCCGTGGCGTGGGCTCGCAGGAACTGACCCACCAGCTAGGCTCCAGCAGTTTCGCCTCCAAAACAATAAGGCAATGCGCCTCTATCCTTCAGTGTCCTATTTTTATAAAATACCATCTATCCATTTCTTTTTTAAAACATTTTTACTATTTCTTTTCATCTGCTTTTGCTTCATTTTATTTCCAGCTGACTGCTTTTAATGTGGTTTGCCACTTTCTCTCAACTCATTCTATCCTGTTCCTCCTATGCCCAGCTGTGTTTATTCACTCTCTGGCCTCCTTTTTAACTTCTCTTCACAAACAGCAAAGGAGATCATCTGCACAGACCTCACCTCATGCCACACCCAGAATGCACACTGGCCCTGCCGCTACCAAGGAATGCCATCCAACAGACATTAATCCCACATTTGCAAAGGCTGCCAGCTGACAAAATGGAGGAGCAGCCAAGCCCCTAAGGCCCCCACACCCAGGAGATGCTGTCAGTGGGGTCAGTGCGCCCACTGAAGTCTAGACACAGAGAATCTCACCCATAATCAGCCAGAAAACTGTAGGAGCAGGGCCTGGGACACCCACAGGCTCATGCCACCACCACCCCCTTCCAGGGGGCTCTGCCCAATTCTGTGTGATTCCAGATTTCCAGATTATTCATGCACAAACAGAGAAACCATGAGGTTCTCCATCACCCTGTGATCAGCCCAGAACCATCAGCTGCCCAGTCTACCCACCAAAGATACCATAAGCCAGCTACCCTCCCCATATAGCACAGCCCCTGCCCTTCCCCAGGGGACAAACCCCTCCGAGCAAGAAGAACAGTCTTTCCCCCAAGTGGGGCTCCAGGTTTGGGTCTGCTCAGGTGCCCACATGAGACCCACAGTCTGGCCCCCATGACCTTGTCCAGAGTCCTCACCTGAACCCCTCAAATGCCAACTCAGGCAGATGTCATATGGAAGACAGACTCTGCTCAGAAATGTCTGGAAGCCTGACAAAGGACAGCCAGCCACAGACAAGGGCAGCCTTTGTCCCCCATGGCTCCCAATGGTCCATGTGACAAGCCAAACCCCTACATCATGTCAGGAGTCAAACCGTTTCAAAGCAAATGCTAGCACAGCTCGCAAGTAGGTCACAGGTATAGTGCACAGTCACGGAGGGCCAGGCTGGGCCAGGCTGGATGTTGCATGTGCCCAGGGCCCAAGAACATGTAGTTATCTAGACCATTCCACAGAGTCCCCTAGAACTAGACTGCTCTGCCTGTGGCTATGACCACCCCACCCCAGACCCCCAGGTGCCTGCTCCCTGACCAGGAGCACAGAATGGTCCTTGACACCTTGGAGAGGATAAAGAAAAGGGGCCCTCTTCTGAGGGTCTTTCAACAGCAGCAAGGGAACTCTGTGCTGGTAACCGATGATCCTGTAGTCCCATCAGGTCAGTTGCTACGTTGTGTAAAAAGGCTTCAGGATAACAGTTTTTCCCAAAATCCAAGTACACAGGAACCCCAACATACCCAGGAAAACATCCCACCATTGCACCCCATCCCTGCTCCCCATCCTCTCCCCTCTGCCCTTTAAGTTTGCAATTATTCTTCCAAAAAAAAGATGAACTCACTCTCCTGCTTGAACTTCTTAATTAAATAAATTCCTGGAACCTGCCTGGGCAGGTGACAACGGTTTACTACTGGCCAATTCGGCAAGATGCCTTCCTAGCCTGAAGAAACAGCAGATCAACCATCCTCCCTCTGGGAGGCCATGGAGCCCTGGAAGCAGCCAGACTGAGAAGACACACCCCACGCCTCTGGTCCACATGTAAGGTCCCAGACCAGAGGCAAGAGGGATAAGCTGGAGCTTGGGTGAGCTGTAGGGGCAGGGCTACTGCTGAACCCACCCTGAATTCATACCCCAGGGGACAGAAGAGGCTGGTGGGCCCTCATCCCAAAGTGGGCTCCCAACAAAGCTGGGGCAGGTGGGGCCACAATATACTTTGTAAGAATACCCAAGAACATAAAAGACAGATAAGGGCTGGTGCCAAAGTGAAAACTGTTGTGTCTCAGGAAGGAAATTTGGGGCCATTTACTCTTTTTCAGGTTTCAGCATCTGTCATATCCATCACGTTCCTAGAAACTTGTGTAGCTGAAAACATCTCCCATGAAGTGACCTCCCCATCCATCACCCACCACCTCCTCCATCCTCACCGACCTGGCTCACTGGAGGGGATCCAGTGCTGGCACATGGGGACTAGCCCTCTCCTCCCCACCATCCCCACTTCTAGGATGAATAGTGGTACCCAGTGGACACCAACCTCTTAAAGGTAGAAAGGTCTGAGGGTGGACCCCTGGAGGTCAGGGACCTCCTAACAGCAAGTCCCTCTGCGGAACCTCCTTTTCCTACAGATATCCATGCAGCCAGGCACCAGGGGTTCAGGAGTACAGCCACAGTATTTCAACTTAAAGTAGGCAGGACTATTCTGTGCAAGTACTCTGGCTCAGGAAAGCAGGAGGCTGAGCAGCTGTGAGTCCAAGGAAGACCACATCTGTAGTCTAGTCTCCTAGCAGCATGCCCAAGTGGCCCAGATCAGGTCCCAGCTCTGCCACTGACTGCCCAAAGGGCGCAGGGAGGGGAGGGGATGTGGGACCAACAGGATCAAATCTGTGTTTCCAAAAAGTCCAGATGATTACAACAGGATCATCCCCAGATACTGAGGCCCATGTCAAAGGCTGTGGGGGCTGCACCCTTCTGATCAGCTGAGATGGACTAGACTTGGCTAAGAGACACCAGTCAGCAGTGCCTGCAGGGGACTGGCCTGACTGACATCTGCAGTCCTAACTGGTACCACCCACAGCACCTTGCAGAGTGTGGCCTGAGTGCACTCAGGCAGGAGCGCCAGACAGTCCAGAAAGTGGTCTCTGTAAGAAAAAAAAAAAGGCAAGGCCACAAGAGTTTCAAAAATAGTGATTAAAAAAAGGTAGGGACTGTCCTATATTCAAATGGACATGACAACCAGATGCAATGCACCACTCTAGACTGGGTCCTGGATCCAGACGGGAAACTGTGCTGAGCACCGCTGGGGGCTCAGTCCACATCAGATTTGTGGCTGACAGCATCCAGTTGGCTTTAATTGTGACACAGCTGTGGTTTTGTGAGAAAATGTCCTCATTCCTCTAGGAGGTGCTACTGGAGTGCTCAGGGTGAGGTGTAAATGGGCCAGAATAAAGCATATGCAGAGAAAGAGATAAAGCAAATGTGGCAGAATGTTAAAAACTGGTAACACCAACTTTCCTAAGTTTTTCAAAACAAAAAATCCATTGACAAATGAAATTGCTGGCAGAGGAGAAAGCGCCAATGAGGAAAGAGGAGAGGGTGGGGAGACTGGGTCACAGGATGGGATGGGGACCCCCTCCACAGCCTAGAAATGGGAAGAACAGGCAGGGGCGGCAGTGGCCTGTTGCGGCACCAGAAGCCTAGGCAGAGAAGGGTCTCATGGAACAATGGCACCAGGAAGAACCTGGAGGGATGAAGAAACCAAGACAGCGACCACCCCTCCCTACCTACAAAACACATTATGCCCAGCTCCAGGGAACAGACCATAACCTACATGTGCCATCAAGTCTTTCCCAGAGCCCCTTGAAATCCAATTCTAACCAGGGAGACCTGAGAGGATTAACAGTAAACATTTTCCTTTACAGATGAAAATGTGGATACCTACACCTAACCTCTACCTAACCACCCACTTACTTCCCACTTTCAAATGTGGTTGTGATTCCTGGGGCTTTGACAGCCTGTCTGTTGCTGTGAGGCAGTCAGACTGGGGACAAATCCAAACATGGCTGAGAAGTAGAGATATATCTGTCCCTGCCAACACTGCGGCTCTCAACTGGACATCCCAATGTTTCAGATTCTGGGGATGATCAAAGTTCTGCATCGCTCACTTACATCTGGCTTGTCGCTGAGAGTTTCCCAGCCTTGGGCTCCTGAGCAAGCACACGCACAGCCAAAAAAGCCAGGGCCTTGGGGAAGAGTGGACAGTGGAGGGAGGATGGATCCTTCCAGGGCAGCTTCCCGCCTGAGCAAAGCATGGAGTCTCAAGGGCAGGGCCAGCTTTCCAGGTTGAGCTCTCCAGAACTGCCAACTCCAACACTCTTCGCAAAAGAGCCAAGACATGCCCTGGAAACATCTGTACCTCCACCAACAGTTAGCCCAACACATCACTCCCCAGAGCCCATCCTGGCCCATGAGACACTGGGAAAGATGAAAGAAAAAGTGGAGGGGGTGCCTCCCACACCCATCCCTTCAACAGCTTCACAACATAGCAGGCACTTTATAGGCTCTGGGAAGTCCCATGACAGCCATGACTGTCTGACCCACCACTCCCCAAGTTTTTGTGCAGCAACTCTTTGAACACACCTAAAAGATGACAATCTAGGGACAGGTGTGGGGCATGCTACTAGTGGCTGTTTTCCTCTGTGAGCTTAAACATGACCCACCTCGCCTGAGCCTCCTTCTCATCTGTGAAGAGTCCCAAAAACTCTAAAGGTGGCTCTAAGGACCTGATGAGCTCAGAGCTCCCTCCTGCCCTCCCCACCTACATCCTGCCCACAAGCCAGAGGATGGCCAGGCTTGGACCAACCTGCTGAGGAGGTGCCCTGAAGCCCAGCCAAAATAGCCCTTTGCAAACCACCAGGACTTGGGGGCACCAAACCCCTTGCCCAAGCACCCCTCCACCATCCCACTGGCTCCTCTGCCTGTGTGTCTTGACAGGGCTCATGGCACATCTTTAATTTCTGGAGGTACTGTGGAGACCTCACTCCCAAAAATTTTGGGATGTACCCCCAGCTCAAGGCAAGGTGGGCGTGAGGCGGACCACCTTTCCCAGGCCCACCCAGCACCAAGACCCCTCGAAGCAGACAGTCTAGAACCAAAAAGAAGGTTATAAGAGCTGTGATGCTCTGTGATTGCAGCTGTATTTATAAAAAAGATATGTGGCTGAACGAAACTTCAAGGTTAATATGCAAAAATAGTAAGCTGTACTCACTTGGATTATAAATAATTTTTTTCATTTCTACAAACTTCTTTAATGTAGGTGTTACACTTTTTTAATAGATTATTTTTCAGAGAAGTTTCAGGCTTATGGAAGGATTGAAGAGAAAATAGTTTCCACAAATTCCCTCACACAGACACACAGCCTTCCCTATTATTAACATCTCGCATTAATGTGGCACATTTGTTATAACTGATGTGCCAATATTGATACATTATTGTTAACTTAAATCTATAGCTTACATTATGGTTCACTCTTAGTGCTGTATTATCTACATAAGGACATGTATCCACCATTATTTTATTTTTTCTAGGTATATTTTATTTTTTAATTTTTTTAAATTTATTTTAACTGTTGTTCTTGTAGTTTTCTGTCTTTTACTCCCATCCCAGCCCACCACCCCAGCTCCCTGCTCCTTCCCACCATTATTTTATAATACAGAGTATTTTCAGCACCGCCCCACCCCCCAGCTTCTAATAACCACTGATCTTTTTACTGTCTCCATAGTTTTGCCTTTTCCAAAATGTCACAGTATGTAGCCTTTTCGGATTGGCTTCTTCTGCTTACCAATATGCATTTAAGATTTATCCATGTCTTTTTGTAGTTTGACAGCTTTTTTTTAAAATCACAGAAAAGTATTTCATTGTCTAGATGTACCAGTCTGTTTATCCAGTCACTTGCTGAAGGACATCTTGCTTGCTTCCAGGTTTTGGCAATTGTGAATAATGCTGCTACAAACATCCGTATGCAGGTTTTTGTGTGGACATAAATTTCCACGTCTTCTGGGCAAATGCCAAGGAACATGACTACTGGATCATCTGGTGTATGTCTTATTATATAAAAAGAAACTTCCAAGTTGCCTTCCAAAGTGACTGCACCATTCTGCATTCCCACCAGCAATGAGAGTTCCTGTGGCTCCACATCCTCCTCAGCACGGGGTGTCGTCTGTTTTGGATTTTCACCATCCTCACAGGTATGTCGTGGTGTGTCACTGTTTTCTTAACTGGCACTTCTCTGATGACATACAATGTGGAGGAGCATCTTTCAAATGTTTATTTGCTGTCTGAATATCTTCTTTAACAAGGTATCTGTTAAGGCCTTTGGCCCATTTCTTAATCAAACTCTGTTTTCTTATTGTTGAGTTTTTAAAGAATTCTTTGTATATTCTTGGAAACAGTCCCTTATCAGGTATGTGTATGGCAAAGATTTTCTTCCAGCCTGTGTTTTGTTTTTGCGTTCTCTATTTATTAGTGCCTTACTGAGCAGAAGCTTTTCATTTTAATAAAGTTCGACTTAACAGTTTTTTTATTTGGTGTTGTATCTAAAAAGTTATCTCCACAAACAAAGTCACATAGGTTTTCTCCTATGTTATTATCTAAGAGTTTCATAGTTTTGCATTTTACAGTTAGGTATGTGATCCATTATGAGTTACCTTTTGTGAAGGAAGGAAGTTCTGCATCCAGATTCATTGTCTGCATGTATGTCCAGCTGTTCCAGCACCAATTGTTAAAATGACCATCTCTCTCCACTGCACTGCCTTTGTTCCTTTGTCAGAGGACTGTTGACTACATTATGTGGGTCTGCTTCTGGGCTCTCTAGTACGTTCCAGTGATCTGTTTGTCTATTCTCTCACCAATGCACACTGACTCTTTTCCAAAAAACTTGATATATTATTAAAAGGCTGAAAAGAATTAGATGTAGTAATGAACTCGTCAAGGAATTCAACCGTCCCAGGAAAAGAGCCAGATTTGAAAAGTCTTTGCCTCATCTGCAGTTAGAAGGACGTGGCTACGTGCTCAGCCTGCCTGCACAGAGGTCCCACACCACCCAGGGCACTTTCTCTTGTCTGCAGGTAGGCCTCCCTACTTCTCTAGATTCACTCGCTCTCTACCTCAATCTGTGCTTCTCAAAACTGTTTACTTGAGGTGGAGCAAGCACGGCATGAGAAAAGCATCACTGTCAGTGCATGCTCTGTACTCAATGCTGGACACACTTCTCAACAGCCTCCACAGCCCCCTGAAGGCTGGCTAACACTATACTCAATGCACAGAAGGGTAAAGCAAGGCTCACAAAGGCAAGTGCCTTTGAAGGGAAGCTGTGGAGCTGGGGTCTTAATGTAGCAGGCCTCCTGCTTCTGGGATGTTTGTGTGCCTGGCTGCAGGGCTCCTGAACACCCTTACAACCACCACAGGGAGATGCCGGCACCCACCTCACCTCTCAGCCAGGGTGGACCACAAAGGAGACCCAGGCAGGCGACCCAAACCTCTGCTGGACCAGGTCAAATTTTCTTCCACCAAAGCAGTGACCTGGAGCTCTGTGTTATCACCTTGGGCATTATTCAGTTCTGGCCTGAAGCTGGTCCTAGCCACAGGCCCCAAGAGATGCCCACAGTCACACAGAGGGCCACAAGTGTCAGCTGTTTATGCAAGATAAATGGCAAGCCCATTTATGACTGTAGGGCAGACTCTCCCCATGCATTTCCCCCTGCCCTCTCTCCTGCAGGCTTCTCACAAACGCCCCTCCAGGAGGTGGTCCTGCTCACTGGATGGAACCAGAGCACACACCCAACAAATGCTGGCTGAGTCAACAAACCACAGCACCCTACACTCTTGAGCTCTGGGCATTGGACCTGGCATCCAGAACCTTCTGGATCACATACTCCCTCTCCTCCTCTTAGCAATTATTTTTCTCACCACCATCATGTTCTGGCCCAAAACCTACCAGCAAAGCTCACCCACCTCAGAGTAAGCCCCCACCCACAGCCTAGAAATGGCACGGGGGTAGGGAGATGCCCACTAGCTCTCTCAGGGAGTAAGACTGTCTAGGCCCAAGCCACTTAGTGATCTGGCCCTGATTCAGGCTCAGCTGATACCCCATACATCAGGGCCTCCAAGGGTGCCCACAGAGGCACACACTCAGCTTCAGGAGTGTCTGTTTCCAACAGGGAAGGAGCCAAGAATGCCGGACGTGCCCATGATGGAAACCCACAGCTCAGGCCACTTGTCCACTGTCACTGACCACATCCATCTCACCAACACCACTTAGGCAGGGGTGGGGCCTTTGGGTGCTAGGCACCCACATCTGTGTACTAGCAGAGGGAGCAGGAAGGCCATCTTTACAGCCTGTAGGTAGCTGGTGCCAGCCTTTCTCACCAACCAAACCAAAATCATGGTTGGTGTGATAAGTGATTGTCACTTGGGAAAACAAGCTCAGTGTTGGCATCCAACTAATTTCAAAATACAGATCTCCCAACAAAACTAAACTCTTCAAAGAGTAATAAAAATAACAAAGCAGGGTAACTGCCTGCCAAGTTGACTTGAGCCCTTTCTAAGTGTCCTGATACAATACCCAAGTACTGTCTCCTGAGCATAACAACTGCTCACGGCTCCTCTGAAAGCAGATGAGGCCACTGGGGGCACCTCTCAACCCTGGGCAGAGGCTGTTTGGTACCGCAGGGTGTGTGCCTGGCCTGTCTATGAAAGGCAATTAATTGTGCACCCGCACGAGCATGTGTGTGAGCTCACTGCTGGCACAGGTGGGGTACCCACGGCCAAAGGAGAGACAACTGGGCCACACCGACAACAGGAAGACCTGGTCACCCTCTGAGGATATCAAGTGGACCAGTGCAGTCAGCATGGCCACATTCAGCAAGCCCCCAAGTGCGTCATCCACATCCGAGGCACAGAGAACAAATAGGACACAGACGTCTGGCTGGGGCAGGCAGGTGGGGAACACAGTGCCTCTGTGGCCGCACCAAAGGAACACCAGCAGGTCACACATTATCAGGTCCTGTGGTCCCCACATCCATAAGCCACTCCCCAGCCTGGAGCCCAGGCCGCCGCCACCACCCCTACGGAAGCCCAGGCAGCACAGAACAGCAGGATGGCTTCATACCAGCACTTGGGAGATCCAGGGCCTGAGTAGCGGGGCGAACCCCAAGGATACCCTGAGAGGGCCCGACAGTGCTTGGGTGCCAGGTCAAAAATTCACAGCACCTTAAGGCAGGAGGACCCCGTATGCCGGAAATCACCATGGAAAGCAAAGACTCCAGGTGGGATTCCCTGGGAAGTGCCCAGCCCTGCAACAGCAGCTCACAGCAACCTTCCATGGGGAGGAAGCAGCACACAGGGCAAAGGCCCTGAAAGCAGGAGCCAGTGACAGGACGGAAGGCATTGGCAGGTGCACTGAAAACATGGTTCTCTCCAAGTTGGTCCAGGCCACCTCCAACTATGCTTCCAGGAGCTGGCTGGATCTAGGCTGGCTTCGTATTCTCTATTCAGGTCTCATGCCGGCGCAGAGGTGAGAGAGTGACCGAGCTGCCTGGAACACTGTCAGTGGTCCAGACTTGTTCTTTCCAGGCAGCCCAGAGTCAAGAACAAGCCCTATGGACCTAAGCACTGTTTGATAGGATGGGGTCTGTGCAGGACCAGAACTGGCCAAAGAAGGACCTGGGTATGTGGGAAACATGAGACAGAGCGAGGGCAGTGATTCCGGGTGCATCTGTACTTCTTCCACTGCTATCGTGACATGGTCTGATGCCAAGAATGAAAGTTCATTAGGAAGAAAAGAGACAGGGAGGTAACGCTTTAAAGTGGCCCCCCCAAAATCAGTGTCACTTCTGGACACCTGGAAAATCCAGGAGGTGACATACCTCACTGCCCTTCACTATGAGGTGAATATATACTGCTCTCTCTGCAATAGTAACACAGAAGGAAATTGGGAGTCACAAGGACCTGATGGACTCCAAGCTAGACTTATTAGATCCAGGAATGCATCCTGACTTTCCCTTGACAGCAAACTCCAGAAAAAGTGAGTAGGTGATACTGTGTCAGTTCTGGGGAAGCCAGCAGATGCCAACACCTCCCTGTGTCCAGAGGATAACGGAATAAAACAGACTTTGGAAGGTGAGTTTCCGGGGGATTCCAAACCTGCTAGGCAAGGTATTTCTGGGGATAGAGAAGAGAGTTCATGGGAGGGAGGACTCCTTCCATATAAAGCTCCCTGGCTGAGGGCAAGACTACAAGAGACCTCCCCTCCACTGGGAGGGAGCCCTGACACCCAGGAATTGTGGAGGGGAGAGGCGAAGTGGAAGAACATCTCCACACTGTAAACCCCTCCCCAGGCACAAAGCCAGCAGGCCATTCATCACACTCTCCCAATGCACAGTGGTCGAGAGGCCTAACCTGGCATCCTACCCTCCACGCTCATCTCCAATCCTAAACGGACTGCCACACCAGGCTAGGGCCTCCTCCTATGATGCTACAATCTCCCTCTGCCATGTAGGTCCTTACTGGTGGCCTTGGGTGGGGGGTCCTCAACAATAAAGTGGGGGAAACAGCAGCCTCCTGGTCAGTGAGGAGGAAGCTAAACACACAGCAGGTTCTTGGTTGTCCTAAGCTGGTCCCTCTCAGCCATGCCAAGCAGAAGGCAGGCAGCTGACCCCAAATGCTGCACACTGGCCAAAGGCAAATGTTACACTAATCTCTTGTTGGGGCAGATACAGGGATGGTTTCCCTACTGGCTTAGGGCTCCCAGTATCTCCTGGTCAAGGAATATCACCAAATTGGAAGCCATCTCCAGTCTTTCCACCGCCACCCAAAGTCCAGGATAAACAACTCCTGGACAGAAGCAGGCTCTACCTCTGTGAGCTCTGTTCAGGAACCAGGAGGCAAAATGACTTGCCTTCCCTTAAAGGAAATGGGAGGTAACAACCTCCTCCTGCAAAGGTCGCAGCATCTGCAATGCCTCAACCAGATCACCAGGGTTCTGCTGCTGAAGTCCAACTCAGAACCATGCCTGCTGCAGCTACCCCACTCTTGTCCTCCCCAGCACAGGTATTCCACGAGGGAGCACCGATGGGTACTCAGGCTGCCATGCTGGCTCACTTGACAGGAGTAAGAAGGTGGGGAGGCATGGTTACTCTCAAGAAGCAAAAATCCTCTTTTCCCCCTGATCTTCCCTCTCCAGATCTTCCCTCCACTCTATTTTTATGCAGCAGTGATGCCCACTCACTCCCAAGCCATCGCTAGCACACCTCAGGAACCTCAGGGCACCTCTCAGCAGGGCCATGAAGGAGAGGAGCTGTCAGCTGCTCATGAAGGACTCCCTGGGACACCTACATTTCCATGGCAGAAAAGAGGCTTCAAAGAGGGGTGACCTCTGGAGTTCTTTGTCTCAGGAGAAAGGCTAAAGATGGGTCAGCACCAACAAATTAGCCCAGTTCTCATGCTCTCTCTCTCTCCCTCTCATTCTCACATGCACATACACACACACACACACACACACACACACGCACACCCCCAGCCAGAACCTGGAGGACAGAGCAACCATATCCTTTTAAGCCAAAAAGGCAGGTGGCCTGCAGTGTGGCCAGTATCCCTGCATCAAGCCTGGAAGGCCTGGTTAACTTTACAGGGCGCTGGTGTAGGTTTACACCCCTGAGGCCAGCCCCATGCTGGAGAGCAACATCCCCCCCCCCCAAAAAAAAAGACAGAAGGCCAGTAAACACCCACTGTTACAAGCATGGATGGCCCAGGGCTGCTCAGGTTACGGTTTATATAATCTTCCAGGGCTGGGGCTGACACAGCCAACATGAGGGCAAGGTTATGAAAAATGCATGCCCAGAGCATTTGTCTTTAAAAAAAACCCACCCACTTGCATTTTGCATGACTTGGTTTTAAGACATCATGCACCCACTTTGTGAGTGGCTACTCACAGCACTTCCAAGCATTGCCCTACAAGCCCAGGGCCCACCAGGCCCCACCTTAAACAGACTCTGGGTCAGAAGAAGCCCCTTACAAACCCCAGGCCAGGGGCACCTACACCTTGCAAGACTTGGGAAGGTGCACATTTAAGAGCAGTTCAGAGTTCTCAAGCCTAGGACACAGGGTCCTACAGCCCTCACATTGCTTCTGCAAAGACACCAGGATCCATACAACCTGGGTCCTTACAGCCCTGGAATTAGGAGTCATGAAGGAACAACAATGATAAACACACCTTCCAAGTGCCCACTCCCCAGTGTGGGCCATTGTGACATACTTGGATGCCACACACCAGGAGATTCCTCCTCCATCACCCAATCTGCATCACACAGAGCCATCCTTCATCAGCCCCCACACGTCCAGCCACCCACACACAGGATGACACACTGCTGCCCAAGGACTACCTACGGCCAGGTAGGACACCACAGGAACAAGGACATGCGCGAGGACACACTCACCCACCCCCTGTCAGAGCACGTCTCACCTGCAGCTCGCACCAGGCCACCTCCACCCAGGTCTCCGTGTCCAGACCCTTGTACACGGTCTTGAAGGAGCCACGGCCCAGCTCGATATCGAACTTAAGGAAGCGGCCGTCCAAGGAGGTGGCCACAGCCTTGAGATCATCCTCATCGTCCTCCTCCTCCTCGGGATCATCCCGGCGTGCGCGCCCCGGCTCCGGCCTTTCCTCGGATATCCCTGCGTCCTCCTTCCTCGCTGACGCCGCCTCCTCTCCCCGCCCGCCGTCTGGGGCGGGCACCGGCACCGGGTCCAGGCCCGGCTCTTGCGCACCTGCAGGCTCCGAGCCAGGGTCGCTGGGGGCACCCGACGACGCAGCGGACGCGGTGGGCGCTGGGGCGGCGGGGCGGTTGCGTGCACGCTCGGCGATGAGGCGGCGGGTCTTGCAGAGTAGCAGCACCCGGCGCTGCAGGGGCTGCGGGGGCTGCGCGCCGGGCGCCTCCGCTGCTTCCAGGCCCGGGGGCTCCTCCTGGTCCGACTCCACCACGCTGCGCCGCAGGAAGCGCTGTGGCCCGGGCCGCGCCACCCGCGCCCGCGGGACCGCCGCCGGCTCCGCCACGCCCGCAGGCCCCGCGCCCCGCCCGGCCTCCATCTGTGCTCCGGGGGAGTCTAGGCGGCCGCCATCTCCGTCCATCTCTGCGGGCAAGGACACACAGGCCGGCGTGAGAGCGGGCCCCGCCGCACCTGTCCCAGCTGTAGGATGAGACAGCGCTGCCGCAGCGCCGGCGCCCTGCCCTCCCGTCCCGCCTCTGCCAAGGAGATTCCTCCTGGGCTTTCCCTGGGGAAGGGGCTGCTTACGTGACCCGGAGACCGTTCGGGGGAGGAGGCCGTGCCCTACTCAGCCCAGCCCTGCTCAGCTGGGCTGTCCCTAGGCGGCCGGGGGCAGGCGGCCGGGGACTGGGAGGTTGTGGAAGAGGGAGGAACGGGCCAGGCGGCGGCTCTACAAAGAACGCTGCCCGGGGCGCAGCAGGGGTGCGTGAGGAGGGGGCTGCGGCGGCGCGCACACAAAGAAGGCGGGTGGGGGTGCTCAGCACTCACACGAGCGGGCGCCGTCCATGCCCGAGGCCTGGCACCGGGACAAGCAAGGGCGCGCTTCGGGTCAGGAAAACGCGCTCCGGGCCCGGGTCGCTCTCCGGGTCCGGTCGTGACGTGCTCCCTCGAGCCGCCGGCTGCGGGGTTGCGGGGCTGCGTCTCCGCGTGCTGCTCTGGCTCAGCGCGGCTGCGTTTCGCCCGGGCTCCGACCCGGCGCGCTAGGAGGGCGGGGCCTGTGCAGCCGGCCCTTGGGCAAGCGCGGCGGGGCGGGGCCTGGCACGCCCACCTGGCCTCCGGCGCGCTAGCGGCCACCTGCGGACCGGCTCCTAAGGTCCTCTCCAGACCTCTGCGGGGCTCCACAGCAGCGGAAGCCCTCAGTGTTCCCTCAGTTCTCACTCCAGGCTGCACTCCTGGTCCCCCGAGGCTCATTGGACTGCCCCGCAGGTCTGCTGAGGGCCCTATGTGTTCCGGAGAAGAGGCACAGGGTCTCTGACTCATCTAGCACAGCAGGTGTGCCAGACCTTTGAACCCTGTGCTAAGGCAGAATGGGCAGGCTAGAGGGGGAAGGACCAGGGCCAGTGTTTCCCCGCCTCAGGAAGACATCAAGAAGAAGCCTAAGCTCCACCCCCACCCCAACAGGGGCTAAGCCTCCTTGAATGGTGGTGTGCCCTTCTCACTTCACCAGGATCCATCAGAATCTCACCACCTCACCAGGAGGGCAAGCGGTGTAATCGTTATTTTCATTTTCAGTTAAGCAAACTGAGACTAAAGGCAAAAATTATCTGCTCTAAATCCCAGAGCTCCTAAGACAGGCTGAACAAGCATGTAGGTGGATAGGAGCAGGAGAACCTTGCAGAGGCCCCTTGGTCCACAGTGTTCTTCCTCACCCACCTCTGTTAAATGCTATTGCTCCCTTTTACCAGATCTCCCCCACTCCCTGCCTCCTCTGGACTTCCCACAGGCATGCTCTTCTCTTGGGCATCTTGATCTTTATTGTGGGGAAACGGCATACAGCAAAGACTACACTACTAGTTTCCTAACCCTGCTCCATGCAAGGCTCTCACTCTGTCCTCCCTAAGCCTGTGATATGTAGTCATTGGCCCACTTCCAGAGCAGGACACGGAGGCAAGGTGAGGCAGCTGGTCCAAGGGAGACAACAGGCTGTTCTCATGTTGGCCCCACCCCTTGGCATGGTACACTGTCAAGCACACAGAAACCTTCAGACACAAGGTGTGCCTGTGGGCTGCTGGACCTGGAACCCTTGGCACAAAGGAACTCAAGTGACATCATACCCTCACAATTAGAGTGGGGTGGGGGGTGTCAAGCTGACTTAAAAGAGCAGCAGGACTTTCAAGATTCTGCAGGGTACTGGAGGGTGCTGGTAGGTGCTGAAGCTAGTAGACTGACTTGGGAGGCCGGGCATCTCTTTCCAACTCTGTTCAGTGACACATGGTAAAGCTGGGAGAATTTACACCATGGAAATGGGGAGATGCCACAGATAAGGAATCCCCTCCTTCCATGGTCAGAGAGCCACGGTTCCACAAAGTGCTGGCACTGGGCTGGGCATTTGGCACACACCTGTGAAATGCAGTCTGCAGTCCTCACATCCACTTCTGGGATAGGCATCAAACTCAGAGTTCACATGAGGAAGGGACAGCAGCAAACAAGAGCTCTGCCAGCATGAAGAGAACCTTCAATGTGGGGATCTGAGTGAGTCCTCTCCCCAGAGTGGGCCTTCCAGGCAGAGGTAGGTGGGTGAAGACCTTACTGTCTTTCCTGTTGAGACTAGAGACCCCAACCTTGTGTTGCCATTTGCATGACCTTGGGCCAGTCCCACCCTTGCCAAGCCTCAGTATCCCCCCTGAAGAAAGGGCCTGACTATCCTGGTTTGTCCCCATTGAAAGACTGCCAATTTTTCCAAGACTCAGTAAGTCTTCAAGGGCACTGTGAGTCCCAAGCCTGTGATAGGCATGCCCAGGCCTGTCCAGGAAAAAAACGAGAAGGCATGTTCCAGAGAGATGCATTTCAATCTGGCCTCCTCTCAGCTCTCAAAGAACCAAACAGGTGGTGTGTGGACAGTGCCTGCCTTATGATGGAGAAGATGGCTGGTCATTCACATTATTGCCCGTGGGCCACTGCCCATCCACAGCTGGCTGATGTGCCTGGTATGGCAGCAGCATTCCCACACATTACAGGGGCTGCTCAGGACCTGGGAGAGCAGGGAGAACCTGCCCTGACTGAGTACTACATGCACTCTCAGCTCTTCGGCATGGTTTCAGGTACCCTGCTTCCATGCCTCCTGTGACAGGGAGCTTACTTCCTCTGCTGACCCATGATCATTGGAGTCCACAGCTAAGCAGCTAGTGGAGAGATCACAGTTCTGTCTGCAAGGAACCTTGGGCTGGGCTCTGGTGCAGGTCCTGGGATCTGAGGAGGGGAAGCCTGAGGCATCCTTGGACAGACCTTGGGACCAGAACTTTGCCAGGACCACTGTGTGTCCTTAGCCAAGACACTTAATGTCTCTGAGCCTGCATCTCCCTGACTCTGATGGGGAGAACAAGCACTGTCTGTGTGCTTTACTGGTTGTCCTGAGGATGACATGAGCCAAGCCTGCAGAAGGCCCTCTGCAAACTGCCTGCCCCACGCTGGTGAAAGCAGCACCTCTCTCTGCTGCCTGGAAGAGCCAGCCATCTCAGTGGCTATCAGGCCAAGTGGGTTGATTATCTCCATGGCACAGATGAGTACATTGAGGCCCAGCCCAGAGACTTTCCAACTTTAAGTAGTTTGCTCGAGGCCACAGAGCTAACCACAGTGCCCCTCCCACTTCCCACAGCAGTCACCCCAGCTACTTGAGACTCCAGTGCCAGGGAGCCCCAAGTCTAGTCCACCCTGACGCCCAGCCTGGTCAGTGAGATGGGCACCTGCAGGCACATACCTGCCCATGCAGATACACTTCTGGGGCCAGAACCCAGCATGCAACAGAACTAGGTTATCAGTTTGCTGGTCTGTGAGATGGGTATAATGGTTGTGATCAACAGTATTGAGGTACAGTTGGTGTTCAACAAAAGCTCACTCATGGAAGCAGAGAACCCACCCTCTACCTCTGCTCACATCAAGCCCCAGAAGGCTCACTGGTAGGAAGAGTGAGGTTTATCTTGCTGGAGGGAGCCCAACTGCCAGGTACTGTCCCTGTGTCACTTTAGGCAGCCCAGGACAATCTAGCGATCAGACCCGGTGCAGCTGGGCCACCTCCTTGAGCCCTCCTGCAGGCCACAGCACAGGGAGGCAGCCCCACATCTGTGATAAGGTGCCACTGGCTCACTGAACAGTGGTGGACAGAGGTGGGTCAGAGATGGCACCTCAGGGACCTGCACCCAAAGGAAGGGTGCTGGTGGGCCTCTGAAGGGGGTCAAGTGTGGCTGGGAAGGTGAGTGCTGGGCCCCTGTACTCTGACCCCACCCAATGGGGCTCCCCACACAATCGGGGCCACAGTGTTCTATAACACAGTCTTTATTTTATTCTTCTTTATAATTAATTAATAAGTTGATATAACATTTCCTTTACTCCAAAATTAAAAAATGTGTTCATTTTTTAAATACCAGCTTTATTGAGGCATAATTCCCACACCATAGAGTTCACTCTTTTAAAGTGTACAATTCAGTGGTTTTTAGTGTCTTCACAGAGGTGTATAACCATCACCACTCTCTAATTCCAGAATATTTTCATCACTCCAAAAGGAGTCCTGTCCAGCCCTGGCTGGTGTGGCTCAGTTGGTTGGAGCATCGTCCTGTAAACCAAAAGGTCACATGTTCTATTTGCAGTCAGGGCACATACCTAGGTTTTGGGTTCGGTCCCTGGTCAGCCTGCATATAAGAGGCAACTGATAGATGTTTCTCTCCCTCTCTCATTCCCTCCCTTCTCCTCTCTCTAAAATCAATAACCATTTCCTTGGGTGAGGAGTTTAAAAAGAAGAAGGAGAAGGAGAAGACCCCTCTCCCTCTCTCAGGCCCAGGCAACCAGTAATCTACTTGCTGCCTCTATGGATTTACCTGTTCTGGACTTTTTATAAATGGACTCTAAGAGTATGTGGGCTTTTGTGATTGGCTTCTTCCACTCAACATGATTGAAAGTTTCATCCATGTTGCAGCAGGTATTGGAACTTCATTCCTTTTTGTGGCTGAAATATGTTCATTGTATGTATATACATATTGATTTTTTAAAAGCATATTCTCATTATAGAAAATTAATAAGATAGAAAAAGTAGAAATAAAACTTTTTAAAGTGGTGCTTGTGTTGGTACCAAAGTGTGACTCCCAAGGCACCCACTGCAGCCAGCACAGGTCTGTTCTCAGCAGGCTCACATCAAAGAGGCAAATTGCAATTTGAATCTTTTACTCTTGCCTGTGGTTATTATTTAATTTTACTCAATTAGGTCCAAACCAAATGCAAGCCATAGTTTGGTCCAGAGAACACAGCTTTAGCCCTCAGATGTCCTGGGATGTACAGATGTTTGATATCCTCTCCCACCATCCTGCTGAAGCAGCCAGGGGCAGGTGGATGGGAGGGTGCCATCAGTCCCCCACCTTCCCTGAGGCTCGGCTCTAAGCCCTAGGAATTTTTTTTAATGGACACAACCACTCTTAGAAACTGTTTACTTTTGTTTTCTGTTTAAGAGTTTCAGGAAGAACAAAGACCACTCAGTGTTCATTTCAACCAGACTACTCAGTGGCCTGAGTAGTGGGGGCTGCAGACCAGCCTCCATGGGGAACAGCTAGGTGGGCACAAAGGTCACCTGCATGCCTTCACACCAGCCTGCGACCTTGGGGCAGTCACAGTCAGTTCGGGAGCTGGAGCAGTTCATTCGCCCTGGCTTCTCAATCTCTTCTGCACTTGGTGGAGGCAATCAGGTTTGACCTCTCAGGTGCTCTTGGATAAGGTGTTGGCATCCACCAGCTGAGACCCCCTGGGCAAGCCCCATTTCAGCATCCCAAAGTTGGTCTTTCAGCATTCAAGTTGGTCCGCATACAACGGGGCCATGTAGCCCAAGCAGCCTGCATAGATCATGAAGTATGAGGATGAGCAAAAGAAAACACTGGCCATTTTTCATATTTTCATCTCTCCTAATGAAACCGAAAAAATCGGCATTCATGCTGCCTGTCACTACCAGAACCAATAAGTAGAGACAAGGATTGAATCTCCATGGGCACTTTATTCAGATGGCTGGCAATCTGAAAAGACGGTGGGGTATGTACCCTACTATAGACTGTCTTACATTTCATCTCAAGCTGACGTTTTTTATAAGGAGAAGAAAAGTGTGAGTAAGGGGTCTTCAGGGAATTCAGGAAAAAGATTAATCAGATAAAAGCTGCGGCCTGGCAATTTTCCTAATATCCTTTCATCTCTTGACCAGTGATTCTTTATCTGTGTCCTGGGTCAAGGATGTCTTTCCATGGAGCACAATGGCTCAGATGCCATCTTGATTGCTTGCAGCTGCCCTCCTGGGGCACAAAGGTTGAATTGTTATGAGTCTCCTGTAGTCAGGGTGGACCTGGTTATACAACCCAGTTCCTGGAACAATAGCTTTTTACCTGCATTAATTACTAAATTTATTAACTGTAACTTAAAACTAAAAGTTTTTCAACTCTAGAGTTTCCCCATCACTTAAAGCCCCAGAAATTTGGCCTAGGGATCTTGAGAAACTGCTAGCCTTCCAAAAGGAAGGCAGTTCACTGAATTCAGTGGATGATGGATCCCCAAATAAGTCGAGCTGCTGAAATAAAGATAATGATGATGATGCCCAGCACTACTGGGTATGCAGTGTGTGCCCAGAACTGAGTGACATCTGTGTGGGAATTCTCTCGCTCATCCCACACTGTCTTAGAGGTGGCCCTGTTATCAAATAGGAAGTAGCAGAATTCCACCAGATCTGCCTGAGCTTGACACCCACGGACAGTGGGCCTGGAGGTGATTTGGCCAGCTCACCCACAGTCCACTGTGAGTTGCCACTCAGCCTGCATCTGCTGCTGTCCAACCTTCTTCAGGCCTCTGTGGCCAGTCCCTGACCCTTGACCCTCGTTAACCCCAGTGTCTGGTCCTATGCCAAATTGGTACACAGTCCCCAGCACCAGCTCTGTCAACATCTCTATCCAAGCAGCCAGCGGTGCCAGTGCAGGTGTTGGTAGGAGATTGACTGGGAAGATGTCTTTGCCTGTTTCTGATTACCGTCAACATCCACTGGATGGGGAGGAAAAGAGCATCCAGCATTCTTTAGGCCCACAGCTGGTTACAACCCCCACTCATTAGGCCCGAGCAACGCCTCGGGTGGCTACCGCTTTAAGCTCCAGGCTTCCTTCTACCCCCAACCCAAATGCAAGCTTCTGCCTGGGCCCCACAGAGCCCCCTTTGTTCTCACTCAGCATGCCCGCACCTGGCAGCTGTACCCTGGTGTGGAAGCCCTCTGTGAGAAGTGCTAGAGTGGGTTCTCTTTGCTGAATGGATGATGTGCCCAATCTCAGCTTTGACTCTCTTTGATTCTAAACTCCTTCTTCTTTGGGACCCCATATTAATGGACAGGCCATAGGGTCAGGACACTCCCTTAATTCTAGTTTGACCTCAGGCCCAACATGGCCATCCACTGCTCTCCAGGGCGGCTACCACCTGTGACATCCTGAATTCTGGACTATGTTCTCTTCTTGGCCCTGAGAGCTCATGCTCCCACCCCTATCTTGTCCTGTTGCCTTCAAACAGTTCACTGGACAGGATGGCACAGGCTTCCTAGAAAGCAGCTCAAGGTTAGAGCAAGAGTCTAAAAATGTTCTTACCCTTGAAGTCAGCAATCCCCTTTTGGAGAATTTACACAGTGAAGTGACCAGCTCTGCAGACAGTGGTTCATACAGGTGTTCACTGAAGGGTAGTTTATAATAACCATCATGAGTAATGTGAATGTTCAGCAATTGGAAAATAGTTCAATAAACTATGTTATTCCTACACAATCAGACATGGTGAAGACCTTCAAATGTTATTCATGGAGTTGTATAATGACACAGGGAACAATTGGAGACAATAGGAAGTAACAGTACCCAGGAGAAATAAAACAGAAGGAAATACACCCAAGTGTTAGAGTGGATGTTTCTGTTTTTGTGCACTTTGGTCAAGAGGCAGTTGTACCTAACTTCTGGCCAACGTCTTTGGGAAAGGGGGTGCACCGACAGACACTGACGATGAGCTAAAAGAGGAATTGGCGGAGAGCAGTGTGTCTAGAGGCACAGGTCCGATTCAAGTCCTAGTGCTGCCCGCTGGCCATGATTGATGATCCATTAGTTACTTTTTCTGAACTTCAGTTTCTAATTAGTCATTGGGCAGCTGTGGTGCCCACCTCCCAAGGGCTGTAAGGGAATCTCTGAAGGATCCCAGGGTTCCAGCAGCCCAGCAGGACTGAGGGATAGTGGCTGTCCTGGACTCTGGCCTGCTCTAGTGTCTACTTTCTTCCTGGTGAGAGAAAAATGGCCCCTGATTCAAGAAAGCTGTCCAGTTCCAATTTCCACAGGGGACACAGTGCTTTTGGGTCTTGGTGATGTTTTTAGGACCAAAGAGCTGATGGGTAGTAGTGTGGGCCTAAGGGGCTCTTGTGGATAGAGGAGACAGAAGGAACATGGGGAGCTGGGTGGCCACAAATCTTGGCATCCAACCAATGGGCTTGGCTGGGGGTCCTTGGACCAGAGCCCATATCATAATGTAGGGTAGGTTCTGACAAGGAGCCAAGATGTGTTTTTCCCCCAGCTCGGGTCCTGGAGCTTGTAGGGACCTCTCCTCACCACAGTTTCCACTTTGTACTCAGTGGGCTATGTGCAGCCTGGTGATGGAAGCAAGCTGAGTTCCCCTGCCCCAACTGCCCTGTGAGAACCCCAGGGATTCCACATCACTGTCTGAGTCATGGTCATTAGAATAGGCTTTTTCCACTGGCCCAGAACTCTCCTGCCTGACTTTCAGGTTTTCTAGCAGGCTCAGTCCAAACTGCAGTGCCTGCCCTTGGGAGCACCTACTTGTTCAGGCTGAAGAGATGCCCTCGTGACATAACACATCATCAAACACCTGGCAGGCCTACTGTGGGCTGGCCCAGGGAGCACTGGAAAATAACCATGTCACACAGGGAGGTACTGCCCACCCAGGGCAGCAGGAAAGGCCCCAGGGAAGGGAAGACACAAGAGGAGGAAGACAAAATGGTTTATTTCTAAAGGGAGACACACAGTCCAGAAGCTAGGTCTACTGTATGTATAGTTGATTCTTGTTACTCACAGTAGTGCTGTCTTTAAAGTGACTGCAAATGCTGGGTTTGTGAGCTCTGAACCACTACACCTGGGTAAACACAAGGTCTGGTGCCTGTAAGCCTCTGGTTACAATGTTTTTCCTCAACCAACTGGTCAACATAACCTGTTCATGTGTGTTTCTATTTAAGGACACCTTAGTTAACATATATTGTTAATTCATTAACATTGAACTCAAGGTTCCTGCCTCACTGAACCTCACCTGTATTTTCTCCATGAGGCCCACCACGGTTCTCTGGGGCTCTGGAACTCTAGACAGTAAGAACTTCAGGTCTGCGATTAAGACCATTTTAAACTGCAAAATCACAAACAAAAGGCAAAAAAGATGCAAAAACTGTGATGCAAAGAGAGATTGTGAAGAGATCATTTATGTATGGTCTGAGAGCTGGAGCGAGAAGGCAGTGTGAGCACCACCTCATTCACCCCAGCTGGGAACGTGCACTTCACGTGGCTGAGATTGTTCCTTGCTCTGCACTAATCCACCAAAGGCTTGAAAGTGCAGCAACTGTGGATTATGGGGTCACAAATAAACTTCAGCAAGTACATAAATTCACAAATGCAGAATCCGCAGCTGGATGAAATGTATCAAAGAAAAAAGTTAAAAGTTCTTATGGTAGAAAGTATATTCTTGAGAATTATCAGCCCCACATTTTTAGCCCTAGCATCCACCCAGAACAATTATCAATCAGATGGCAGACGCTCAGAATAATGGGCACCAGGTGGTCCAGCAGGTGGGCATCACAAGGTCTAGTCACTTCTGGTAGTCTGGATAATAGATGTCAGGTGGAGGCACATGAGTGCTTCAGGGGGTGATTAGAGGATTACCTGGAAGTCCAGAGGTATATTCAGGCATTGACCAGGAGTGGAAATTCAAAAAAGTTTAAGTTGCCAGGCTAGTTGGAGCAAGAATGAAGTCTTTCCTCATGTCTCAGCCTTCATAATGTGAATAATTCTAACAGCTTGGTTAAAATGATTCCATTTTATGTATCTCCTCTCTTCACTCTTCCCTAACCTTGAACGCAGGACCCTACCCCCAAGAGTTTACCTGGGCATTTCACACTGATGTCTGGGGACCGAGCAATTGGTTATGTGACTTTTTTTTTTAAGATTTTATGTATTTCTTTTTAGAGAGGGGGAAAGGAGGGAGAAAGAGAGGGAGAGAAACATCAAGAAATATCAGTGTGGGGTTGCCTCTCAAGCTCCCCACCTGGGGATATGGCCTGCAACCCAGGCATGTGCCCTGACTAAGACAATAGAACCAGCAGCCCTTTGGTCTGCAGGGTGGTGCTCAATCCACTGAGCCACACCAGCCCGGCTAAGTGACTTTATTTTTTGATGTATTGCAGCAGGGCTCACCTGGATTCACATTTAGTTATGTGTGTAAAGGTTCCATTGTCTCCACATCTTTCTTCCTCTAATGCCTGAGCTTGAGGTCCTTCCTGTGTCAGATTGTAGCCTGTCACAGATCAATGTGCCAACCTCAGGCATCCCCCTGAGGGTGGTTTTGTGGCAGGGGGGGATCGGGTCTTGGCCTATGGACAAAGGTGCTATGGAGGGGCCAGGCCCAGATTTGAGGTTTCTCAGCTCATTCCCACTGAGGCCACTATTCACTGCCCCACCCCCAGTAGGGCAAAGACCCCTCCTACACAGGACCAGCATCCTTGGGCACACCTTGTGCCATGTAGATACAGGAGGTCACCTGACACAACACTGATAGCCTTCCATGCCATCACAGGGCATGACCCCCAACACCCTGCAAGCACTGACTGTCACTCCCTGGACTGAGTCGGTTCAAGCCCAACACACAAATTATGATTTTAGGTCTCAATACCACTTCATGAAGTAGGAATTGTAACAACTCCACATTTATAATTGGGGAAGCCAAGATCTGGGACACTGCCAATCACCTGCCCAAGGTTACAGGCACATGTCAGGTCCCTAAGGGTCAGATACAAACTGAGGCAGAGGCCCAGCTACCCCTCCATGGGCTCCAGGGCAGACACAGCAGCAACTCCTGCCCCTGGTGCCCAATATAGCATGTCTTCCACAACCCCACCATGGTTCACATGGGGTTGGCACAGGCTTGTTTTCGTTTTTCTCAACTATGTTCTGAAAACTTTGAAACTCACAAGAAAAGTTGTCAGACTTTGCCATGACTGCATTTTATTCTTTCTGCACACACTGATCACTGCTATGTCCCTTTCAGGTGTTTCTGTTTCTGCCCCTTCTGCCCCCTGCCTGTCGTCTGGACTAGTTGTCTGATGGGACCAGACAAGCTGTGGCTCCTCTTTCTTGCTCATTGACTCTGGGCATAGAAGTGGGAAGTCTTCTGATTCCCTGTGTGTTCCCCTTCTAACAGTGCACATTACTCAGGACAATTTTCTTGCAAGTGACAAAACTGTAGCTCAAACTGGTTTAAACCAAAAGAGGAGTTTATTGGGTCATTTAGTGGAAGATCTGGTGAGCAGCTACAATTTCAAATGTGGCTGGATCTGGGCACTCCACTGATGTGTCCAAGGCTCTCCCTCTCCCATCTCTCAGCTCCATTTCCTTCTGTGGTTTCTTCATGCACAGTCTGACTCTTCCTAAAAATGGAACCCACAACCTCCAGCAGCTCCAATCTGACATTCCCTGCTTCTCCCTTGGTGGCCCTAGGAAAAATCCATGGAACAGAATCTCATTAACTAACAGGTCATGTACCCATCCCTGAACCATCCCTGTGAACAAGGCTGGAATACTCCAATGAGCAAGACATGTAGCAGATGCGACTTATGGACTGAAGGACTGGGTGTGGGAGAAGGGTTTCTCCAAACCCATGGGAAATTGTTCCCTGACCTTGACCTTGGGAATACAGGCTAGCTCCCCTTGCAGATGTGCACCAACTCCTGGGGACCTGGGCACGCTTCATCCTTGTGGCCTGAGATGGTGTATCTATCAATTGGCTTGCCTTACCATGCCATGCAAGGCAGGATGGGAATGTCCCAGACAGCCTGGCACACAGGGGGTGCTCCTTAAATGCTAACACCACCTTCCAGTCTCAGCACTCCACACATACCTGCCAAGGGAGCAGGTGGCACCCTCTTGAAGCCTTCAGGCTACAATTTCTGTTTGTCAAGGTTTTATGTGAACTGCACATCCAGCAATGAAGTCACTGATCAATAAACCATAGCAGTGACCATTCGATGAAGAGACTGGAATTGCCATTTTGCAAGATAATTGGGCATTGATAACCAGAAGTGTCCTCTGTTTTAAGCAAATACCTCAAATATGATTGCCCCCCCACAGAGCACCATCAGGGTACTTTAGGCAGCCTTGGGCTTGGGGCATTGTCCAATTAGCATTGCAGTGATGGCTGGACAAGAGCTAGGCCTTGGCATCCACAAGGTAGGGACAGGGAGTGGTGGGGAACATTGAGGAGGAGGGCATATCTACTGCATGGTGTGAGAGGTGGCTCTGGTCTGGATCTCTGACGGTGTGGGGCTGGGATGAGGTTGCAGGGGGGCCTTGGGCCTGAAAGTGACAGATAGAAGCTTGTGCAGATGAGAGCAAAACAGGTCTTTACACCGATGGAGAAACCAAGTCCTAGAGTAGGAAAGGATGCCACCTGAGGGCATGCAGTGGGCAGGCTGCAGAACATGGGTTCCAGGTCCTAAGGAGGACTGGCCCCAGCCCTGAGGGAGCTTTCTGTGAACATTCATATATGTGTGTGTGTTTGTCAGCTTCTGAACAAGAGCTATGGGGGGTTGGGGGTGGTCAGACAGGGGGTGCTGGGCTTTAGAAAGGGAAGATAAAACTGACTGAATTAAAAATATTCAGAAACCAGATTGAAAAGCAGGCATTTACTTGAGAAAAAATATTTGAAGCGGATATGGAAGGTGAGAGGGGCTCATCACTTATATGCAAAAAGCTCATGGGAATAAATGCAGGTTCAGTGTAGATGGAAAAGCCCAAATTCCCAAGAGAAAAGAGAGCAAATGTCATGTTCAGACAAAAAGTCACGGAATGCACAGAGCCAGGTTTTGTCGCACCAGGAACTACCAGAGGGCATCTTCAAGTAGAGATTAGCAGTGCTTTTTCTACCAATAAGGCCTGGAGCTGGCAGAGGGGTTCAGTGGCAGGCTGTGGGACAACCCATCAGCCTTTCAGGATAGTCACTTGGCAAACTCTCACACTTATTCCTACTCTTGGACCACCCCAAGGAAAGCAAAGATTTAGGCCTAGAGTTGTTTACCTCAGAGTTACTCAAAGTGCAAAAATTTGGAAGAATCAAGTTCCATCAAGAGGACCTGGATAACCCCTCATTTATCCTAAGCCATTGACTTTGAGATTGGCTCTTACCACAACAACAAAGGTGGGCTCATACAATCAGCACTGGGTTCCAGGCACAAGAGACTTGGCGTATTATGGAAGTTCAATGAACAATGGTTAAAACAGCAAATAAAAGAATGATTTCAGGAAAAAAGTACTTCAAAAAAAGACACTGGATATTAACAGTGCTTATATCTGTTTCAGTGAATTCCATTTTTCCTTTGTGCTTTTCTGGTATTTTCAAATGGTAGCCACAGCTGTCCCGCAACTGTACTGTGCATTGTCCACACGTGGCCAGCCCTGAACCAGCTGCTGGAGCAGAAGTTTATGCAGCTGAAATTGTGATAGATTTTGCCAAATGGTCATCCTGAAAGGTTCTACCAATTTACCCCCACCAGCCATACAGCCTTGCCCACAGAGGATGTGCTGTTCATTGACTTTGCATTAGGATAACAGTGGTACCCCAGCTAGGGTTTAATTTCCATGTCTCTTATTAGGCGTGAGTTCAGCCTCTCAACCCTCCCTGCCCAGCTGTGAGTCCTTGGTCTGGAATGCAGTGCAGGACCTCCAGCTTCCAGCCTCTGATAATGTGACCAAGCACTGCTCTCACTCTCACACAGGACACAGCTTGGATGATACCTCCCTGCAGAGCAGATGGGCCAGTCATGTCCATGATAAGGCTCAAATCCAGGATCAGCCACCTACTTTGTAAATCAGGAACAAAATGTGTGCCCACTCTCAGGACTTTGAGAAGATTCAAGTCAGACAGCCTGGCTGCAAAAGGTTCTGTGTTGTCGTCAACATTACTCTTGTTTACCATGGGTCAAGGTGAGGCTTGAGGTACCAGTGGCTTGTCTAAGCCCTCAGCCAGTCTATTTCCCAGCCCACGGCTACTTGTCACCTGAAATCACCATCATCACCGTTGTTGTCATCGTCATCATCCTCGCTGCATCTGCCTCTTCCCTGATCAACAATCAGGTCTCAGCTAAGGGACCCTGCCCCTCTAGTTCCAGCATCTCCCCCACTCTGGCAGAGCCTGAGCTGGTCTGAGCTGAATGGGCTGGGCAATGAACCTATCTCTTCCTTTCAGGGACCCCACCAAGCGAAGTCTTATAAGTCTTAGCCTCAAGTTCATGGCCAGGGAAAGTGTTTACTTATTACTCAGTTGAACAAATGAATCTACTCCAAGGGCAACTTTGGAGTTGTTTCGAGTTAGCCCTATTCCAGGGCCTGAGGGTTGACTTCTGCAAGCACAAAGCCTTCAACATGCCCAGACTGGTCCTGCTGCAGACCCAACTCTCCTTCGGTGTCACTGCCCTGGGACCACGCAGCAGGGTCCAATGGACAGTGAATACTGCCAACCCTAGCCTGCACAGCCCAGTCCCCCAGCTGTGCCGCCTCCCTGCAGACACTCTCCTGTCTGCCACATTGCAGTTTCCCACCCTGTCCATTCTGTGCCCCTGCCCAGAGAAAGAGTCACAGGGAGAAATGAACAAGAACATGAATTCAACAGAAAGCTGAAAATGTCTGGAAACAAGGCAGAAATGTTTAACAATGTGCTGGTAGCAGGAAGCTAGGGGAAAGGGGTGCTGCAGGGCCAACATTTCAAGAACATGAGCACAGTGTTTTCACACTAACCAACAAAGTCTTTTTTAAAAATTGAGACATAATTCACATACCATAAAATTCCCATTTTAAAGCATACAATCCAGTGGTTGTGAGCACAGTCACAGACTTCTGCAGGCACCTCCACTAATTCCAGCACATTCTCACCTTTTCAAAAGAAGGCCTGGCTTTCCTGGCTGAAGTCCAGAGACCATGTTCCCATGGAGCTGATGGTCCTCAACTACCACGACCTGCTGCTTCAACTTCAAAGATGAAACAGAATCTAGAAACTTTATGGTTCAGCTTGAAGACCAGAAAAACAGACACTACCAGATGGAAGACAGAGGTTATTTAAGAAATATCCACAGCAGTGACTTGCCCAGTTTCCTTGAAAAGTATCTGAGAGATCTCAGCCATCCTTTGAAGACTCAAGAAGCTTTAGCCATTGGACTAGATACAGACATAATGCTGAAAATACAAGGACTTGTACCTGACAACGCAAAAAGTTCTGACAATGCAACTACAAACACAGGGCCCTGAACAGTTTGGATGTAAATAATCCTCTTTGAGGCTGGTGGTGTTGCTCTTGCTCCCCTCCATTCTCAGCCCAGTTCTCATTATGACTCAGGAGCCCCAGCACAGGACACAGGTACTAACAAAACTCAACATAAGAGGGCTTGCCTGCTGCTTTAGACAAGCATGTTCCTGGCTTTGACATAGGGCTGACAGCTTCTAATGGAGTTGGTCCAATTCTGCAATGGCTTTCTACAGAGGGTTCAGAGAGCTACAGACAAAAGTGAATGATGCCGCAGTGGACACGAAGACAGATCACAGGCTGGGGAAAGGTCAAAGAAGGTCAGTTTAGGGTTTCAGCCTCTCACCTGTTTAGTATACTCTAGCATGTATCTAGAAATCAAATGTCATGTTTTCAAGAGCAGAATCCCCCAAGCTGACTATCTTCTAGAGATTTATCATCATTGCTTCTTGATTTAATACAGTTTGAAGAAGTGGGGCAGGGGAAGGCCTTATCAAGCAGTCACTCTCCACTTCCCACCAACTCCCCCAGATCCTGACAATCACTAGTTCTTCTTCTGTCTCTATAATTGCCTATTCAGGACATTTCATATGAATAGAATCATACACTATGTGGCTTTTGTGTCTGGTTTCTTTCACTCACATAATGTTTTCCAGTTCATACACTTTGTAGAGCGTGTCAGAGCTTCATTCCTTATATGGCTGAATACCACTCCATTGTATGGATGGCCCACAATTTCTTTATCCATCCCCCATTGATGGACATTTGAGTTGCTTCCACTTCTTGGCTGCTATGAGCATTCATGTGCACATTTTTGTATATATGTGGGATTGGTGGGTCCCAAGGTCTCTGTTAACCATTTGAGGAACAGCCAGACTGTCTCCCACAGCAGCTGCAGCATTTTATACACCAACAGCAGTGCAGGAAGGGTCCAGTTTCTCCACATGCTTGCCAACATTTATTTTCTATGTTTGCAATTCTAACCACCTTAATGGGTATGAGGTGGTTTTGATTTGCATTGTGTTTATGTGTTTATTGGCCTTTTGCATATCTTCTTGAGAGAAATATCTATTCAAGTCCTTTGCCCATTTTTGAATCAAGCTGTTTGTCCATTTGCTGTTGAGTTTCAGGGGTTCTCTATATATTCTAGATAATAGACCCTGGTCAGAACTATGATTTGCAAATATTTCCTCCCATTTTATAGTGGTCTTTGCACTCCCTTGGTAGTGCCCTTTGATGCACCAAAGTGTTTAATTTTGACGAAGTCTCTTTTTCTCTTGGTTGCCTGTGCTCAAGAAAATCTTTAACTAAATTTTCTGCACTCCTCTGGGCAAGTCCTGGGCCCTGTCCTGGCTCAGTGCCTCGGAGGGCAGGGCTCTTTTCAGCCCTGGTGTGCTGCGCCTCCTGCTGGCAGCTATCACAGCATGGGAGCAAAATGGGCTGTGATGCTTAATCTGGTTCTGAGAGCTTGGGATGCTGAATTGTGTTCAAGGTTACTTTTCCTCTTCTGAGAAGAGAGAAGAGGAAAACATTTCTGCTTCCCTAATGTCATGGCTGTCTCTCAATGCATCCTGCTCAATGTGAGGTGAATATTGCTGTCCACATCCTACAGAAGAGGAAACTTAGGCTCTAGAAAGTGCAGTAAGTGCCTGAGGTCCAGAGTTACTGGAATGGCTGCAGGGACAAACTTTGTGAGGATGCGTCTCACCCAGACCCCTCCTGGACCCCAGAGAGCTCACAGTCTCACAGTTAGACAGACTTAACAGACCAGTGCCATCACAGAGTGCACATCAGGGCCCCCAGGAGCCCAGCCTGGCCTCTGTATTTGGGGAATGGAAGTGTGGGAGAGGGGATGTCGTTATCCCTGACTTAGTTGGCAGTCCAGAGCTGACCACTGACCAAGGAAACTCTGGGAGGGGGGTGTCCAAAGCCTCACTGGTCCTGCTTCTGCTGTGTGTGAGCCTGTCACACATAAAGCCCCTGAGACCCCTAGGCGCTGGCCAGGTGGGCCCCATCACCACACAGAAGAGGCAGGGGAAATGTGCAAAGTACAAGACTGTGAGAGTGCCTGCCCTCACCCATGTGTGTGGGTAAAGAGCACATCTGTTCCCAACTCACTGCTTACCAACAAGAGGTTAGAGAAGGAAACGCAGTGGTTGCCTAGGTGTGAGGACTACTGAGTGGCTGGGGGCAGGCATGGAGGAGAGGCCTCCATAAAATGTTTGAGGCACTTAAAAATGACTATTTGAAAATTAAATTAAAATAAAAAAGAATGATCAAAGTGTCCCAGAACTGATTATGGGGACGGATGCACAAGTGTGAGTATACCTGAGTGGTGTCCGTTTTATGTGGTGTGATATGAGGGTGTGATTATTTCCCAATCACGCTGCTAAGAGGGGAGTTGTCTGTGGCTCTGAGTGTCATCACTCAGTGAAGCAGCAGCAAGAAAGAATGAGCTGAGCTGTCAGTAGTGCTTCCATTGAAGGAGGGGGCCTGGTGCCTTCAGACTTGAGCTGACTTAGAAACCCCAAGGGATGGCTGAAACACGATTCCTGGCCTCACCCCCACACAGAGGCAGGGGCCTAGAAATCTGCTTTTTTTTTGAAAATCCCCTATAATGCTAGGCTAGTCCAAGGACCCACTTTGAGAACTGCAGACCTGGAGACCTTTGTTCCCCCATGGGGCCAGGAGAAAGGGGGACAGGTTTTGCCACGTGTCATTTTGAATTTTACACTATATGAGCAGGATACTTAACAAAAAATATATAAATAAGATTTAAATTTTAGAAATTATTAGAACTTATTAGAATTAGGTATGTGTAACAGAGATGGTTAAGTGCCCCTCCACTGTCCATTCTCTTCTTCCTCCATCACCTTGAAATTTAGTTGGGAACATGGGTGCCTAGACTAGAAAGTCCATCTCCCTACTTCCATCACATCTAGATATGGCCATGGGGATGAATTCTGGCCATAGATATGAGTGAATATATCCATTCAGAAACCTCTGAGAAGTGTCTTAGAGTGTAGGGTGCACCCTTCTTTTTCTCTTCCTCATTCCACTGTGGGATGTAAGCATGATGGCTGGAAATAATGCAATTATCTTAGACCACTAAGCGGAGGCTATGTGCTGAGTATGGCAGAGCAGTAGGATAGGAGGAACCTGGGCTTCTGACTGCATGGAACTGCTACAACAGCCCTGTTGTGCTTGGCTCAGGTGTCCTCTGTGTGCAAGAAACATCTTTCTTGCTTAAACAACTGGTACTTTGAAGTTTGTGTCACTTGTAGTCATGCTTGCCATATGTGACACAGCATATAAAGTACCTGGCTCATGGATTGGAAGGATTAATATTGTTAAAATATCCATGCTACCCAAAGCAATTTACAAATTCAATGCAACCCTTATCACAATACCAATGACATTCTTCTCAGAACTAGAACAAATAATTCTAAAATCTACATGGAACCACAAAGACCACAAATAGACAAAACAGTCTTAACAAAGAACGAAGTGAGAGGTATCATGCTCCTCGAACTCAAACTATACTGCAAAACTATAGTAATAAAAAAGGCATGGTACTGGCACAAAACCAGATACACAGATCAATGAAATAGAATAGAAAGCCCAGATATAAGCCCTTGCTTATATGGTCAACTAATCTATAAGAAAGGAGGCAAAAATATACAATAGGGATAAAACAGTTTATTCAACAATGGTATAGGGAAAACTAGATACATGCAAAAGTGAAACTGGACCACTTGCTCACATCATACATAAACTCAAAATGAGTTAAAGATTTAAATTTAAGACTTGAAACCCTAAAGCCCCCAGAAGGAAACATAGGCAATAAAGTATTTTATACCAGTCTGAGTAATGTCTTTTTGAATATGTCCTCTCAAGCAAGGGAAACTAAAGCAAAAATAAATGAAAGAAACTTTATCAAATTGAAAAGCTTCTGCACAGTGAAGGAAACCATCAACAAAACAAAAATATAATGTACTGAGAAGAAGATATTCACAAATGATACATCCAATAAGGGGTTAACATCCAAAGGATATAAGGAACTCATACAGCTTAATAACAAAAATAAAATAAAATAAACAATCCAATCAAAAACTGGACAGAAGACATGAAGAGACATTTCTTCAGAGAGAAAGGATATGCAGATGGCCAACAAACATATGAAAAGATGTTTAACACTACTAATAATTGGAGAGATTCAAATTAAAACCACCATGAGATACCATGTCACACCACTCAGAATGGCTATTACCAAAAAGTCAACAAATAACAAGTATTGGCAAGGATGTGAAGAAAAGGAAATTCTTGCACACTGATGCAGAATGCAGATTGGTGCAGCCACTATGGAAAATAGTATGGAAGTTCCTCAAAAATTTAAAAACTGAACTGCCTTGTGACTGAGTGATTGCACTATTGGGTATATAGCCAAAGGAACTCAAAACATTAATTCATAAAGATATATGCATCCGTATGTTCATTGCAAGATTACCATATTTTGCCATGTATAATGCACAACTTTTTGCCCAAATTTTTGAGGCAAAATAAGGATGCACATTATACATGGATATGATTACATAACGTGGGTATAATAATCCTGTGTATAATGTGCACAAAAATGTGGATGTGAGTTATACATGGGAGCGCATTATACATGGCAAAATATGGTATTTACAATAACCAAGATATAGAAGCAACCTAGGTGTACATCAATAGACAAATGGATATATGTGATACATGCATCCATGGAGTATTAATCAGAAATTTAAAAAAATGAAATCTTGCCATATGTGACAACATTGATAGATCTAGAGGGTATTATGCTAAGTGAAATAAGTCAGAGAAAGACAAATGCCATATGATTTTATTTATATATAGAATCTAAAAACAAAACAAAACAAAAATAGACTCATAGAAACAGAGACCAAAGGGATGATTGCCAGAGAGTTGGGTGAAAATGTGAAGAGGAGTATATTTAATAATATTGTGATAAGTTTGCATGGTGACAAATGATTACTAGAATTAGTGGGGTAATCACATTAGAAGGTATGTAAATGTCAAATCACTATATTATACACCTGAAACTAATATAAAATTATGCACCAGCAATACTTAAATTTAAAAATAAAATTAATTTTAAAATAATAAAAAAAGAGCCCTGGCCGGGTGGCTCAGTTCATTAGAACATTGCCCCATACACCAAAGATTATGGGTTCGACCCCAGGTCAGGGCACAGGACACACTCTTAGGTTGCAGGTTTGATCTCTGGTTGGGAGTTTCGGAAGGCAACCGACCAATGTTTCTCTCTGTTTCTCTCTTCCTTCCTCTGTCTAAAATCAATAAGCATATCCTTGGGTTTGGGCTTAAATAAATAAATAAATAGTACCTGGCATAGCACCTGGCCCGTCATAGACATCCCAGCTGGGAATCTGACCCCATTACACAGCTCTAACTGAGGTGGGGTAGAAATGAACCTAGGAGAGAAGCTTACACAGAAGAGAGCACAAAATCTAACTGTCTCTGCCTCAGCTCCAGCCAGCTGTTTGGCATTTATTCCCTATCTCTGAACGCCAATACCATCTAATAAGATATGTGTCAAGTAACAGTCTTTTCTTGATCACGTATTTTGTCTAATGAATTTGAATTTCCTTAGGTTGATATTAGGGTGAGTCTTCATTTTTTGACTATCTGCTGTTTGGGTGTCAGGAAAGTCCTCTGGGTTCCAGAGGAGAAGTAGCCCAGAACTGAAAATGTTCCATGGACATTCCAGGAGAAAAGGGATTGATGGTGCTGTTCCCACAGAGTCCCTGATGGTCACACAACACGTAGAAGTCGAGGTCTGCCCGCAGGGGTCTGAGCCCTAGCCCAGAGTCCTTCCTACTCTGGACACTTGTAAAAGTGGATGAAAGTCAGCTCAGAGTGGAGGAGTGTGTGTGAGAGAGGGCATGTGTGAGTATGTGTATGTGTGTATGAATAGAGTGTGTACAACCATGTATGTGCGTGAGATTGTGTGAGTGTGTAATTTGTGTGTGAGTGAGACTATGTCAGCATGTACATGTGTGTATGGGAGACAACAAGAGTGTAGGGAGAGGGGACAAATAGTGCTCACACCCCTTGGACGCAGCAGTATAACACAGATATGTCTCAGGTCATTTGTCTTCTAAATCTCAGGGGCTGGGTGCAGCTTTCAGGGTTCTACCCAAGCCTTCCCATATGGTCTTTCTGACCCTCACCTCCCTCATCTTAGCACAGAGCAGACACTCAGCAAGCAATCGACCCAGTCGTCTATATATTGTGTTTCATACTTGCGCACCCAAGTTCACAACAGCACTATTCACAATAGTCAAGAGGTAGAAGCAATCCAAGTGCCCACAATGGATGGATAAAGAAATGTAGTATATACATACATACAATGAAATATTATTCAGCCTTAGAAAAGAAGGAAATTCTGATACATAGTACACTGTGGATGAACCTTGAGGATATTATGTGCTCAGTGAAATAGCCAGTCACAAAAGGACAAATTCATAAAGACAGAAAGTAAGATATGGATGCCAGGGGCTGGGAGACAGGGACAGGGAGTTAGTGTGTAATGAGGGCAGAGTTTCAGTTGGGAGAATGAAAAAGTTTTAGAGATCTGTTGCATAACAATGTGAATACACTTAACACTACTAACTACTTAAAAATGGTTAAGACAGTAAAATATATATGCATACATCTCGTTTCTAGTTGGCCACACACCTTCTCAGAGAGTATCTGTGGATGAGAGGCTCTGTGAGTGTATTGGTCTGTGTCCAATCAGGGGATAGGGGCCACATAGTGACCTCAGCAGGACATTTAATGCAGTGAGATATAAGATAGCTCCAGGGAACCCCAGAACTGAGATACGACTAACTTGGAAGAGCCTAGGTCTTCACAGAGAAGGTATGCCTGAGTCCACTAGACATCATGGGGGTCTGCTGGTTCATGTGGGCCTGGCTGGTTTCCAGCCACTGCTGTGCATGCTCTATGCCTGGTGGTCAGGCACATAGTGGGTGAACTTAGGGCATCAGAATGTAGGCAGAGGCCTATAGCTGAAAACCTGTACCAAGAGGCTATAGGCAAGTAATCAGCAGGCCAAGGTGAGGTTGCAAGTTGGCAAGGGTACACTATTCAGAGCATGTGGCTGGGCACCAGATCTCCTCACCTCACACCACAGACCCTCAGGCAGCAAAGTTCCTTCCTCCTTAGCATCTGTTTTCCAGTGCCCTGTACTGGAAAAGCCTGACACTGCCCTCACCAGGAAGAAATGTCACTGTGGACAAGGAATTGAAAGGTGTTTGGAACTCACAGGCAATGAGCTGGTATGGTGATCTCGGGAGATCAACAGGAGTACTAGAGAGGACACCAAAGGAAATAACCATAAAATCTGAGAAATTGAACTTCACAAAATTTAAAACTTCTGTTTATTGAAAGATACCATTAAGAAAATAGTAGACAAGACAGACTTTAGAAAATATTTATAACACCTATATCCAAAAAAGGACACATATGCACAATATACAAGGTCTGGCAGAAGTAACGCTTGCTTGAGTGTGGTTGGTAGGGTAATAATATGAGTGTGATAATTTATAGTTTTAATTTGAACATTTCACCTAAAATGTCATATGATGTGTTTGAGTATGATATTGTTATATTACAGAATTACATGCTTATAATTTTGTAATAAAATATTTTATAATAATAAAGGGGCTTTATTTGTGCTGGACCCTGTATAAAGAACTCCTCAGAGAAAGATAAATACTGCATGATCCCTCTTATATGTGGAGTGTTAAAACAACAACCACAGCACAAAAAGCTCATAGATATAAAGAACAGATATGGTGGGTGCTAGAGGTGGGGGATGGAAGAAATAAAATTTTAAAAAGTTAAAAGAGAACTCCTTAAAAATCAAATCTAAAATGATGACTAACCCAAATTTCTTTTTTTAACATTGTATTTATTTTTTAGAGAGAGGGAAAGGGAGGGAGAAAGAGAGGGAAAGAAACATCAGTGTGTGAGAGAAACATCTATTGGTTGCCTCTTGCACACCCACAACTGGCCCACAACCCAGGTATGTGCTCTGACTGGAGATGGAATTGGCAACCCTTTGGTTTGAATGCTGGTGCTCAATCCACTGACTCACCCCAGCTGGGCTAACCCAAATTTCTAAGTGAACCAAGGACTTGGATAAACACCTAACCAAAGAAAATATACAAGTGGCTGAGCACATGGAAGTGTTATCAATGCCATTAATTACCAAGGAATTGCTCATCAAGAGGGTATGACCACCAGTTAACCTGCAAGCTAGACCCTGACCAACCTTCTGCCCACTGTTCCCATACTAAGAGCTATTCAAGGATGCAGCCTTGATTGAGCAATGTGTTGTTGAAATCACCTAGATGGTATACGTGGCAGAACCCAGTTAAGGACTCTGTATAAGCTTTAAGGTTCTGGTGGGAAGGTGCAGAGATCCACTCATTTTGTGGTACTCAAGACAAGCCTAGTAAGTATGTTTCCTTGCTTATTAAACCTGCCACCTACCAATCTGGAGTGGCCTGCTGCTCTCTTCAGTCTCTCCTTGCCCTCCTTGTATAGAGGCTATTTTGTGAACCAACAACTGGCAATCTAACCAGGAGACTGAAGAAGTGAGCCTTGAGAAGGAGGCATCCTGGGGGAAATCCAAGTTAGCCATTGATCTCTCTGTGAGGTGGAGTAGCCCCTACGTCAGAAGCCTCTGGACCACTGTGACTACAAGGACACCACCCAACACTGGCTGCTTTAACTTGAGGAACTACTTGTAGCACACAATGGAAAAGAAGGGAAACAGGTGACTGCCCAGCTACAGGCTGAAAACTCAAGTTAGAAAATTGAATGAAGAGCTGAGATTAGAGACAGACAGAAGGTTGTTCACTGTCTGTTAGCTTCAGGGCTGGCAGATAGGGTGGGAGAACGTGCTGTTTTACAAACCTAGGAGAGCATGAATTGCTTCCCATGAAGTGTCCAAGTGTTTGTGACAAAGCTTGATTAGGACACTAAGGTAGAATCCCTAGGAAAGTAAAGATAGCCAAGGGGAGGACATGTGGTATGTGACTGACAGTAAAACAAATGGAATGCCTCATGCCATTCAACCCCTAATACAAAGGGAAATCTTAACTAACAATCACCCTAGACTTCTGATAATAGAGAAGTATGTTCTAAAAACCCTAGGGGAAAACTTGCATTCTTTCTCTGTCCTTGAATTTGGAAATCTTATCATGTTTTTGAAATGTACACATCCCAGGAGATAACAAAAATATTGCCCAAAATTGCCTGAGACTGAAGAAAATAAAGGGGGAAGGAGGCTTTTTAAAACACAGATTGCTGTAGAAGCTCTCCTGCCCAAAATATAGTCCACAGCCTCCATAAGATTACCTATTGAGGGGTAGTGTTTTGGAATTAAAGGTGGGGGGGTCTCTGTTTGTATGTTCATCTTATTATCTATGGATAAATGTTATGTGTTTTTCCTACCTCCACAGAGTATTGTTAAAATTAATTTGTAAAAGAGTTATATTGAAATGGCTCAAAAAAGAATAACCTTTAATATCAGTAATGTACTTCTGTAAAACTGAAACTGAATTCTCCTCCATCTGCTAGAAGAACAAAGAGTTCTTGGACAATACTGGTCTGTTTTTGATGGAATTGTGAAAAGTTTTCTTTGTCTTTTAAGCAATCTGCCTAGAAAACAAAACTATGTTTTATATATTTTAATTAATTAATTTCATTTTTTATGTAATTTTTTTCATGATGATACTCTCATTATTACTATTTATTTGCTTGAAATGAAAGACACCTATATAACCATGCATTCATATAGGTGATTTTAAACTTTACATAATTTAAATAAGGGCTTACATCAAATTGATTATCCTTGATTTAGTTTAGTTTCATGTACTGAAGTTGTGGTCATCAAGCTATTTTTTTTAAATTATTTTATTGTTGTTTAATTACAGTTGTCTGCATTTACCCTCACCACATCTCCCAACCCCAGCCACACCCACCTTCCTCCCATGCTTCCACCCCCCACCTTGGTTTTCTCCGTGTGTCCTTTATAGTTGTTCCTGAAAACCCTTCCCCCATTATCCCCTTCCACCTCCCCTCTGGTAATTGTCAGATTGTTCTTCATTTCAATGTCTCTGGTTATATTTTGCTTGTTTTTTTCTTTTGTTGATTATGTTCCAGTTAAAGGTGAGATCATATGGTATTTTTCCTCACTGCCTGGCTTATTTCACTTAGCATAATGCTCTCCAGTTCCATCCATGCTGTTGCAAAGGGTAGGATCTCCTTCTTTCTCTCTGTTGTGTAGTATTTCATTGTGTAAATGTAGCATAGTTTTTTGATCCACTTATTTACTGATTGGCACTTAGGTTGCTTTGATGGTACTTTAATAGGGATTGATTCCAGTACTTGGCTACTGTAAATTGTGCTGCTATAAACATTGGAGTGCATAGTTTCTTTTGGATTGGTGTTTCAGGGTTCTAGGATATAATCCTAGCAGTGGAATTGCTGGGTTGAAAAGGCAGTTTCATTTTTAGTTTTCTGAGGAAATTCCATGCTGTTTTCCACAGTGGCTGCACCAGTCTGCATTCCCACCAACAGTGCACTAGGGTTCCCTTTTCTCCACATCCTCTCCAACACTTGTTTGTTCGTTTGTTTATGATGGCCATTCTCACTGGTGTGAAGTGGTATCTCATTGTGATTTTAATTTGCATCTCTCTGATGGCTAGTGATGCTGAGCATCTTTTCATATGCCCCAGGCGCTCTGTATGTCCTCCTTGGAGAAGTGTCTGGTCAAGTCTTTTGCCCATTTTTTAATTGGATTTTTTGTCTTCCGGGAGTAGAGTCATGTGAGTTCTTTATACATTTTGGAGATCAAACCCTTGTCCAAGGTATCATTGGCAAATATATTTTCCCATATAGTTGGTTCTCTTTTCATTTGAATTCTGTTTTCTTCGGCCATGCATGCAGAAGCTTTTTACTTTGATGAGATCCCATTTGTTTATTCTTTCCTTTATGTCCCTTGCTTTAGGGGACATATCCGTGAAGATGTTGCTGCATGGAATGTCTGAGATTTTCCTGCCAATGTTTTCCTCTAGGACTTTTAAGGTTTTATGACTTATAGTTAAGTCTTTTATTCACCTTGAATTTATTTTTGGGTATGGTGTAAGTTGGTGATGGTGTTTCATTTTTTTTGCATGTAGCTGTCCAGATCTCTCAACACCATTTCTTGAAGAAGCTATTTTTACTCCATTTTATGCTTCTGCCCCCTTTGTCATATATGAACTGGCCATAGAAAATTGGGTTTATTTCTGGTCTCTCTAATCTGTTCCACTGTTGTATGTGTCTGTTCTTATGCCAGTACCAGGCTGTTTTGATTACAGTGGCCTTGTAATACAGTTTGTTATCAAGTATGGTGGTCGCTCCTATTTTGTTCTTTCTCAAAATTGCTGCAGCTATTTGGGGTCATTTATGGTTCTACATAAATTTCTGAAATGTTTGCACTATATCTGTGAACTATGTCATTGGTACTTTAATAGGGATTGCATTAAATCTATAAAGCATTTGGGTGGTATGGATACTTTGATGGTAATTCTTCCAATCCACGAGCATGGTACATGCTTCCATTTGTTTGTATCTTCCTTAATTTCTTTCTTCAGTGTTGTGTAGTTTTCTGAGTACAGGTCTTTTACCTCCTTGGTTAAGTTTATTCCTAGATATTTTATTTTTCTTGTTGCTATAGTGAATGGGATTTTTTCCCCTGATTTCTGTTTCTGATATTTCATTGTTGGTGTACAAAAATGCCATTGATTTCTAAATATTGACTTTGTATACTGCTGTTTTGCCAAATTCATTTATTAGGTCAAGCAGTTTTTTGGTGGAGTCTATAGGATTTTCTGTGTACACTATCATGTCATCTGAAAACAATGACAGTTTTTTCTCCTTTCCAATTTGGATGCCTTTTATTACTTTTTCTTGTCTGATTGCAGTGACTGGCACTTAAAGTACTATGTTGAATAGGGGTGGTGAAAGTGGGCATCCTTGGCTTTTATCTGATCTTAGTGGGAGAGCTCTAAGTTCTGTCCATTGAGTATGATGTTGGCTGTAGGTCTCACATATATGACCTTTATTGTGTTGAGGAATGCTCCCTCTATTCCCACTTTGCTAAGTGTTTGTTATTATAAATGGGTGCTGTACCTTATCAAATGCTTTTCTGCATCTATTGATATGATCATGTGATTTTTGTCTTTCATTTTGTTTATGTGGTGTATTATGTTTATTGATTTGCAAATATTGTACCATCCTTGCATCCCTGGGATGAATCCCACTTGGTCATGATGTATGATCTTTTTAATGTGTTGCTGGATGCAGTTTACCAATATTTTGTTGAGGATTTTAATGTCTATGTTCATCAGCGATATTGGCCTGAAGTTTTCTTTCTTTGTTATGTCTTTATCTGGTTTTGGGATTAGGATAATTCTGGCTTCATAAAGAGTCTGGGAGTCTTCCATCATTGTGGATTTTTTGGAATAGTCTGTGAAGGATAGGAGTTAGCTCTTCCTTAAATGCTTTGTAAAATTCTCCTGAGAAACCATCTGGTCTAAGACTTTTGTGTGTTGGGAGTTGTTTGATTACTCCTTCAATTTCATCTGCTGTTATTGGTCTGTTCAGGCTTTCTGCTTCTTCTTCATTTAGTTTTGGAAGGTTATATTTTTCTAGAAATTTGTCCATTTCACCTAGGTTTTACATTTCTTGGCATACAGTTCTTCTTAGTAGTTTCTTACAAACCTTTGTATTTCTGTGGTATCTGTTGTAATCTCTCCTCTTTCATTTCTGATTGCGTTTATTTGGGTGCTCTCTCTTTTTTTTTCTCAATGAGTCTGCTTTAAGGCTTGTTGATTTTGTTTCTCTTTACCATAGAACCAGCTCCTGGATTTATTGATCCTTAGAATTGTGCTTTTAGTCTCTATGTCATTTAGTTCTGCCCTGATCTTGGTTATTTCCTTCCTTCTACTTATTCTGGGCTGTCTTTGTTGTTGTTACTTGAGTTCTTATATATGTAGGGTTAGGTTGTTTATTTGAAATGTTTCTATCATCTTTAGGTAGGCCTGTATTGTTATGAACTTCCCTCTCAGGACTGCTTTTCCTGTGTCCCTAAGTTTTGGATTGTTGTGAGTTCATTTTCATTTGTTTCCAGAAACTTTTTGATTTCTTCTTTGATCTCATTCTTGACCCACTCATTATTTGATAGCATGCTATTCAATCTCCATGAATTTGAGTGTTTTTGAGTTTTTTCCTTGAGGTTGGTTTCTAGTTTCAGTCCCTTGTGGTTGGAGAAAATGCTTGAAATGATTTCAATTTTCTTGAATTTGTTGAGGCTTGTTTTGTGTCCTATCATGTGGTCTATCTACGAAAATGTTCCATGTGCTTTTGAAAATAATGTATATTTTGCTTTTTTGATTCTTTGGGATGAAAGGCTCTCTCTCTCTCTCTCTATATATATATATAGATAGATATAGATATAGATATAGATAGATAGATAGATAGATATAGATATATGCATTACATATATATATGCATTAGGTCTAGGGCATTGTTCAATGCCACAATATCTTTGTTGATATTTTGTTTGGAAGATATGTCCATTTTGACAGTGAGGTGTTGAAATCCCCTATTATAATTGTGTTGCTGTCAATATCTTTCTTGAAGTCCTCCAAGAGTTTCTTTATGTATTTGGGTGCTCCTATGTTGGATGCATATATATTTACTATGTTTATGTCTTCTTGATGGATTCTTCCCTTGAGTATTATGAAATGACCTTTTGGGTTTCTTTTTATGGCTCTGATTTTGAAGCCTATTTTGTCTGATATGAGTATCGCTACCCTGGCTTTTTTCCCCCCTGTCCATTTGCTTGGAATATTTGTTTCTAACCCTTCACTTTGAGACTGTGTAGATCTTTTGTTCTGAGGTGGGTCACCTGTATGCAGCATGTATGTTGGTCATGATTTCCTATCCATTCCACTCTTCTATGTCTTTTGATTGGGCCATTTAATCCACTGACATTTAAAATTATTATTGATAGGTACTTATTCATTGCCATTTTTTGTACCTGTGTTCCTCTCTCTCTTTCTCACTGCTTTTCTTCCTGTTCTTAAAGCAAAGTCTTTAGCATCTCCTGCAGAGCTGGTTTGGAGGAGGCATATTCTTTGAGGCTTTTTTTGTCTGGGAAGCTCCTTATTTGGTCTTCCATTTTCATTGAGAGCCTTGCTGCATAGAGTAGTCTTGGTTGCAGGCCTTTGGTTCTCATTACTTGGAATATTCCTTGCCAATCTCTTCTGGCTTAGAGCATTTACATTGAGAAGTTTGCTGCTGGCTTTATCAGGGCTCCCTTGTATGTTACTTCCTGTTTCTCCTTTGCTGCCTTCAAGATTCTCTCTTTGTCTTGGAATTTTGCCATTTTAATTATGATGTGTCTTGAAGTGGGCCTCTTTGGGTTCCTCTTGATTGGGACTCTCTGTGTTTCCTGGATTTGTGTATCTTTTTCTCTCATCAAATTAGGGAAGTTTTCCATCATTACTTTTTCAAACAGGTTTTCTATCTCTTGCTCTTCTTCTCCTTCTGGCATCCCTGTTATATGGATATTATTATGCATCATGCTGTCTTGCAGTTCCCTTAACACTTCTTCATTCTTTCTGCGTGTTCATTCCTTTTCTTGCTCATTCTGGGTGTTTTTTTCTACCTTGTCTTCTGGCTCACTGATCTGATCCTCTGCTTCATTGAGCCTGCTTTTGATTCCTTCTACTGTGTTCTTCAATTCAGAAATTGTATTCCTCATTTCTTCTTGGCCCTTGTTGATAGTTTTCATTTCCTTTTTCATTTTGATATAGTTTGCAGTGAGTTCATTGTAGTTTCCCTGTAGTTTTTGGTAATTCTCTGTGAGCTCATTGAGCTTCCTGATAACCATTGCTTTGAACTCCATATCTGATAGTTGACTTGCCTCTATTTCATTTAGCATTCTTTCTGAGGCTTCCTCTTTTCCTTTCACTTGGGGATTGTTTCTTTGTCTTCCCATTGTCTGTAAGACTCTTCTTGTTAGCCTCTTCTCCTTAAAGTGATCTGTTCTGACTCACTGGGTTTATGGTGTGAACTTCTATGGTAGGAGACCTGTGAGATTCAGTAGTGCATTCTCCTCGATTTCCCGAGCTTGCTGTTCTGGGGCTGTCATTCATGTTGTCTCTGTGTATGTGTTTGGGTTTTGATTGTTGTTGGGTCTTTCTTTGGTGGGTCCTTCCCACCAGCTGATTAACTGAGGGTACCTTTATCCACCACCTCTTGTATTCTGTTGTTCAGGTGTGGGCAGGTTGTGTTGAAGCTGGTTCTTCCATGTGTACAAGGTTTTGAGGATTCCTTCTTGCTCTTGTTCAGTTGTTTGTTCTGACTAGTTTCCCCACCATTTAGTTGTATTTCCAGTTAGGTCCTGGATTGAGTTAGTGCAGCTTTCACACCCTCATTCACCTTCTTCTGTTGTTATCTGTTGGTGGTTCCTTTGTTGGTGGGTTTCCTCTTCCAGCAGGTATCCTGGTGTTCACAGCTTTTACTTACCCTTTTTTTGTGATCAGTTGGAGGGGCAAGGCAAAATGGTTTAAGACAGCAGGAGTGTATTCTGTGATATTTAAAGTACCAGGTATCTCAGCTGTTGGGATACCTCCTCTTTTGGTCCAAGTCTGGTCTTTTCACAGTTCCAGGTTTTATTGTCATATGTCTGATTTTTCAATGTCCTCTACAATTTTTGGTCTTCAATCTTCTTCATATATGCTTGGGTACTGTTGGCTGCTCACTCTATTCCTCAGAAGATCGGCTAGGTGTTTTACCCATGTGCAGGGGGAAGTGAACTCCACTCCCACCTATCTCACCACCATCTTCCTTATTTACATTTTGACTGCTCTGTCTAAATATTCCATTATTAGTTTTAGTAATAGTATGAGAGTAGATATTTTTGACATGTTTTTGAACTTTAAAAATGTTTTCATTATTTTACAGTTGAGTATTATGTTAGCTGTGATGTTGTCATATATTGTTTTTATCAAGCTAAGATATTTCCTTCTATTAACATTGTTTTGAAATATTTTTTATCAGTAATGCATATTTAGTTCTTCAAAGACTTTCCCTGTATCTCTCAAATAATCATATGATTCATGTTTTTGGTTCTTGATGTGATGAACGGCACTGATTATTTGCTGGATGTTGAGCCATTCTTGCATCACAGGTAGAGGGGAAGGGAGGAAGAGAGAGAAAGAATCATCAATGTGTGAGAGAAGCATGGATCACTTTCCTCCCACGCATACCCAACCTGGGACCTTGCCTGCATTCTGGGCACATGCCCTAACTTTGAAGTGAATCAGTGACTTTCAATTTTTGAGATGATGCCCAACCCACTAAGTCACACTAGTCAGGGTTCTTCTTCAGTGTTTTTGTTATTTATGTATGCAAATGTGACAAATTCTGGCATGTTAATGCTGAATTTTGATACCTCAGTAAATTTGTTTCATGAATTTTATCCATTTTTTTATTCCCTTGGATTTCTCTATCTCTTCTGGTATAAGTTGAAAAAAGTGTCAGTTTGACTTTTTTATTTATTGAATAAATGCATTGCATTTTTTTCTTTTCTACAGTGTGCTATACCCCGAAGTTCTAGCATTAGTTTGAATTAGAGTGGAGAAAGAGGATACTTCTTTTCTTTTGTCTTATCTTAAAAAGAAAGCTTCCTTTTTTCCATAACTGAGTATGATAATAGCTGTGGGCTTCTCAAGTATTAAAGGCTATAAATAGCTGTATAGCCTTTATCAAGTTGTGAGATTTTCATTGTATATTCATTTGTTAGTGTTTTTCAATCATAATTTGACATTGAAGTTTGCCAAATGCTTTTCCTGCAGTATTTTGATGACCACATGTGTATAATCCTTGATTTTGTTGATTTTATAAGTCACCTTAATGTTTAAAAGATGTTGATGTAGATATGTAGTTTTGGTTCATTCCTACTCAATTATAATGTGTAGTTCTTTGAACATCCTGATAAATTCAGTTTGTTATTATTCTGTTAAGAATTGTGGCACCTGTATTTGTTGGGAATATTGGCCTGTAATCTTTTCCTCTGCTGTGTCTTTGTTTGTTTTATCAGATTAATGCTGGCCTCAGAATATGAATTAGGAAGTGTTATTTGATGATTTTCAAAATAGTTTGAAGAAAAAATATATTAATTCTTATTTAAATATTTGGTAGACTTCACCTGTAAATCATGTCATCCTGGGAGTTTGTGTTTTGTTGGAATTTTGTATTACTGCTTCAATTTTATTGCTAGGAATTGGTCTGTAGTGGTTCTCTGTTTCTGTGTAGTTGAGCCTTGGGAGGCTGTATTTTTTTCTGCAAAATCCATTTTATCTAGATGGTTAAATGTGTTGGTATGTAATGGTTCATAATAGTTTTAATAATTTTTACCCTGTGGCATCACTTGAGATTTTCATTTTTATTTTTGATTCATTTTTATTCCCTCTTTGATGAGTCTTGCTATTGGGTTGTCCATTCTATTTATTTTTCAATGACTTAGGCTTTGCTTTATTAATCTTTATCTTATATTTTCATTTGATTTATTTGCACTCAGATTTTTGTTAAAGATTTTCTTCTACTTATTTGTGTATTTCTATTTCTCTGGATAATTTAGGGATAAATTTAGCAAAGTTTTGGATTATTTTTCTGTTCTTTGGTAGCCCTGTATAGCCATACTCTTTTCTCATTTAAATGCTTTTTCATCATACTAGATTTTGTTAGGTTATTTTTCCATTTGTGTGAGTCTCAAGGTAGATTTTGTTTTCTATTTGTTTTCCTCTTTGATCTATTAACTCTTTAGAAGCATGTTGTTTTAACAACATCAGAGTGCCCATACTTCCCAAAGCAAGTTATGGATTCAGTGCAATGCCTGTTAAAGTACCAGTGACATATTTCACAGATATAGAACAAACATTTCACAAATATATTTAGAACCATAAATGACCCAAAATACTGGCAGCAATTTTGAGAAAGAAGAACACAGTTGAGAAATCACAATACCTGACATCAAACTATATTACAAGGCCATGGTAATCAAAACAGTCTGGTACTGTCATAAGAAAAGATGCATAGATCAGTGGAACAGAATAGAGATCCCAGAAATAAGCCCAAACTCTATGGGCAATTAAAATGCACCAAATAGGGCAGAAACATAAAATGGAGTGAAAATGACCTCTTCAACATATGGTGTTGGGAGATGTGCACTGCTACATGCAAAATATTGAAACTTGACCACCAACTTACACCATATATAAAAATAAATTCCATATGGATAAAAGATTTACGTAAGTCACAACACCATAAAAGTCCTAGAGGAGAACATAGGCAGGAAAATCTCAGATATTCCACGCAGCAATATTTTCACTGATATGTTCCCTAGAGCAAGAGCCATAAAGGAAAGAACAAACAAATGGGACTTCATCAGAAGAAAAACTTCTGCATGGATAAACAAAGCATCAGAGAAGTGAAAAGGGAACCAACTGTATGAGAAAACATATTTTCCAATGATACCTCAGTCAAGGGTTTGACCCCCAAAATATATTTTCATCTTTTTTAAAAAATAATTTTATTGTTGTTCAAGTAGTCGTCTGCATTTACCCTCACCCTGATTCCACCTCCTTATGGTTTTGTCCTTGTGAAAAACCTCCCCCCATCTCCCATTACCCCCTACCTCCACCCCTCTGGTTAGTGTCATATTACTCTAAATTTTAATGTCTCTGGTTATATTTTGCTTACTTGATTTTTTAATTATGTTCCACTTAAATATTTTCTTCTTTTAAAAACATTTTATTTATTTTTAGAGAGACAAGAAGGTAGGGAAAAAAGGCCAAGAAATATCAATTTGCACACATTCACATTCTTCAGACAGGGGCCTGGCATGCAACCAAGGCATGAGCCCTGGCTGGAATGGAACCAGTGACATTTAGGTTTACAGGATGATGCCCAACCCACTGGGCCATATCAGTCATGTCTCTATTTGTTTTCAACATCCTCTTCTTTTTATCTGTGTCTCTCAGTTTATCTCAATTTATCTGTGTCTTTTCCTTCTCCATCTCTTTGTAGGGTTGAGTTTCTAAAGGCATTCATTCTGTAGGGACAAAGGTGCTTCCAAATATTTTTGATGTGGAAAGAAGCTAAAAAATAAATAATTTGACTCAAAATGTCAATAATTTATGCACACCAAGACACCTATTATGAATGTATACACTGTGCTTGTTGGGTAATTAGCTTTGAAAATATTTATATGTGGTGTGGGTTTTGAGGCTCTGTAAGCTGTGGATGTGGCCTCTGTGATGTATCAAGGGTGTGTCCTTTGTGAGGTATTTAGTGAAAAGAATTTGATTTGCTACATTTCGTCCTATCCTATTTAATAAATATTGCATGGGATATGTTAGGCAAAGAAGCTGGAATCATTCAGAAGGACTTATAAAGACAGATACATCCTGGGTGGAGAGCTAGAAAGAACTGATGTTTATTTTAAAAATACACCCAGTTTTAGAGAACTGGAAGGAAGAGTCTCTGATGTGTCTTGCTTGGGCATCTTCTTTGGATGTCTCACCTGAGGAAGCTCAGTCTTCACACAGAATAAAGGGGAGCCAATGCTGGTGTTCTTGCACACTGTTGTTCTCAAATTCTGTGCTTTTGAGGGAAAAGGAGGTGAGTAAAAATGTACAGAAAAAGGGCTGGTAAGGATAAAATAAACAGAGCTCTTGTTAGTTGGAAGTTAATCGTACACAGTGGGGACTGTCACAGGTAGGAAGGTAGAGAGACATGGGTGAGACTGGATTCAGTTGGAAGACCGGGAGACGTATGCAGGGGTGGAGTAGCTGAACTCCTGAGAAAGGTATGTGGCCTTGGTGTCAGTTTGAAGGTAAAGACAGGTGGGCAGGAATAGGCTAATTCTACCGTAAAGCTCACAGAGTCTCTTTCTTTCCTTCTCCAATTAGAGAAGAGAAAAGTTATTTTAGTAGCTATTTCATTCTCAAACTTACCACCAGGATGCTATTTCAGGTAGTTCAACAGAAGTGCTAAAATTTATTTGTATTATCTGAGACTCCACTCGTTTCATGTTGCACTGAAAAGAGTGCATTGACCTGGGTTTGTAAACACTCAGGAAGATGTGTGCTTGAAAACTGCTTTGTTTGAAACAGTCTCATTCCAAAGGGATTTGGTAGGGTTCCAGCAATTCATGACTGTTGAATTAGAGAGAAATACACTCGGAGACAGAAAGTGGACTGTTTGCTTCATATTCATTTGGACATTCACAAAAGTGTTTTATCCACATCACATAGTAAGCTGTACCTCAATGTTTTATTTAGTCTACACTTTGCTGCTGGATAAAACACATAGCAGAACACTCCACTCTAGAAGCCAATGCTAGTTCAAAGTCCACATAGTCTCATGCTGACATCTACACATTTGCTGATGGAAATTAATTACAGTAGCTGTTTTGCTCTCACAAAATCTACAGAATTTAATATTTCTGAAAGATACTTCAGAGGAATGTAGAAACCAGTATGTGCTCTCTGACACACCATTCTTAAATCTTCTCATGAAATGACTATATTGATAAGGCACTGAAGAGTGTAGGTGACTTTGGTGGAAAACCTGCATTGTGCAAATCACAGTGATGGACAGGAGTGCAAAGTCTTCATTACTGTGTTACAGATTGAAATGTACTTGGTGGCCCAAAATTCTACTTTTAGGCTTATGTTTAATTAGATGTTGACAAACCTGTAGAGTCCAATTTGCCTAGTACAACATCCATGCTTTCCTCAGTTGGGAAACGCTTTTCTCCAGGGAAGAAAACAGTGGAGAAAACTATGGTATAGAAGTTTACTCTATTTGTTAGAAGACGAAGTCCTGGGCCAACGTTCATCTTTTTGAGAAGAGAAAACGGATTCAGTAGCTCCTTCGCCATCAAATTTTCAACAAAAGACATATCTCAGCAAGGTACTTCAACATAAGTGCTAAAAACTGTCTGTAATCTTGGAGACAGCATTCATTTCATCTTCTACTGAAATGAATACATTCACTTGGGCTTATAAATCCTGCAGAAGGTGTTTCCTTAAAGCCATGCTGTAAGAAAGTCTCATTCCCAGTGAACTTGTAAGGGTTCTATCAATTCATTACTGTACACTTGGAGAGACATACAATAGGTGACAGAAAGTGAACTGTTACTCTCGTATTCATGTAGACATTCACAAAAAGTGTTTCGTCCAAATCAGGTACAACACAGTATATGCATAGGTACATAGCATCCCTATGCTTTTCTGCAGGAGAGAATAGTGTGGAGGAGACTGTAGCACAGGAGCTTATTCTACTGTCAAGATGACAGGGGTCTTTCTTTCGTCCTCCAGATAGAGGAGAGAAAAGTGTTTTATGTAGCTATTTGCTTATCAAACTTACCATGAAAGTGCTCTTCCAGACATTTCAACAGAAGTGCTAAAAATTATTTTATTATCTGAGACTCCACTCATTTCATGTTGTGCTGAAAAGAGTACATTGACCTGCGTTTGCAAACACTCAGGAAGATGTTTGTTTGAAACCTGCTTCATTTGAAACAATCTCATTCCCAAATTATTTCCTAGGGTTTCAACAATCCATCACTATTCTATTAGATAGAAATATAATCGGGGAGAGAAAGCGGACTGTTTGCTTCTTGTTCATTTGGACATTCAGAAAAGTATTTTGTCCACTATGTTTTGCTGCTGGATAAAACACATAGCAGGAATTCCGGCCAAGATGGAGGTGTAACTGGACATGCTGTGCCTCCTCTCACAACCAAAATTAAGGACAACAAAAATATAGAACCAAAAAAAAAAAAAAAGAAAACCCAACCAGGACAGAGAGAAAACTGAATTGTGTGGGAGTCCGACAATGGTTCACCCAGACCGGTGACCGGAAGAGGCCCTGTGACCGGGTGCAGCCCTGCGACTGGAGGAGGCCCTGCAACCAGGGGCAGCTGAGTGACTGGGGGTGGCTCTACAACTGGGGGCAGCCCTGTGACTGTGGGAGGCCATGAGACCAGGGGAGGCCCTGAGACGGGGTGGGGTGGGCGGCCCTGTGACCTGGACGGGAGGTGGCTCTACAACTGGGGGAGGCCCTGCGACCGGAGAAGGGGGCTTTGTGGAAGACCCAGAGCTCACACCCATGATCCTAGGTGAGACAAAAAAAGAAAAAGAAAAAACAAAAACAAACAAACCTGGAACTGTGAAAAAACCAGAGTTGGACCCAAAAAGGGAGCATCCCAACAGCTGAAACAGTGGAAGCTGTGAACACCAAGATACCTGAAGGAGACTGTACCACTGAATTTTAAAGGTATTCTACCACAGAAGTTCCCACCGTGGACCTGGGGAGCCAGAGCAGATCAGTTTGGGAGGCTGGGGCTGACAAGGGGAGACTTGCAAATGGTGGGAGGATGGGGAAACAATCCCCAGGTGAGGGGGAGGGGGGAGGCCCCAGAAAGAGTGCTGAATGGGGTGGAGGCGGCTCAGCTGTCAGATTTTGAGTTCAGGGCAATGGTTGTCAGGAGGCTCCATGAGCTCTCGGGGAGCTACCAGAGACTGCAGGGAAGCTGTGGTGGGCTCACTGCAAACTCTATCAACATGAAGGGGGAGGTGGAAACTGTCAACAAGGGCCAAGAGGAGGTGAAGAGCACAATTTCTGAACTGGGGAGCACAGTGGAGGGAGTGGAGGGCAGAGTTGGTGGAGCAGAGGATCAGATTGGCAAGTTGGAGGACAGGGTGGAGGGGGGAACCCGGGGGGGCAAGAGGAGGGGAGGCTCAGAGAGAATGAAGAGGGATTGGGAGAGGTGTAGGACAGTATGAAGCGTAATAATGTCCATATGGTGGGGATTCCAGAAAGAGAGGAGGAGGAGCAAGGGATGGAAGGCCTATTTGGGAGGGGGGTGGTGGTGATGGAAACCTTTCCTGATTTGGTGAGAGAGGGGGTCGCGCAGGTCCAGAAGATGCAGGGAGTCCCAGTGGTGGGGGGGAGCCCAGGGAGGCCCACTTCAGGACACATCGTGATTGGAATGGCAGGGTTCCAGGGCAGGGAGAGAGCCTCGGAGGCAGCGAGGGAGAGGGGGGAGGTGGCATGCAGGGGAGCCCAGATGGGATTGGCAGCTGACTTCTTGGTGGAAGTGCTCCAAGCCAGAAGAGACTCCCAAACTCTTTTTATAAAGACAGCATCATCCTAATCCCAAAACCAGACAAAGACATAACAAAGAAAGAAAACTTCAGGCCAATATTGCTGATGAACATAGATGCTAAAATCCTCAACAAAATATTGGCAAACCACATCCAACAATACATTAAAAAGATCATACACCATGACCAAGTGGGGTTCATCCCTGGGATGCAAAGATGGTTCAATATTCACAAATCAGTAAATGTAATACATCACATAAGCAAAAGCAAAGACAAAAATCACATGATCATATCAACAAATGTGGAAAAACATTTGATAAGGTACAGCAGCCATTTATGAGAAAAACACACAGCAAAGTGGGAATAGAGGGAGCATTCCTCAACATAATAAAGGCCATATATGAGAGGCCTACAGCCAACATCATATTCAACGGGTAAAAACTAAAATCTTTTCCACTAAGATCAGGAACAAGACAAGGTTGTCCACTTTCACCATTTCTATTCAATATAGTATTAGGAGTCTTAGCCACAGCAATTAGACAAGAAAAGAAAAGAAAAGTCATCCAAATTGGAAAGGAGGAAGCAAAACTATCATTGTTTGCAGATGACATGATAGTGTACACAGAAAATCCTATAGAATCGGCCAAAAACCTGCTCAACCTAATAAATGAATTTGGCCAAACAGCAGGATACAAAGTCAATATCCAGAAATCAAAGGCATTTTTGTATACCAACAATAAAACAGCAGAAGCAGAAATCAAGAAAAAAATCCCATTTGTTATAGCAAAAAGAAAAATAAAATACCTAGGAATAAACCTAACCAAGGAGGTAAAAGACCTGTATGCAGAAAACTACACAGCACTGAAGAAAGAAATCAAGGAAGACACAAACAAATGGAAACATATACCGTGTTCATGGATTGGAAGAATTAACAACATCAAAATGTCCATACTACCCAAAGCAATTTACAAATTCAATGCAATACCTATTAAAGTACCAATGGCATATTTCACAGACATAGAACAAACACTCCAAAAATTTATATGGAACCATAAATGACTCCGAATACCTGCAGTAATTTTGAGAAAGAAAAGCAAAGGAGGAGGGATCACAATAGCTGACACCAAACTGTATTACAAGGCCAGTGTAATCAAAACAGCCTGGTACTGGCTTAAAAACAGGCACATGGACCAGTGGAACAGAACAGAGAGCCCAGAAATAAACCCAAGTCTCTACAGTCAATTAATATTTGACAAAGGGGGCAGCAACATAAAATGGAGTAAAAATAGCCTCTTCAACAAGTGGTGTTGGGAGAACTGGACAGCTACGTGCAAAAAAATGAAACTCGAGCATCAACTTACACCATACAGAAAAATAAAGTCAAGGTGGTTAAAAGATTTAAATATAAGCCGTGACACCATTAAAGTCCTAGAGGAGAACATAGGCAGGAAAATCTCAGATATTTCACATAGCAACATTTTTACTGATATGTCCCCTAAAGCAAGGGACATAAAGGAAAGAATAAACAAATGGGATCTCATCAAAATAAAAAGCTTCTGCACAGCTAAAGAAAACAGTTTTAAAATAAAAAGAGAACCAACTGTATGGGAAAACATATTTGCCAATGATACCTCAGACAAGGGTTTCATCTCCAAAATATATAAAGAACTTACATGACTCCACTCTAAGAAGACAAGCAACCCAATTAAAAAGTGGGCAAAAGACTTGAACAGACACTTCTCCAAGGAGGACATACAGAGGATCCAGAGACACATGAAAAGATGCTCAATATTGCTAGCTATCAGAGAGATGCAAATTAAAACCACAATGAGATACCACTTCACACCAGTCAGAATGGCCACATAAACAGAATAACAAACAACAAGTGTTGGAGAGGTTGTGGAGAAAAGGGGACCCTAGTGCACTGTTGGTGGGATTGCAGACTGGTACAACCACTATGGAAAGCAGTATGGAATTTTCTAAAAAAACTAAAAATGGATCTACCTTTTGACCCAGCAATTCCACTGCTAGCATTATATCCTAAGAACTCTGAAACACCAATCCAAAAGAATTTATGCACTCCTATGTTCATAGCAGCACCATTTACAATAGCTAAGTGTTGGAAGCAACCCAGGTGCCCATCAGTAAATGAATGGATCAAGAAACTGTGGTACATTTACACAATGGAATTCTATGTAGCAGAAAGAAAGAAGGAGCTCCTACCCTTTGCAACAACATGGATGGAACTGGAGAGCAATAGGCTAAGTGAAATAAGCTGGGTGGTAAAAGACAAATAG
>PVKU01000621.1:162234-436034 GCA_004027475.1 Anoura caudifer
ACCTTTAACAGGAACCTAATCAACAAAACAAACAAACAAGCAAAATATAACCAAAGACACTGAAATTGAGAACAGACTGACAGTCACCAGAGGGGAGAGGGGAGGGAAGATCAGGGGAAAAGGGGAAGGGTTTACAGGAACAAGTATAAAGGACACATGGATAAAAACTAGGGGGGTGGAAATGGGAGGGAGGTGGGGAGGGCTGGGGCAGTGGGCTGGGATGGGAGTAAAAGACAGAAAACTGTACAAGAATAACAATTAAAAGAAATTTTTAAAAAAGAAAGAAAAAACACATAGCAGAACACTCTTTCTAGAAGCCAATGCTCCTTCAAAGATCACATAGTCCCATGCTGGCGTCACTCATTTGCTGATGGAAAATAATGACAGTACCTGGTTTGCTCTCACAGAATCTACAGAATTAATATTTCTGAAAGATACCTCAGAGGAATGTTGAAACCAGTATGTGCTCTCTGACACACCATTCTTAAATCTTCTCATGAAATGACTATATTGATAAGACGCTAAACAGTGTAGGTGGCTTTGGCGGGAAACCTGCATCGTTTAAATACTTTCTTTCCCCAGTGATGGACAGGAATGCAAACTCTTCATTACTGTGTTACAGATTGAAATGTACTTGGTGGCCCAAAATTCTGCTTTTAGGCTAATATTTACTTAGATGTTTACAAACCTGTAGAGTCCAATTTACCTAGTACAGCATCCATGCTTTTCTCAGTTAGGCAATGCTTTTCCCCAGGAATGAATACAATGAAGAAAACTGTCATGTAGAATCTTACTCTGTTTCTTAGATGACGTAGTCTTGTGCCAGCATTCATCTTTTGGAGGAGAGAAAAGTGATTCAGTAGCTCCTTCACCATCAAACTTTCCACAAAAGACATATCTCAGCAAGATACTTCAACAGAAGTGCTCAAAACACTGTATTCTCGGAGACACCATTCATTTCATCTTCTACTGAAATGAGTATATTGACTTGGGGTAATAAATCCTGCAGAAGCTGTTTCCTTAAAACCTGCGGCATATGAAAGTGTCTCATTCCCAAGGAATTTGTAAGGGTTCTAACAATTCATTACAGGATAGTGGGAGAGCATACATTTGGTGACAGAAAGTGGACTGTTACTCTCATATTCATTTACACATTCACAAAAGTGTTTTGTCCAAATCAGCTACTACGCAGTACATGCATGTCTTAGCCTCTGTATACTTTTATACAGGAAAGAATAGTGTGGAGGAGACTGTATCACAGAAGCTAATCCTACTGTAAAGATCACAGTATCTCTTTCTTTCATTCTCCAATTAAAGGAGAGAAAAGTCATTTTAGTAGCTATTCCGTTCTCAAACTTACCACGAGGGTTCTATTTCAGATAGTTCAACAGAAGTACTAAAATTTATTTGTATTATCTGAGACTCCACTCATTTCATGTTGCACTGAACAGAGTGCATTGACCTGGGCTTGTAAACACTCAGGAAGATGATTGCTTGAAACCTGCTTCATTTGAAACAGTCTCATTCCCAAGTGATTTAGTAGGGCTCAAACCATGCATTACTGTTCTATTAGAGTGAAATACAGTTGGACATAGAAAGTGGACTGTTTGCTTCATATTCAATATGTAAGTGTGCATGCATACATGCTACTGAGGGGCCACAAAAAACTCAGACAATGATTTGTGAAGATCTTATGTACCTGCATCTAAGAAATAATGAAGAGCACCTTCTAATACTTCAGCTCTAAAAACAGCCTAAAGAAGGCCAGGTTATAACTGTCCTGTGATCATTTGAGATTGTCTTGTGCTAACCCATGGGATGAAATAGAAAGTTCAGATGTCTAGGCATGATCACTTTCTTCTGGAGCAAGATGTCTTAGGAGAGAAACTTCTAAGAAATGAAACCTTTTATGTAACCTGCCTGACAAAAAGCAGCTTGGGGCAGCCTAGGATTGCAGGAGCTGAGGCTGAGCATGAGGGAGGGGTGCTTGGTTTGTAATGATGAATCCAAAATCAAAACCTAAAGTTCTAGTTAAGAACCAAAAGAAAACAAAACAATAACATTTTTAAATACAAAATGGGCTGGATAAGTGTAGGGAACCAAGATGTGATGCCAGGCACATCAGGATGGAAAGGAGCTAAAGTATGAAGAGGGTGGAGAGGTACAAAAACACACATAGATATTCTTTGTGGATGGGGGCTGGTAGGAGTCTTTCATGAAGCAGCCGTGTCAGAAGCAAATAAGGAGCTGACAGAGACAGCTGTATAAATTTTTTTAAATGAAAGTAAAAGTGCTATAAAACCTGTGAAACTGCAAGCACAGGAAGAACTACTGTGAGACTATGGACTGTAGATAATGAGATAGAGTGTCAACCATTTGTGAAGCACTAGTCCAAGCACCTGGCATACATAGTCAAAAAACAAAGCAAACAAACAAAAAAACCCCTGCAACATTGAGCTAAATTTCTAGTGGAAGAGATAAATGTCTTTGCCAATTATTTAAAAAATGCAATAATTTCACCTTTTTCATTTACACAGAAAGCGTGGCCTCCAGTTTGCTGCCTTCCCCACCATTCCCTATTTTCTTATATTCTTCCTACCTCACTGAATTTATGTTATCTGCCTGAGCCCCTCAGGCTTTTGAGTTAGTGACACCAAGTCTCCAATGTCCCTGGGCTACTTGTGACACTAGGCTCTCTCAAAACCACCAAATTGCCCAAAGACTACGTAAAAGACCCTATTCTTAGCTGAATGTGAATTCTGGGCTGCCAATCCGAAGTAATCTTGGGCAATGATATACCACTTCGCTGAGATCTCAGTGCCCTTAACTCTAAAGTGAAGGTAATCCTATCTCCTTTATAGGATTTCTGTGGGACCAGGCATAGGTCAGCTCTTACTCCTGCTTTGGATCTCATCCCTAGCATTACTTCCTCAAAGAAAGCTTCCCAGACTTCCTGACTAGGGCAATAAAATATGTAGGTTCACAGTATCACGTTTCGCAGTTGCAACTGTACCTTAGTTTGTTGTCCTGTTCATTAACCACACTGTAAGCTCAGAGGTAGCAGGGATCCTGTTTGTACTCACAATCTATCACCCTGCCTGGCATAAAACAGGTGTTCAGTACAGATTATTTCAAAGAGAGAGAGAAAAAAAAAAGAAAGAAACGAAAGACAAGAAAGCTGGTTAGACCATCCCTGGCCTCCAGGAGGTGCTCCCCCAGGTTCTCTCACCCTCTCTCACAGAATGCCTGAGGAGGGAGTGCCAGTAAGGCACAGTATGCTGGGCACAACATGGTCTGGGGTCCCACCGAAGCTGGCAGACTCGGGCATAAGGTCCTGGTCACTAGCGCCGCCTCCGCCAGAAAGGGAAGTAGGGCCTGAGGTGGGGACGCCGTAGGCAGAAATCAATCAGGTCAAACCGCACCGCTTCCTCGGAGCTCGGATGGCCTCTGAGCCTCACCCTGCTCCTCCGAATGTCTGGAGCCACGCACAGGTGGTCCCACAGGACAAAGATCGTTTCCCCCACACGGAAAGCGAGACCGCCGCAGGTCCTCCTGAAGGCTACCGCCTGCACAACGACCGCCATCACATCACCGAGACTGAGAGTAACAACCCCTACGCTTATCCCTCCGCGAGCCCTTCTGCAGATGAAGGGGTTTTGCACCTCCTCCCCAGTGGTGCGCCGCCAACTGGGAGACATCCCCCGGCCGCCCAGATTCCCCAGGGTGAGGGAGGACCCCACAGCCCGTTCTCGCACTGTCCACTAGGTCCCGCTGTGTCCCGGCGCCCAAGGAAAGAGTCTCAGTACCCCTACTCCCTCCCGAAGCCCCTCAGCGACGATTCTCAGCAATATGCGCTCTCGCGAGACTCCACCCTACAGCCGGTCCCACCTCAGACCCTCGCCGGCGAGAAAGTGCATTTAGGCCCTCGCGGCGCGAGGTTGCGGGAGGCGCATGCGTGGCCGCGGCTCCCAGCGCGCTCCGCGCATTCCGCGGCAGGAGTGGATGCGGTCGCGCACGGGGAGCCAGCATCCTCTCCCTGAGAGGCCTGGCTTGGTTCCCTCCGCCGCTCTCCCTTCAGAGGCGGAATCGCTTCGCGGCCTTTCCTCGGCGCGTGAAGGCTTTGTGAGGACGGCCAAGCTGCCTAGGGCCAGGAAACCCGGCGCTGGCCCCAGACACCCCCGCCCTCACAGACCACCACAGCGGCCTGGGCGCGCCTCCGTCCCGGAGCCTAGAACCCGGGGTCGGGCGGGTTCCGCACATCCTGCGCCTCCCACGGGAGTCCTCGCCTCTCCCCAGCCCAACCCTTGGTATCCGACGCAACCCCTCCGGGCATGGCTGTGCGCCCTCGCCCACCCTTCCTTCTGTCTGTTCGGTTTTCTCCCAGCCCTCCAGCCTCGCCGTGTCCTCCACGCTGCTAAAAGAAATGCGACCTGGACAGCCACATCGCGGGGACACATTTTGTTCGGAGAAGAGGCCCAGTTTGGGGACTTCAGTGTACACATTTACCGTGTCAACGGCCGAGGGTATTTAATTAATTTGATTAATCAGCCTGGAATACCTGTTCGGGCTGACACTGCAGTTTTCCCTCCCGCGTCCTCACGTGTCCAGTGAAGCAGGTTGCCCTGAGAGGTGTGGTTTATTTGGGTCTACTTTGAGCTGAACGTGAGGCTGACCCCTGTGTGAGAGCATGGACCTTCAGACGGATCCTCCCCTGGAGGTTGAGGGCTGCCTGATAATGAAGGTGGAGCGGGACCCCGGGTGGAAATCGGAGCTGGGTCTGGAAGAACCGGGGAGCTCAGAATCTGAGACCTTTCGCAAATGCTTTCGTCATTTTTGTTACGAGGATGTGAGCGGACCCCACGAAGCTTTCAGTCAACTCTGGGAACTTTGCTGCCGGTGGCTGAAGCCAGAAATGCGTTCCAAGGAGCAGATCCTTGAGCTGCTGGTCGTTGAGCAGTTTCTCACCATTTTACCGGAGAAGATTCAGGCATGGGCACAGAGGCAGTGTCCGGAGAGTGGCGAGGAGGCGGTGGCCCTGGTGATACATTTGGAGAAAGAGGCTGGAAGACTAAGACAGCAGGTGAGAGGGCATATTCCAAATTTTTGTTTTAGACAGAAGGCGGTGAGTAGGGCATGTGTGCACAGCAGAAGTGCTCATTACGGAAGGATAGTGAAAGACCTTTGAAGTGAATGCACTTGAAAGGGAATCAGAATTTCATATTAAGTAGAACAAAAGCTTTAGTTGAAATAGTATCTTGCAAATGAAACTAAACAGTATTCATCTAAATATTTCTATGAGAGAATTTATGCTTCACAGGGTTTGACTTTTACAGCTTGGTCCTAAAGAGGGCTGTGGGAGGAGGAGGGAAGGGAGTAAGGATTTAAGTTATCCCAGAGTCCTCTCTAATCCTTTAATATTCCAATCAGTGTCTTCTGAAGTGACCTCAAGGCCATCATCCTGTCAGACTTCTCCATTTTAACTGCCAGGTCTTCATTTGTCAATGGCTTTGCATGGTCTTCTAGATGTTTTTCAACAGCCTTCCCATTAACCTCATGAAATAATGCAAGATTTGCGCAATTGCATTTCTGTAAAGATCTCACTACAAACATATTTCTGTTTTCATCAAAGAGACACTAAATGTGGAGATTATGTTTTCATTTCACTAGGGAATTTGTGTTCTGATAACTTCTCTATAAACCTAGTCAATATGAGGACTCAAATAATACCTATTTTAAACAAGAAGGCTCTGTATTTTCGTGTCTGACAGATTTCCCTCTCTGTATATTAATAAAGAGCACTCACCATTCCCTTATGTCCAGTCTTATGGACAGTGCTATTAACCCAGTGTTCTTGGAGCCTCCGTTGGGAATAGACTGAAATTTTCATTCCTTTTCACATCTTCTGTCCTTCTTTGGTATCTTTCCTGGGGGAGTTTGGACCTCATCTGGCCCTCTTTTCCTCTCTTTTTTCATTATGGCTTTGGTTTTATTTCCCAGGTTTGCAGTCCTGTGCACTCAGAGAAGCAAGCCCCACTTGGAGCAGTGTGGGATGTGGCAGACTTTCAACCAGAGACCCAGCCCAGAGTGATGTCTCTGGAAGAAGCTGGAAGCCTGCACTCAGGACACCAGGAGCAGCTGAACCCAAAGAGAGAACATCAGCCGTTACCCAAGAATGGTAAGAACTCAGAAGACGCCCAGTGCAGACCATGGCAGATTTATTTTTAAACTTTTAATTTGACTTACACAACCCCTCACCAAGAGGCAAGATCCACTACCACGTACCCCACTTCCTTATCTCTCTTGAAATTCATGTTATGATAAAATGCATTGCAAATATTTATGGTTTCTGAATTTTCTGGTGTGTGTTCACAGCATCTAGGTTCCCTGGACACATGGATTAAATGCTCCCAGTTACTTTAGCTGATAAGCTTAGTCCAGTAAATTCCTGGTGTTGTTTGATTCTGCCATTCCAGGGTGACAAGGAATTCCTAAAGTAGAAAAGTTTGTTCTGTTGAGGTACTTGGGTTGTGGAGGACAGAAAATTTGTGGGATAGATTTCTCAGAAAGGGGAATTCATTCTGAAAGAAGACCTGTGATTTCAGCCATGTGTGCCTAAGGGAATAATAAGTTTCCAAAGAAGTGATTTGATTTGCTTCTATAGAAAGTAGTAGAGCAATGATATATATGTGTGTGTGTATATATATATTCCATCTTTTGAGGGTTATGTTGCTTGTCCAGGACCATGTGACTTCTTTAGCATACTAAAGGGGATTAACATAGGCTAGAGATTGCAAAGTGGTCACTCACATGCCAAGTTAGACTTGTTTTGTTACGCCTACAAAGGGTTTTTGATTTGGGGGTTTTATTTGTTTGTTTTTAATTCTCAAGTTTTAAGACTTTAAACATTTTACACAAAAGTCCAGAATTCTGGCTTCTCTTGAAAATTTAGAAGCTCAGCTATTCCAGGACCATAGTCTCACAAGGAAGCATTAACTGGGGCTGAGCATTGCTGTACCCTTTCAAATGCAACATATACTCCCACATGCCTTACCTGGCCCATTTCGTGATGCACTTTGTCTGCTTGCTCTCTAAAAGGATTGGCATTTTTGAGTTCTGCTTTAGGTTACCATGGTTACAGGCATGGTTCTGAACTCATTGAGAAAATGATTAGTTTGTATTTGTTGCTTTTTAAAATTTTTTTATTTATTTTTAATGTATTTTATTGATTATGCTATTATAGTTGTCCCATTTTCCCCCCTTCATTCCCCTCCACCCCACACACCTCCTCCCACACATATTCTCCCTGTTTAGTTCATGTCCATGGGTCATACATGTAAGTTCTTTGGTTTCTACATTTCCTATACTATTCTTAACCTCCCCCTGACTATTTTCTACCTACCATTTATGCTACTTATTCTCTGTACCTTTTCCCTCTCTGTCCCCTTCCCACTTTCCTGCTGATAACCCTCCATGTGATCTCCATTTCTGTGATTCTGTTCCTGTTCTTGTTGTTTGTTTAGTTTATTTTTGTTTTTGTTTTAGGTTTGGTTGTTAATAACTGTGAGTTTGTTGTCATTTTACTGTTCATATTTTTTATCTTCTTTTTCTTAGATAAGTCTCTTTAAAATTTCCTATAACAAGAGCTTGTTGATGATGAATTCCTTGAATTTGACCTTATCTGGGAAGCACTTTATCTGCTCTTCCATTCTAAATGAAAGCTTTGCTGGATATAGTAATCTTTGATTAGGTCCTTGTTTTTCATGGCTTGGAATACTTTTTTCCAGCCCCTTCTTGCCTGTAAGGTCTCTCTTGAGAAATCAGCTGACAGTCTGATGGGAACTCCTTTGTAGGTAACTGTCTCCTTTTCTCTTGTTGCTTCTACATTCTCTCCTTATCTTTCATCTTGGCTAATGTAATTATGAGGTACCTTGGTGTGTTCCTCCTTGGGTCCAACTTCTTTGGGACTCTGAGCTTCCTAGACCTCCTGGAGGTCTGTTTCTTTTGCCAGATTGGAGAAGTTTTCCTTCATTATTTCAAATAACTTTTCCACTTGTTGCTCTTCCTCTTATCCTTCTGGTACCCCTGTGATTTGGGTATTGGAACATTTAAAGATGTCCTGGAGGTTCCTAAGCCTCTCCTCATTTTTTTGAATTCTTGTTTCTTAATTCTTTTCTGGTTGAGTGTTTCTTTCTTCCTTCTGGTCCACAACGTTGATTTGAGTCCCAGTTTCCTTCCTGTCGCTGTTGGTTCCATGTACATTTTCCTTTATTTCACTTAGCATAGCCTTCATTTTGTCATCTGATTTGTAACCAAAATCAACCAATTCTGTGAGCGTCCTGATCACCAGTGTTTTGAACTGTACATCTGATAGGTTGGCTATCTCTTCATTGCTTAGTTGTATTTTTTCTGGAGCTTTGATCTGTTCTTTTGTTTGAGCCTTTTTTTTTTTAACTCCACACACTTATTATGTATTAAGGACCAGGGCAAGGCAACCCACATCGCTGCTGCTGGTTGTGGCACTGTATGTGGAGGAGGGGTCCAAGAGGGGGCAATGGCGCTTGCTCCACTCTCTGCCAGTGTTCAGTCACTTCCCCCGCTACCCACAATCAAATTGCACCCTTATGGTGCTGATTCCAGAGTGGGTGGGCTTGTGTACGTTCTAGGACACTGTAGGTCTCTCCAATGAACTTTCCTGTGCAGCTGAGAGTTTCTCCTGCTGCCACAACCCCCACAGGTGTTTTCAATCAGAAGTTTGAGGCTTTACTTCCCCTCACTGAAACCCTGGGTTGCACCTTCTGTCTTGCTCCCCAGTTGTTTCTCCCAGTTTATCTGCCTGTTAATGTGGGACTGCCCAGTCTGCAATCCGCCACCTTGCTGGATCCTCCAGCCTTGCCCACCCGGGTCCTCCAGCTGCCGCTTTGCCACAAGCCCTCTCTGCCAGGCTGTCCATCTCTGCCCCTCCTACTGGTCTGGATGAATGTTTCTTCTTTAACTCCTTGATTGTTGGACTTCCCATACAGTTTGATTTTTCTGTCAGTTCTGGATGTTTTTTTGTTTTTGAATTGTTGTTCTCCTTTTGGTTGTGAGAGGAGGCACAGTGCGTTTACCTATGCCTCCATCTTGGCCGGAAGTTCCTTTGCTTTTTTTACACACTCATTTCTTAAGAGATGCAGCATGAATTCAAGGGCCAGAGGCCAGAACACTAATTGTTTCTTTCTCTTACAGCTCAGCCTTCTCCCTGGGTTCCCATCCCTGCTGAAGAATGGAACACCATAGATCGGGAAGTAACAACCACAAAACTTCCTGGGTGTCAGGTAAATTATATTGTTCTTTCTGGCCTTCCTTTGTAGGGTATGCAGTCACAATGATTTCCTAGGCCTTCACAGTCCTCAGATTTTTATACTCCCACCAAGAGACCTTTTCCCCCTTGTTTCTTTTCCACAAATGACAACCATTTCTGAGTACTGGAACACCACAATGGATCATCTCTCTTAGAATTCTTTTTTTAAGTATCTTATTAATTATGCTATTACAGTTTTCCCAATTTTTCCTCCTTTATCCCCACTCCACCCTTGCCCCCAACCCTCCAGCATTCCCTGCCTTAGTTCATGACCATGGGTTGTACATATAAGTTCTTTGAGTCCTCTCTTTCCTATACCATTTTTTACGCCTACTAATTATGTTCTCCCCATCTATTTTATGCCTACTAATTATGCTTCTTCCCTGTACCTTTTCCCCCTGTTCCTCCCTTCCCCCTCTCCACTGAAATCTCTCCATGTGATGTCCATTTCTCTGATTCTGTTCCTGTTCTGGTGGTTTGCTTAGTTTGTTTTCATTGTTTTTCTTTTCTTTTAGGTTCAATTGTTGATAGTTGTGAATTTGTTGTCATTTTACTGTTCTTATTTTTGATCTTCTTTTTCTTAGATAAGTCCCTTTAGTGTTTCATAAAATAATGGCTTGGTGATGACGAACTTCTTTAACTTGACCTTATCTGGGAAGCACTTATCTGCCCTTCCATTTTAAATGAATGCTTTGCTGGATAGAGTAATCTTGGATGTTGGTCCTTGCCTTTCATGACTTTAAACACTTCTTTCTAGCCCTTCTTGCCTGCAAGGTTTCTTTTGAGAAATCAGCTGATAGTCTAATGGGAACACCTTTGTACGTAACTGTCTCCTTTTCTTTGGCTTCTTTTAGGATTCTCTCTTTATCTTTAATCTTGGGTAACTTAATTATGATGTGCCTTGGAGTGTTCCTCTTTGGGTCCAACTGGGACTCTCTGAGCTTCCTGTACTTCCTGAAAGTCTATTTTCTTTGCCAGATTGAAGAAGTTTTCCTTCATTATTTGTTCAAATAAGTTCTCAATTTCTTGCTGTTGTTCTTCTCCTTCTGGCACCCCTATAATTTGGATATTGGAATGTTTCAAGTTGTCCCAGATGTTCTTAAACTTCTCTTCATTTTTTTGAATTCTTGTTTCTTCCTTTTCTTCTGGATGGATGTTTATTTCTTTCTTTTGTTCCAAATCATTACTTCGAGTCCTGGTTTCCTTCCTGTCACTGTTGGTTCCCTGAATATTTTGTTTTATTTTACTTTGGGTATTCTTCATTGTTTTTTCATTTTTCGACCAAGCTCAATCAGATCTGTGAGCATTTTGATTACCAGGTTTTTAAATTCTCCATCAGATAGGTTGGCAATCTCCTCCTCACTTAATTCTCTTTCTGAGGTTTTGCTCTGTTCTTTCATTTGGGCCATATTTCTTTGTCTTGGCGCAGCTGATATGTTGTAAGGGGGCAGGGCCTTAGGTATTCACCCGGGCAGGGCAACCCTCTTTGCTGTACTCCGGGGCTGCCTGTGGGGGAGAGGCCAGAGAGGGAACAGTGCAGCTCCCTGCTCATCTCTGGAGCACTTTTTAATGAACTCTGGTGTGAGACTGGGAATATCTCCCACCCTGGCAATCCCAGCCATAGCCCACAGTCAGCTCTGAGTCTGTTTTCCCCTTAAGTCAGCCCCTCCCGTGCAGCCCCGGAGCTAGGCATCCAGCCCTGCCCCCAAGGCTGCCACATTGATGCAGTTTTTCTGAGTCCACCAGCGAGGTCCACCACCTTACCAGTCTGGTCATTCTGGTTGATTTTTTCTTTAATTCCTTGGTTCTCAGTTCCGTACAGTTTGATTTTCTGGAGCTTTTGGTTGTTTATTGATTTTAGATTGGTTGTTATCCTCCTTTTGGTTGTACAAGGAAGTGAAGGGTTTCTACCTACACCTCCAGCTTGCCCAGAACTCTAATTGTCTCTTAGGATTCTTTTTTTGTTGTTGTTGATTATGCTATTACAGTTGTCCCATTTTCCCTCCTTCACTCCTCTCTACCCTGCACACCCTCTCCCACACACATTCCCCCCCTTTAGTTTGTGTCCATGGGTCATACATATAAGTTCTTTGGCTTCTACATTTCCTATACTATTCATACCTTCACCCTTTCTATTTTCTACCTACCATCTATGCTACTTATTCTCTGTACCCTTTTCCCCTCTCTACCCTTCCCACTCCCCTGCTGATAACCCTCCATGTGCTCTCCATTTCTATGAATCTGTTCCTGTTCTTGTTGTTTGCTTAGTTTGCTTTTGTTTTTGTTTTAGGTGTGGTTGTTAATGATCGTGAGTTTGCTGTCATTTTACTGTTCATAGTTTTTATCTTCTTTTTCTTAGATAAATCCCTTTAACATTTCATGTAATAAGGGCTTGCTGATGATGAATTCCTTGAACTTCACCTTATCTGGGAAGCACTTTATCTGCTCTTCCATTCTAAATGAAAGCTTTGCTGGATATAGTAATCTTGGATGTAGGTCCTTGCCTTTCATGACTTGGAAGGCAAGGACCTACTTGCCTTCTTCCAACCCTTCTTGCCTGTAAGGTCTCTCTTGAGAAATCAGCTGACAGTCTTATGGGAACGCCTTTGTAGGTAACTGTCTCCTTTTCTCTTGCTGCTTCTAGAATTCTCTCCATTTTAATCTTGGCTAATGTAATTATGATGTGCTTTGGTGTGTTCCTCCTTGGGTCCAACTTCTTTAGGACTCTCTGAGCTCCCTGGACTTTCTGGTAGTCTATTTCCTTTGCCAGATTGGGGAAGTTCTCCTTTATTATTTGTTCAAATAAGTTTTCCACTTGTTGCTCTTCTTCCCCTTCTGGCATCCCTATAATTCAGATGTTGGGACGTTTAAAGATGTCCTGGAGGTTCCTAAGCCTCTCCTCATTTTTTTGAATTCTTGTTTCTTCATTCTTTTCTAATTGGATGTTTCTTTCTTCCTTCTACTCCACACCATTGATTTGAGTCCCAGTTTTCTTCCCAACGCTGTTGGTTCCCTGTACATTTTCCTTTATTTCACTTAGCATAGCCTTCATTTTGTCATCTAGTTTGTGACCAAAATCAACCAATTCTGTGAGCATCCTGATCACCAGTGTTTTGAACTGTACATCTGATAGGTTAGCTATCTCTTCATCGCTTAGTTGTATTTTTTCTGGAGCTTTGATCTGTTCTTTTGTTTGGGCCATTTTTTTTTTTTTGCCTTGACATGCCTGTTATGTAGTGAGGGGCAGAGCCTTAGATATTCACCTGGATGGGGTAACCCAAGTCAATGTGTTGTGATGCTCTATGTAGGGAAGAGGTCCAAGAGGTAACAAAGGCACTTGCTCTGCTCTCTGCTGGATTTCAGTCACTTCCCCCACTTCCCACCAGTAAATTGGGCCCTTCTTGTGCTGATTCTCATGTGGGTGGGTTTGTGTATGTTCTAGGACCCTGTGGTCTCTCCAGTGAATTCTGCTGTGAGGCTTGGAGTTTCTCCTGCTGCCAAACCCCCACAGGTGTTTTCAATCAGAGGTTTGAGGCTTTCTTTCCCCATACTGGGGTCCTGGGTTGTGCAGTCTGTCCCACTCCCCAGTTGTTTCTCATGGTTTATCTGCCTGCAAATGTGTGTCCGTCCCATCCACAATCCTCCACCTCCCCGGGTCTGCCTGCTGCTGCCTTGCCAGCCAGCTGCAGCCTTGTGTACCCCGCTCCACAATCCACCACCTCAATGGGTCCACCAGCCATTGCCTTGCCCGCCCCTGTCATCCAGCCACCACTTTGCCACGAGTCCTCTCCACCCGGCTATCCATCTCCACTTCTTCTACTGGTCTGGTCGAATATGTCTTCTTTAACTCCTTGGTTGTCAGACTTCCATACAGTTAGATTTTCTGTCAGTTCTGGTGGTTTTTTGTTTTTGAATTGTTGTTGTCCTTCTGTTGGTTGTGTGAAGAGGCATACTGTGTCTACCTACACCTCCATCTTGGCAGGAAGTCTGTCTCTTAGGATTCTTTATAGTATCCTCTGCTTCATTTGTCACAGAATATGCAATATCTGTCCAGAAAGTATCCAGCAATGTATAGGAAAAATAGAGGCATTTATTTAAAATACAAGATACAAAAAACATTATATATAGGCCATTGACACCTTAGTCCCCTTCAAAGTAGGCATCTTGGAACCTCACTTGGTTATTCCAGTGTCTCTTCCTTCCACTGTCCAAACCACTCTGCAAAATCCTTTGCTGGAATTGACATTAGCTACTCCATTGTATTTTCCTGAATCTCATTGACAGTCTGAAATTTCTTCCCTTTCAAAGGTGATTTTAGTTTTGGGAAAAGCCAGAAGTCACAGGGCACCAAATCTGGGCTGTAGGCGGGCTGAGTCACCTGGTGATTTGATGTTTCACCAGAAAACTCTGCATGAGACATAATGCATGAGTGGGCAACTTGTCTTGATGAAGTTGCCAATCACCAGTTACCCATAGCTGTGGCCATTTTCATTGCATTTCATCTCTCAACTGATGGAGAACATTGAGGCGGCACTCCTTATTAATTGTTTGGCCTGGAGGGGTGTACTCATGATGTACAAACACCTTCCCAGTCAAAAAACACAGTTAACATGGTCTTGATCTTGCTGCGACATTGTCATGCCTTCTTCAGGTGTGGAGAACCAGGCAGCTTCCACTGGGACAACTGGGTCTTTGCTTCCAGATCATAGCCATAGACCCACAATTCATCTCCAGTTATGACCTTCTTGAGGAAGTCTGGTTCATTGGTGGCAGTTTAAATCAAGTCATTGGCAACTGCAGCACAATGTTCCTTCTGCTGTGGTAGCAGGAGCTATAGAACAAATTTTGCCACAGCATGTTTCATGCCCAGATCCTGCATCAAAATCTCAGACACAGTAGTTTGTGGAATTCCCAGATCAGCTTCTAATTCTCACATTGTCGGCCACCAGTCTTTGTTGATTGCAGCCCATGCATATTCAACATTCACGGGTGTTCTGCTTGTTGCAGGCCTTCCAGAATGTGAATCGCTTTCGAAATATTCTCAACCACCTTTGAAGTGTTTGTGCCACACTTTTATTTGCACTGCATTCATTGCATCATCCTTGAAAGCCTTTTGAATCATTTGAATAGTCCTGTGGTGGAATGTTCCAGCTTAATGTAAAATATGCAGATCCATTGCTCTACTCGCTCATGTGATGGCCACACAATACAAATGCTCATTCAACGGCATCTACCACCCCCACCAACTAGTATAGTGAAGTCATCATTCATGTATGCACATTCCAGTCCACTCTCCTTAGCTGCCAGGTTACATTGATGTCACACAAATTATTCTCATTGTATTAACAATGGCTGGACTTTTTCTGGATGGACCTTGTCATACACTCAGTTCTTTGGTTTTAATTATTTTTTGAGGCCTTTCTGTGCTTCATTCAATATTGTTCATCCTTCAAAGACCCACATGGTTATCTAGGTAGTCATTGCTGTTAGTGTTGTTACAGGGACCATTGAAAGATGTCCACGTGGCAAGAGGTTTTTCCTACAAAAAGAGTGTACATCAGATTCCTGCTCACAGAGATGTCTACCGAGATATTAGAGAAGAGAGTGTTGGGAACATGGTCTCCTTGGGTAAGGATTCTTTCCCTTTTCAGATAAAAGATTTGGGGATTTCTAACATATTCATCCTGTTGATGATAAAATAGTTGTAGGTGTTAACACTTAAAGGACTTTCATGGGTTGTCTAACTATTTTTCACTCTAGCTTATCAGACCTTGTAATCACTTACCCATATTCTCTTGCCTCATTCATCCCTTTCTTCTAGCTTATAATTTACATGTTTTTTTTTATAATTTAGTGATTAAAACATTGGAGAGGTATTATATATGACTGTCATTTATATTATTTAAATGTAAATTTACACACATTGATTAGTTGTTTTTGTTTAAATATAGTAAACACAACAATTTTCACAGAGCCTGACATGGGTGGGTACACAGTGAATATTTGTCAGGTAAATGGAAATCATGTAAATGGAAGAAAAAAATTTTAATACAATAAACTCAGTTGTATGTTGTGAATTATTTAAATGGCATAAATTCACAGGCACACATTACCACTGAAGTGTCACTTTAACAGCAAATTTCTGCTTTAACAATAGGGCTAAATATGATTCATTCATATGTAAGCCACAAATCAAAGAGCACTTATAAATAAAATTATAGGCCTAAAATGTGCACTAATACACACTATAGCTACTTTGTGTTGTCTAATAGGGTAGCCACTAGCCACACATGGCTATTTAAATTTATAAAATTAATTAAAGTTAAAAATTCAGTTCCTCAGTGGTAGTGGCCACAGTTAAAGAATACATTTAAGGAATTCAGTAACTGTATTGGACACTGCAGTTATAGGACATTCCCATCATCCCAGAAAGTTCTGCTGAGCAACACTACATATAGACATTAAAGTATGGCGATTATAAAATAGACCATGTCAAACTGAATGAATAAGATACACTGACAATTGTTTATATATTGATAGAAAACAATTTTTTTTAAATGACCAACTTCAGACCAACTGATGACAAACAAGTAACATAGCGCTCTTCCCAAAACAGCAGGTATCCCAGCTACTTGTGTGCAACTAGGCATTTACCTAGTTGTGTACACGATGGATGTTTCCTAGTGTTATCTTGGATCACACAGCATCCAGACCTAGTAAATGCTGCATGAGTGGGATAGGGACCATACTTTAAGAATACAGGTTTAGTCTAGCACCTTCACATATAATTATAGGTTATTAAAGACTCAGGCCCAGAGACCTGCCCCAATTTTTTATCATAGATTAATAGATTGTAAATGAATGGCTCATGGACTGAATCTAGCCTATACATGTATTTGGCCTTGCACAGAGTTTTAATTTAAATTTAGATTGTAGGTCTGGATTTCCAGTATCTTGAAAAATTAAATGCAAGGCACTATGGATCCAGAGTGACTTCCACAGAATAAGAGAGCTCATGCTGAACTGTGGCTGTTCTCACTCCTGCTGTCTCATGCAGTTATGTTGCCAGCCTTGTCCTTATAGGTACTGATCTTTCGTTGTCCCTACACTTACTCCTCCCATGTAAAAATAAAGAGCAAATCTCCAATCCCAGGTTCTTTCAGAAGGGGTTTGATTTGATGCTTATCTAGGAGAATCCCATGAAGCTTCTTTTTGTGTTACCTAGAGAAGAAAAATAGTTTTATTGTAAACTTATTGGGCATTGGATACTTTACAAATGACCATTTATTTGATATTCCTAGCAACCTCTTGAATAGATGATATTATTCCCTAGGAAACTGAGGCTCAGAAAGATTAAGAAACTTCCCTGATCGAAAAGTAAAGTGGTAGAGCTAGGATGCATATTTAAGGCAGGTTGCTTACTAGGTATTGTAAGGTAACATACTCTCAATTTGCTTCCCTATTCTTACACTGCTTCCCTGTTTAGCTTGCCAGATGTGTCCAGAAATTCTTGACTTCTCATCTCTCATGGCTCAGTATCTGTGCGTGTGTTATGGGGGTAGGGAAGTATGGGGAGCAGATGTAAGCACACTTTATTTTATAAGTAACAAACACTGGTTAGAAGGATACTTTGAACCTAATGCAGTGTAGGGTACTGTGAGGGACTCAAAGGTAATAAAATATGTTATTTACCCTTAAAGTTTTTCCTTTAAGAACCAGCTGGGGAAATAAATGGTATATACATGGGAAGTAAAATGAGAGTGTAAGGTAGTAGATGATTGTGCCAGAGAACTCATGTAATAATAACTATAGTGTGCACTGTCATGGTTGAGAAGGGCCCTAGAAAAAGGGGATCGAAAAAGACTTGAAGTATAGGTGTGAACAATGGTTCAGGAGGGCATGCTGCCAGCAGAAGGTTGGGGCATGCAGTAATGAATGACCTCCATTTCTACTATGAAGTATGTTTCTCTTACTATAGGAAGTGCAGTATCTACTTCTAACAAGATAACCCAGGTGGAGCAAAGAAAGGAGCCATGGACCATAGGTCTACATTCCTCTAAAAAAAGGAATATACTACGAAGCAGCTACATCAAGGGAAAGTCAGTTAATACTATTCAGATTCCTGCAAGGAGTGCAGGGAAGATGTGGAGAGAACAACAACCATGGGGCTTAGAAGATGAAAAGATAGCAGGTGTGCATTGGAGCTATGAGGAAACGAAGACTTTTCTTGCAATTCTCAAAGAGTCTCGATTTTATGAAACACTTCAGGCTTGTCCCCGAAATAGCCAGGTATATGGTGCTGTAGCTGAATGGCTGCGAGAGTGTGGCTTCCTCCGAACCCCAGAACAGTGTCGGACCAAGTTCAAAAGTCTCCAAAAGAGCTACCGAAAAGTGAGAAATGGCCATGTGCTTGAGCCCTGTGCCTTCTTTGAGGACATGGATGCGTTGTTGAACCCTGCAGCCCATACATCATCCACTGACAAACCAAAGGAAACTATGTCTCTCCCTAGACTAAAGCGAATTGGTATCAGTGCTAAAAAACAGATCAATTTGATGGAGGAGGAAGCTGCAGAAGAATCTGATGGTGAGGAAATGGGCATCGAATTTATCCAGAAGTCTGAGATGCATGGTACTCCTGTCTTGTTTCAGAACTTGAGTGGTAAGAATTGTGCTTTTTGTTTGGTTTGAAAATGGATGATGCAGTCTTGTGGAAAAAGGAGTAGTCCTGGGGAGTGATGTCATACATACCTTGCCTCCAATCACTCTGACTAGCTAGAAGTATTCTCAGGGGTCTGTTGCTGCCCACACTGCAGTCTGAGTACAGCATTGAGTGGCCATGGAGGATTCATTTTGAGGTTAGAGTACAGCATGGATTTTGAGTACGTGGGGCCTGTGGAAGGAAGAGAAATGGAGTTAGAGGGCTCTAAGGACCTATTATCTGAGAATTTGTGTAAAGCATTTAAGTGTATTAGATTGTAGTAAGTCAAAGATACATTCTTATACTATCTAGAATAACCAGTGAAAGACTGTGTAACAAAAAAAGAGTAAAAAAATGAAATTCTAAAAGTCAAGAAAGAGAAAAGGTAGATGTAAATCCAAATATATCTTTAATTACAAACTTAAAAGACTGTTATGCATTTAATAAATAACCATATGATACTTATAAGAGATACATCTTAAATAACACAGAGACATTAAAATTAAAAGGACAGAAGATATGCCATATACCATATAAAAGAAAGCTGGTGTTATAATTTGGAGGCTGGAACATGTAGGACTAAACTGTCAGTTAATAACTGTGTGACAGTAGACATGTCATGTAAGTATTTTGAGCCTCAGTTTTCTTATCTGTAAAATATGCCTGAGAATGCCAGAGTTATTAAATGAGATGACATACATGAAGGCATTCTGCAAATGCTAAAATGCAATAAAACATTGCCTGGTATCACTGTTATTAGTAACATTTCTCTACTCCATCTTATAAAAAGGTAAGTTTTTAGATAGAATGGAAAAATAAATTAGGCAGGAGATCTGGAAGTGTACATATGACTGTACCTCTTCAAAAGAAATAGATCTCAGGAAAAAGATGGGAAGATGCATTGTTATATGTGCACAGATATTCACCAATCTGGAAATCCATAGACATAAGGGTGGGGCTCTTGGTATAGTCTCAAATAGGAGAATCCAGTGATAGAAGTGGAAGAGACTACCCAGTAAGATGAGGACAGAATTGACTTTTTCCTACTTATAAGACATAAAAAGCATTGTTTAACAAACTATATTCCAGCATATCCTAAACAGTTTTATTCTGCTATAAATGCTGAACCTCTGCTTGTCTTATAGAACATTTTGTCTCTCAAAATATAGAGGACTCACTGATGTCAAATCTACTATGAACTTAGCTCTATTCTTTGAGGAAGACTGGTTTAAAAAGTGATAGGAATTTTGGGGGGGGAAATTCCGACTGGGTATCTCAGTCCATTATTCTTAACTGGGCTTAGCTAATCACCAGAGCAATGTCAGATTGTGGGACTGCATTTTTAGTCTACCAAGTAAACTGAGATTAGTTTTTCATATTAGTTAAAAATCCTATTGGGATTTTTTACTTTATAGGTTCATCTGAGAATTTGATATCTATATAACTTGAGTCTTCCTACCCAGAAACATAGTATCTCTTCATTTTTTAATAAAATATTATAGATTTCTTATATAGACCTCATTTTTGGCAAACCTTATACCAGGCATATTATAGTTCCTGTTGCTACTGTGAATGGGATTTTCCTTCTTTTACTTCCTATATGTTATATTGTAATATTGTATAGAGGCTACAAACTCATTTTCTTATAACTTCAAACTTTATCCTTGAATTGCAGGTGTACACTGGGGCTACGAGGAGACCAAGACTTTTCTTGATATTCTCCATGAGACTCGGTTTTATGAAGCACTTCAGTCTTGTCATAGGAAAAGCAAATTGTATGGGGCTGTGGCTGAACAACTGCGGGACTGTGGGTTCCTCCGGACACCAGAACAGTGCAGGACCAAGTTCAAAAGCCTTCAGAAAAGCTACCGCAAAGTGAAAAATGGCCATGTGTTAGAGTCCTGTGCTTTCTACAAGGAAATGGATGCCCTAATAAACTCTCGGGCATCTATCCCCTCTACCAACACCCCAGAAGAAGTCCCACCACCCTCAAGGCAAGAAAGAGAGGATATTGAGGTTGAACTCCAGGAACCTACAGTTTGGGAACCTGAGGAGACCTCTCAAGAGGCAATAGTAGAGGATTCTGGCAGCGAGAGAATGAGTGAGGAGGATATTGTACAAGAGTCAGAATTCCAGGGACCTCCAGGTCTACTGCAAAGCCCAAGTGGTAAGGATCATCAAGGGGTTGTAGTCTAAAAGTAAATGTAATTTACTGAAAAATTACTAGATCTGGCCTGTCATTCAAGAGTATTTACTCATTAAGCAAATATTTGAGTGCCCTGTGCTGTTTGAAGGACAGGGGATATTAGCAATGAATAAAACAGTCTCTCTGCTCATGATGCTTCTGTTCAAGGAAGGATTCAGTCCTTGGGAATCTCAGCCTCAGTTTTTTTCTGTATATGTCAGTGTTTTATATCTCCTGAAAATACTATGGGAAAGAAATTTTGGAATCATACATAAGAAAAAACTCAGGTAAAGGAAGTGTATCAGTAAGCCCAAAACAGAAATGCTTCAGTGATGTGTGATGTGCATGAGAAAAAAAACACAGGTAGAGATCAAATGAGAGAGAGAGGCTTTATCCTGGTTCTCAGCTCCACCTGTATGTTTCCCACTGATTGCTGGAAACCCTTTTGGGCATCTCATCAGGCTTAAAATTTTCAAAACTAAAATCACCATCTTCCTTCCCATACCATGGCTCTTTCCTGTGTCCTCCTACAGGCCATCCAGACTGAAAACTTTAGAGATATTTTTGGTGCCTTCTCTCTCATTATTTACAACAAGGCAGTAACACTTTTCCCCCCAACTATTGTAGAATTTTCATCTGTCCCTTATCCTACTCCATACCCTAGGGCAGGCTTTGCGTCTATTGCCTAGACTGTTGTAAAGGTCTCCAAACCAGTTTTCTGTATCAGTCTTGTATTAACATTCCACAGTCATCCTTCATCTGAGCTGTTATCTTTCTGTCCTTACCCACTATTATTTCCCTTCCAAAACACTATGCTCATTTAAAATAAACATTACAGGAGGAAATTCCTACACATGCTCTCTGGTAGTATTTATATGGGAAATTGTAGTATGAAGGCTGAAATTGTAAGTCCTACATAACCCTGGTTTTGATAACTCGAAAGAAAGTCCTGTAGCATCATCTCCTGTGAATTTTTTTTTAAGTTGAACTCTATATCTTCATCAAATTATCAGGTTCTGTGTGAGCCAACTACCAGGCTGTGACTTCTTCCAGACCCAAAAGCAGTATTAGACCCAATCAGAACACTTTAAAAGAACTGCTAAATGAACTATGACATTGTCAGGGCTTTTTACTTAAGTTAATGGATTGATTGATGGTTTCTGCCTCCCCACAGCCCATGCCACAGCTGCCCTACTTGGGACAGAGGGCTATCAGCAGGTTCAGTTATGTGGAAGGAAAGTAATGTTGAAACTGGCAAGTAGAAGTGAGGCAATATAGCAAAATGCTTATGAACAAGGATTTGATAATCAACCAAGCCTGGATTGGGCCTAAGTTAGCACAGCTTGCAAAATACTTGTGGATGAAATAATACAATGCCTGGAATTTGCTTCCAAATAATCTAGGTAGAGGGACCAGGGAGTGTGTAGGAATAGAGATGAAGCAAGATTGGTGGTGAGAGACTAATGTTAAAACTAGTGAATGGTTCATGGAAGTTCATTGCACATACAGTTCTCTACCTTTCTATATGTTTGAATTTTTCATAGTAAAATGTTAACACAAAACTACATCATTAAATGATCTGGACAGACTCAGAACCAGAGCTGATTCCAAAGATTGTATCTCTTCAACATTATATGTTCTCTGTCCAGAAAACTTCTTGGAAAAGCTGGGATCCAAGATGTACCTTGTAGTGAACATGGGCTGTAGGTGAAAGAGTGAGGAGAAGATCATTCTACTATGGGAATCAGAACTAAGGTTGAATTAGTGTGGCCTGTGTGTATGACAGCCAGAAAAGCAAAGTAACAGGAACAATCGAGAAGAAAGAAGTACTCTTTAGTAGGATATGATTAGATATTGATGAACTTTAAAGTTCATTGAGGAATTTGAACTTGATCACTAGAATCTACTCTAAACACTAGTGTATGTTAGTGTATTTTAGGATAGAATAAATTTTGAAAGCAGGATGAATTAGAGTGAAACTTCAGGGAGATAAACCAAGTTAATCAGGATATGGATAAAGAATATTGGCTTGGATTACAATTCAATTCAGAGGACATTTTCTGAGACATTTGAACTCAGTGTTATTATTGGATGTCCTTGGAACTGAATGAAAATAAGGCATAATGAATCAGGGAGGAGTAACAGGACCTGAAGCCAGTTAAGGGTACAGGGAGCCTAACAGATGAAGCCATGAAGGCCATGTTTAATGTTAATAAGGGCCTGCTCTGAAATTTTTATTGTCTTTTTTTCAGATTTTGAAATTGGAGGCAGTATCAAGGAGGATGCAACACAGGTAATATTTAAGGATATGGAGCAGCACAGGGCATTAATAGAAAAGTCTAAAAGGGTTGTTTCCCAGAATACTGATCCAAGTAAATATTGTAAAAAGGAATGCATCTCAGGAAGACAATGGGAAAACCGTCCAGGAATCAGACAGGGAAAGCTGATGTCTCAGCCTAGAGATCTAGGGAAAGCTGTAGTGCATCAGAGGCCTTTCATGGGAAAGAGATCCTACAGACTTCTCAAGTATGGAGAAAGCTTTGGAAGGAGCACTCGTCTTCTGTGCCGGATAACCCACCAGAAGGAAAATTCTTATAAGTGTAGTGTGTGTGGGAAGTGCTTTGGTAGAAGCAGGAGCCTAATCAGACACCAAAGAATCCACACAGGAGAAAAACCTTTTAAATGTCTTGACTGTGGGAAAAGCTTTAATGACTCCTCAAACTTTGGTGCCCACCAGAGAGTCCATACTGGGGAGCAGCCCTACAGCTGTGGAGAGTGTGGAAAGTGCTTTAGTCAGAGCTCAAGTCTCATCATACATCAGAGAACCCACACAGGTGAGAAACCCTATCAGTGTGGAGAGTGTGGGAAAAGCTTCACCAACAGTTCTCATTTCAGTGCCCACCGCAGGGTCCACACCAGTGAGAATCCCTACAAATGCATGGATTGTGAAAAAAGTTTCAATAACTGTACACGATTTCGAGAACATCGGAGAGTGCACACTGGAGAGAAGCCCTATGAATGTGCCCACTGCAGCAAACATTTCAGTAAGAGTTCTCTTCTGACCAAACATCGGGAGGTCCACGTGAAAGAAAAGGTGCCACATCCTCCATCCATGTATTACCCAGAGAACCCGCATAAGGGAAGGACTGATGACTTCAGGAAGACTTTTTGATGATGATCTCTTCTCTTCCTCAATGCCCTTTAGCCATCCTACCCTGATCTCACTCTTGGGATCTTTTGTTAGCTATAAAGTGTAATTCCCAAGATAAGCTTGAGAATGTAAATAAAGACTTGGATCCTGTTCTCACCTCTGCCTCTAACTTGACCAGTCCATTCTTCACCTTTTATGTGTCTCAGCATCTCCGTTAATAAAGTGGAGAACATATATTGTCTGAGTTCAGAATGGAGCTCTCTTCAATATGTCAAGTCTACTGCTATAGGATCACTACAACCAGCAACATTTAAGATCCTTCTTTGTAGGTGAGAGTTTTCAAGGAGATGAAAAATGCTGAAAGGTTTGTTGTTGTTGTTGTTGTCATAGTTGTTTTTGTTATCTGCCACATGAGATCCTGGATGCAGCTTGACCACAGAGTTTCATGTTTGGGTGGAGCTTTCAGAAGTCTGGTCAGCACTACATCAAGTCCATTTTCATTTTGAAGATATCAAAAGGAGACTGAAAATTTTGTAGCTTCCATCAGAAATCTGTTGCAGTGTACCTTTTTTGTATCAAGAACTTGATCCAGAAAGCTAGGGTAGAATCCTTGTGTTGTCCTTGAAGTCATATTAGCAATGCTTTGACCTCCACTGAGATGAGAAGCAATTGATTACCCATAATCCTCTGTATACCATTTCTTTCCCTGAAGATGAATCCGCTTAGCTGCTGCTTTCCAGCCTGTAAGAATCTAGTTCTTGTTATCATTTCCCGTATGTCCTACACTTAGCCTCTTTATGTTTTGGGTGATCTTGTCTGTCTCTTCTGAGCTCTCACACCCTCCTCAGATTGACTAGGCTGCATGCTCATAATGTGTCTTATTAAGATAAAGTAGTATTTCAGACACATTCTAGTTGTCCCCTGTAACTTCTCCAGTTCTTACCTAGAACATGATGTATGTTGGCATATTTATGCCTCCCAGCCTCACACTTTAATATTATATAATCATAGCTTTCTAAAACTTAAAAGGGGTAGAAAGAAGTAGAGACCTGAAATATTTCTAAGACCAGTCGGACTCTTTAGGCCTGCTAAGGTTGGATAGCCACCTTAATCCAGACCAAAACCTCTAAGGTTGTTTGTCAGATATTTTTTTGAGTTCTGTATCCTATTCATAGGATTAAGACCTGCATTGTAGAGCCCTGAGTAATTTGTACAATTCTATAGCTCATTGAATGAAAGCAGAAATATTTACAGAAACTTCCAGTCCAGAACATGTGTTTATTTACCTGTTTGTCTGAAAAATCCTTATTGGGGTAGTACTAGGGGGTAGCACTACCCCAATAAATAGTGAAGGAAAGGTTCTGATGGATGGATAATTCTTTCATTTCTGGAAGTTACAGATAAAACCCAGGAATTTGGTCATCCAAGACTAGTTGCTTTAGGCAGTGAAAAGTCATAGTTTGGTGAAAAAATAACCAGAGTTGGATAGATTTTTCTTTTGATCTTATCTCCTTTCTTTTATATCCTCTCTTATTTGAAAATATGTGGAGAGAATATTTTTCTTTTGACTATGTTTTAGTCTGTTGAAACTTGTTCAGCAGAGTTCCAAGAAAGGTAGGTAGTTACAGTGCCAACTTAGGGTATGGCCTTCTGGAAGGCAGGTGACTCAGGTAAATGTTGATAAGTGTTCTGATTGACACTTGTTGAAAATGTTATGCTTGTTCACATCTGAATAGATTGATTTCCTCTGTGTTCTCTGAATCATAGACTTTTAATGGTAAGTGCAGCTTTGTGTTGGTAGTATGCCTAGCACAGTAAGATGCGTTAGTGCCAGTGGGATTTTGCTTATATTGTGTAGATGTTCTGGAATTCCAGCTCTAGAGAAGGTGAACGTTAATAGAAGTAACCACTTAGTAATACACGCACAGGATTGATAATTATATCAACTTATACATGATTCAGGAAAGGTGTTTATTCGTAAATATTTATTAAGCACCATTATGTGTTAAGGCCATGTTCTAGGCACAGTGAGAGATACAAAAGTGAAAATGGAGGAATGGTACCTGTACTCAAGGAACTTGAAATATGATAGAGGAATTATAGCAAAAGTTAATGCCAATTAATGCATGTAAGTTACAAAAGTCAATGAGTCAATCATGAGAAAAGCACCTTTACTTGCAAAAGAGTTTTTCTAACTTGCCTGAAATCATATTCTTTACTTCTGTCTTCAGACTTCCCTAGTAGCAGGGAAGGTTCATACCCAATCCATCTCCAGTGGGACAAGCTGATTCTGGTTTAGTCTCCTATGCCTGGGATCAAGCTAAGTTGGAATTTGGGTTCCCCTACTGATATTCATAATTGTAACTAGGCTGCTGAGACATGTGTTAAGTTAACTCATTGAAGTTTGTCTCTTCTTTTTGAGGAGACAGAAGGTTCTGCCCACATTAGACAAGACTCCCTGCATTTTATCCTTTTTCAGCTGGAACATGAAAGTCCAAATGAATGATGTGTCTTTTATATCACATAGGACTGCCTTTATGACAATCCATAGGAAAAGGCTTTTTTTTTTTTTTTTTTTTTTTAAGATCTCAGTACCAGGGGAAGCAGCTCTGATCCTAAGCAAAAATAACTAAAACACTGTGATTTTTATAACTTACTGTTTTTCTCTTTGGTTCTGGCTGCTGCAAAGTTCAACAAAATTTACAACCTACCTTACCAACTACCTAAAATCTATATTTATTTAATCCTGTCTTATTTCTTTCAAAATTGTCCGAGATCCTATTTTTAATGTTACTAATAAACATATTTTATTTTCTGACACCTTACCCAAGGCACTTTGGAAACTGGCTTGTATTCCCTGCCAAGGCTTGCTTGTTACTCTCACAAATGCCTCCAGTTCTTACTGGTCACTTTATTACACATACAACCTAATTTATTCATATGGAAAGAAACCTTAAAGAGGAAAACTTTACACATATGCTAACACAGCTCAGGACCGCCTGCTGTGGTGAAGTTAGCATTGAGCCAGAAACCAGAAAAGACAAGTTTTAGTCTTGCTACTGACACTTACTGACTCGTTCAACAGGTCATATCCTCTCTCTGGGCCTTAGCTCCTTATCTGAAGAGAGGTTGAACCTGATTGCCAAGACTAATTAGAACCTTGGCTCTAATGTTCTGTGAGGCTGTGGAGCATGGTGTGGATGAGGAAGAGTTTATGAGACCAGGCTACCCGGCCAGGCTCAACATTGCACGTAATATCCCCACCACACTGAGCCTATTTCCTACTTTAGGCAGAGGGATGCTGTGCATAGTCCAAGAGCTTACTCAGTAGAGAAGAAAAATGTCCCTCATGTCCTACAGGCACCTCTGACTCATTCACCTTGATGGCCAGTTGCAGATAGCTAGCTCAGTAAAGACAGTGTATTTTGTGAGGTCTGGTGCCCAGTGGTAGACAAGACTCAACTGTGAGGGAGCTGGGTTAGTCCCAGTGCAAGTAGTGTCCCAGTGACTAGTGTGGCTACAAGCCTTTACCTCAGTCTGAATGTATTCCAAGTATGTGTCTCTCTATTCATTGTTTTTGTATTGGTGTTCACTTAGATGTATCATCTTGAAAATGTATATGTGAAATAAATGTCTGCAGTAAATGACTCCCATTGGATTTCTCCATAATTTGAAGGATATCCTTTATTAAGGGAAAAGAAAACTTGTCTAAGAGGTAATAAAGCTGATCCTAGTAGCTAGAGAATTTCAATCTTGTTCCAGTTCTCTGCTCTCCCCCACAACTAGCAGGATCTTTTATGAGTCCACAGCTCTTCCTGTGCAGCTATCCTCCGATAGTGGCCATTGCCATTGTCCCAAATAATGGTTGGCTCTAATTCTATGGTGGGATTAGCCTTGGGTTCACACCTTGCATGTATCTGGGGACACATTCACCCCACAGCCTTTTACGGTGGAACTAGACTCCACAAGTTCCCCCAAAGATATACAGTGTTCCTCTTCACTTACTATTTTGATATAAAGAGTTCCACTGGCTTCCACTTAGCCTTTTTTTCCAGGACAATTCCAACTCTATGGGTCCTAGAGTCAATGTAGAAATTTTGCTACTTGCTGAGCATGTAGTTCCACTATACACATGAACTGTAGGAAGAACCACAGGGTGGGTCACCTAAACATGAGCTAGATTCCAGACAAAGTGCATTTCTTGCCTGGACTTTATAAGCTTCTACTCTGTGCAGCCTACTGCAGTAGTACCCAAAGTTTTCAAGAATTGTAACTGCTCAGACAGTATATGAGAGCCCCTGGAAGTTTCCTACATTTTCACTGAGTAAACAGCCATCACCTTTTGGGAAAAAGCAATGATAAAGGCTCTCAACATGTATGATGTCCTATCTTGAGTTCTCCCACAAGATTACTGACCTCCCTGTGTTAGAGATTGAGGTCTGTGAACTGACTCAGGCTGGAATTTAGATGAGAGCCTAAATCTCTGAGTGCCACAAATCTTCAGTTCCTATAAGCCAGTTAAAAAATTAAGGGAGGAGAATAAATTCTTTTGTGTTACAGGCGCTTAAATGAACATGACTAGTCACAACCTCCAAACTCCATGATGGGTGGGACTAGAAGGGGAAACAGCTTTGGGTTCCAAGAGAGACCAATGTCTAAACCCACCCTGAGGTGGTAGGATTCTGGAGGAGAATGGCAGTGTGGGGTACAGGGGTGGGGGAGGAGGCAAGGCCTGAAAGACCTCTGCCTTAAGCGTTGCTTGGATACACCACATAGTCTGGAGAGCATGCAAGTGTGCTTGGCATGGAAGCTGTGGAACTGTCAATAAAGGATTCCTCTTTCAAGAAACCCCTCTAGCCTGGTCAAGTGCAATTTAGCAATAGCACACACATCTGAGGAGCACTCCAATGGCAGCCCCATGAGGCAGAGGCAAATGGCAGCATATAGGGCACAAAGTAAAAAATTACATGAGAGTAAAAGATTGGTATATTTCCCTTTTTGGATTGTGTAAGCTCTCAGAGTTCTTGGAAGATCTGGTGAGGGAGAGGTACAAGAGTTTTATACCAGGCTTCCCAACATCATGGCATGTGAGGACTCAAGCTAATTGTGACAATAGAGAAGAAGTCAGTACTTGTACCCCAAAGGTCTACAGCAGGACATGCCTGTTGCAGTAGGAAGAACACTAGACTGTCCAAAATCCTGGTCCAGCTTTGCCATTAGATCACTCTGTGATTATAGTCAAATTATTCAGCCTTTCTTGGTTTGGGGGTTGGACAGCATGAGTGCTTCCCAAGCTTTGCCCATCAAGAGGCTCAAAGAGCCTTATGGGGGTAGCTGATTGAGAAAATACATTTGTACCAAGTGCATTTAGAAACTCCACCCCCTTGCCCTGATTCTGATACCTGCAGGTTGCAAAACCATTGATTAGATTATAGTGACAATAAATATAAAAGCTGATACATTGTCCATGCACAAGGCACTATACATGCTCATGCTTTACAAACATATTGTTTAATTCACACAAACATTCTGGGACAACATTTCCATTTTATTTTATTAAATATATTTTATTGATTATGCTATTAGTTGTCCCATTTTCCCCCCTTTATTCCCCTCCACCCTGCACACCCCCTCCCACCCACATTCCCCCCTTTAGTTCATGCCCATGTGTCATAAGTTCTTTAGCTTCTATATTTCCCACACTATTCTTGCCCTCCCCCTGTCTATTTTCTACCCACCGTCTGTGCTACGTGTTCTCTGTACCTTGTCCCCCCTCTCCTCCTCCTACTCCCCTATTGCTAACCCTCCATGTGATCTCCATTTCTGTGTTTCTGCTCCTGTTGTAGTGGTTTGCTTAGTTGGCTTTTGTTTTAGGTGTGGTTGTTAATACCTGTGAGTTTGCTGTCTTTTTACTGTTCATATTTTTTATCTTCTTTTCCTTAGATAAGTCCCTTTAACATTTCATATAATAAGGGCTTGGTGATGATGAACTCCTTTAACTTGACCTTATCTGAGAAGCACTTTATCTTCCATTCTAAATGACAGCTTCGCTGGATAGAGCAATCTTGGATGTAGGTCCTTGACTTTCACAACTTGGAATACCTCTTTCCAGCCCCTTCTTGCCTGTAAGGTCTCTTTTGAGAAATCAGCTGACAGTCTGATGGGAACTCCTTTGTAGGTGACTCTGCCTTTATCCCTTGCTGCTTCTAGAATTCTGTCCTTCATTTTAATCTTGGCTAATGTAATTATGATGTGCCTTGGTGTGTTCCTCCTTGGGTCCAACTTCTTTGGGACTCTCTGAGCTTCCTGGACTTCCTGGAAGTCTATTTCCTTTGCCAGATTGGGGAAGTTCCCCTTTATTATTTGTTCAAATAAGTTTTCCACTTGCTCTTCTTCCCCTTCTGGTACCCCTATAATTCGGATGTTGGGACGTTTAAAGATGTCCTGGAGGTTCCTAAGCCTCTCCTCATTTTTTTGAATTCTTGTTTCTTCCTTCTTTTCTGTTTGTTTGTTTGTTTCTTCCTTCTGGTCCACTCCAATGATTTGAGTCCCAGTTTTCCTCCCATCTCTATTGGTTCCCTCTGTGTTTTTCTTCATTTTACTTATTGTAGCCTTCATTTTTTCATCTAATTTGTGAACAAAATCAACCAATTCTGTGAGCATCCTGATCACCAGGGCTTTGAACTGTGCATCTGATAGGTTGGCTATCTCTTCGTCGCTTAGATAAATTGGCTCTGAAGCTTTGATTTGTTTGCCGGTTCGAGCCATTTTTGTTTTGTTTATTTTTATTTTTCATTTTTTTGGCCTAGTCGCGGCTGTTACATAGTGAGGGGTAGAGCCTTAGGTGTTCCCCAGGGCGGGGCAGCCCAATTTCTGGGTAGTGATGCTGTATATGGGGGCGGGGTCCGAGAGGAAACAATGGCGCTTGCTCTGCTCACTCTGGAAAATGGGAAGAATAAGAGTTACCTACCTGTATTAGTTTCCTGAGGCCACCTTAACAATACCACAAACTTGGTAAAAACATCAGAAATTTATTATCTCACGGTTCTGGTGGTCTGAAGTCTGAAATCCAGGTGTCAGCAGGGCCATGCTCCCTCCAAAGGACATAGGGGCAAATCCTTCCTTGCCCCTTATAGCTCTTGGTGTCTCCTAGTGCTGTCATGTAGCCACCACCCTTCTCCACATGCCTCCTTCTCTATATCACTGTGTATCCTTTTTGTCTCTTATAAGGACATGCATTGGATTTAGGGCCCACCATAACCCAGTCTGATCTCACTTTAATTGACCCTTCCTTAATTATGTCCACAAAAATCTTATTTCCAAACAAGGTCACATTATGTTCCAAATGGACATGAATTTGGGGGGACACTATTCAACCCAAATAGTAGGACACTACCCTACCTTATAGACTATTGTGGGGAAGAAATGATATAATGCATGGAAAGAATTCTGCACAGTGCTGGGCACATAAACACAATAAATGTTAGCTGTACACATGTATGCATATATAACTATTGTGTTACTAGTTTACCAAAGGCTTATTTCATTATTTATTTCACCAAAAGAAATGGTAACTTTCAATATTCTTTGCTCTTTGTGAGTGTTCTAATTTGGTTGTTTCTGATGTTATCATATTATTTCCTCCATTTTTCTTTTCTTTAGGTTTGTGGTTGTTATTCACATCTGTCTCTTTTTCTCCAAAAATGTCCTGGATGTTTGGGTACATAGTATCCATTTCTCAATAGGCAGTCTCTTATTATATTGGTCATTTTTCTCCAGTGAACATTTTATTTTTACTCAGGTGAGTATTTTGATCATCTTGTAAAACTGGGTGAGCTTTTTGTTTGCTGTTGAGAATGGTCATCTTCCATAAATGATGCATAGATCCTTACAGAGAAGATACACCCTCTACTTACAAGGGATGATGTTCAGAATGTGTCTTTTTATCCTTTTTTATTCTTTCTTATCATCTTCCATACAAATGTCACTGTGCCTCCAGGGGGACACATGTGTATTATGCCACATTATCTATTTCTTCAGGAAATCTTTGCAGATCCGGCCCACCCCACACCCACAACTCATCCCCAGCTGGAGTACAGTGAGTGGGCCAATCCATGTTCTGAACAGACCTGGGTCCTAAACTAGACCTGGAGACTGCAGTGGGCTTTTCAGCAGGGTCCTGAGACCTGGAATTGATTCCTACTAGCACCCAAACTGGATTCTAGATTGGTCTCTGAGCTCCAGACAGAGTTCCAATGGGTCTGGCTACATGGGAGACAGATTGGGTTGGCCTGCACCCTAAATACTTGTACTAAGCTGGACTCGAGTCTTAACTAGACTCTGGATAAACAAGACCAAACCTGGACTTTTCTTCCTCCCCAGCAGTGCCCATTTCTGAAATGAAAGTCAAGCCAATGGGCATTGAAAAGAAATATGGGACTATTTATTACAAAGCTAGATTGGAAGCTCAGGAAGCAAGGAAATAGAACACAGAAGGCCTTTCTGTAACAGAGGACTCAGGGCACAAGAGGACCAAATAAGGGGATGGGGAAGTGAACTGCTATATATAGAGAACCCCCTTTTCCAACTGCTTCTCTGCTCCTGGGACTGTCTTTCTGACGCATGCTAGCTACATGTTCCCCAGGCTGAGGGCTCTGATGAGCACAGGGGAATACCCAGAACCTACAGCACTCTCAGGACCTAGTAGCAGTCTGTCCATCTGAGAAGCCAGGCCTCAGTCTGGGGAAGAAGTCTGTTGCTCCTCTGGGTCTGTGCAACAGTAGGAAATGCAGCTGCCCTGTCTGCAGGCCAGGATGGGCCTGCTGAGGGCACCAGGGCAGCAGGAAGTCCACCATCTCAGTTTACCATCCCTTTAGGATGAGGTGAGTTTTCCCATCTCCAATAAAGAACCTACAAAAACAATGGCCCAGTGAAGTCTCTGAGCCCCTGAGAGAGAGTCACCGAGCCCTTCATCAAAGTCTCCAGGCCCAGAATTTTCCACAGAGATGCCTTCCTGAGCCTTCCCAACCTCAATCATTGGATCCCCTAGGGGAGAGGGAGAAACCCTTTCATGTTTGGTGTCCAGCCCTTTTCCCGAAGATGCTCATCCCTGCTATTCTGAAAGCAACAGAGAGAATAATCAGTGGTGCTTCTCACTAATCCATAGCTCAGTCAACACTGCCAAGTAGTGGTGATGCAGGGATTCTAGTCAGCCCAGCCCAGTAACTGTCCTCTCCCAAGACAGTGGGAGGTAGGCTCAACTTGTGTCAAATCTAGACCCTATCCCCTCACAACCTGGAGCAGGAAGAACAGGACCCTGCAGATACTGGAGGCTCCCAAGAAGAGAGCCCAAGGAGAAGCAGTCAAACAGATATTGTCCCTCTGGTAACATCACATTATCCATTGCAGAAATCTACAAAGCACTGTCCACATTGTATTTTATGTCAATGGCATCCCTGAGGTGCATGCTCATGGGGGCACTATGTTCATAGTTTTGTATATGAGTAGGACCCCCTGGAGTTGGACAACATCCCTACTCTTAGACCATGCCCCAAGTCCAGGATTAGGCTCATGGTCCAAATATAGCCAGTAGGAGTGCCTGACCTTATGGCTACAGTGACTGATTCAGAGGTAGGTATGACCCAGCTGCGCTAGTCCAAACAGTGAACATCAGACCCAAGACCAGATGCAGCTGTTGCTCTATTTCCTCTGCACCTGGTAAGCATCTCTGCCTCTACTGGGGAGCCTGTCTAAGCATGAAGCCAACATAGAGGACAGAGTCTATGAGAAAGGCTGAGTCCTGAGACATTGTTTGGGCACCTACCTGAAACCAGTGCTACCTGTGTATTTTTCAATTATGTAAGCCAGTGAATTCTCCTGTATGATGTAAGTTGTGTTGAGATGGATTTCTGTCACTTGCAGTCAAAGCTTCCAGAATCATAATATTTGCCTCTGAAGAAGGCTCCCTCTTCTCTTCTATAAACCCAAGTGAGATCCTAGTCTTCTAGCCCTGGACACCATGGGAACTATCACCAGGTGGCCGTCAGATAGTGACCCTGTGTCACATTCCTACCTGATGAACACTCCCACAAGCAGGCTGGCCAGGAGTGGGCCCAGCCAGTAGATCCAGTGGAAGTCCCAGTGGTTGGCCACCACAGCAGGTCCAAAGGCATGGGCAGGATTCATGCAGGCTCCAGATATAGCACCCCTGCAAACACCCAGCCACATGTCACCAGGATTCCAGCCAGGCCCCAACTCACTTCAGGTTCCTTTCCCCAACTAGGCCTAGGTCATGCACCTCCCCAAAACCCTCCTTATCATGGGGTTCTGGAGGCTTCCAAAGAAGACACAGGTAAAGAAGCTATTAGCACTGGGCTTATGGTCTTCCAGTCTGCACATGCCCTTCTAAAAGAATTTCCAGAAGGTGTGCCTGCTCAGGGATGGCAGGAAGAGAAAAAAGGTAGATTTTCCTTCCAAAGTTGATAAAGCAAAGTCAAGCAGTTGTCAATCATGTGAACTTTGGAATCAAGTGGACCTAGATTCAAGACCCAAACCAGCTGTTTCTAACTGTGTGACCTTTGTCTAACCTCTCTGCATTTCAGTTGAGGTGCAAGTATCTATCTCATGGATTGTCAGTGAGAAAACACATATATAGCCCACGTCTCACATATAATGCATGTACAGGTGTTAAATCTAGTTGTCCTAGCACCTCCTATGGGGGGACTGCGGCCCAGGTGCACCTCTCTACTTCTGGTGTCTAAATCTTTGTCCCATTCACTCAAGCTGGGGTTCTGCAGACTTGACCCCTCACCGGCCCCTGCATCCAATAGCCATGGGAGAATACGCATGCAAGTAAAACAATCGCCACTCGGGGGCAGCAAAGCATCGCCACAGCTTTCCACACAGGTTCAACAGATCCTCCCTGGCTTCTCCTTCCAGCTCCCAAGAATGAAAAGGTGTTAGAGGGCAGAGCCAGGAAACTGTGTCAAAGAGAAAAGAAAGAACTGGACATTAGGGAGGGGCTCCCTCATCCTCTTTAGCAGGAAATTTGAGCTCTGGTCTTGGATCTGTTACTTAATTTGCTGCTGCCCGGTAACCTTCAATAAGTTACTTCTGTCCTCTCTGAACCTCAGTTTCCACTTACTTAAAATGAAAGAAATAACACCTCACCCAACCTTATCCCCTTAATCCCCTCCCAACCACACTAAGGAGCTCAGCATGGACAAATACATCCTGCAGAAATGTTTTACTGATACTACAAAAATAATTTTACATAAAAATCCAGTTTTCTGACTTTCTTGGAATGAAATTAGAAGGTTCCCTCCAGGCCCACACTCTCATGTAGCAATACATTCCCAGAGGTAAATAGTGGTACCTCCAAAGATACCACAGCCCTCACCACTCCCTATTGTCTACCTAATGCCAGCTCACTTCCCCTATTTGTATTACCTTCCTGGCCCCCATTGGCATTGAGTCTGTATCCCTCAAGTAAGCTCTGCAAGCCCCACCTCCAGAGCCACGACTGGGCCCAGGGCCAGGGGCCAATACCATAGCCAAGGGACACTCACCCTGCCAAAATATCCACGGTGACGGAGAAGCTGGTGGAGAATGGGACCAGAGGGCCCTGTGTCTTCTTGATGATGGCGGCCATGCAGACAGCCAGTGCCAACAGTACAGTCAGGATAATCTCTGCCACCACTGCCCCTGCCGTCTGCCCCGGCTCCTGAACTGTCACAAAGGCTGCCCCAGATGCATTCCAGAACCTCTCCTCTGGACTCACCACCTGCAGAGAGAAGCCACTCAGCCCCACAGTGGGGGTGAAGAGATGGCCAGGAGCTGAGGGGAGGAGCCCACAAAAACGTACACTGACCATTAGTGATCCCACTCCACTAGTTTTTGTCATATGGCAATGTGTGAGCTATTGAACTTCTCTGAGCCTCATTTTGCTCATCTGTAAATGGGGGTGACCACTGGTGGCTCCAGTAGGTCTCAAACTTATGTAACTTAGATGAACCTCTTTCAGAAAGAAAATACAAAAATACCTTATTTTTACAAATTTTACAAACACACATGACCAGGTCAACGCATTGCTAACCCATATAAGATCCCTTTGAAGGGACAAGGGGAGCCTTGAGGCTTAAGCTTCATTGGTTTCAGAGAAATCAGCCTCAGGGGTCATCACAGCTTCTGGAGAGAGAAGACAGCAGAGCAGACAAGGTTCTGGATCCCGAATCCAAATCTGGTTCTGCTGCTCAGCAGCTCATCTGAACTTGGACTAGTCACCAACTTCTCTGTGCCTCCGTTTCCTCTTCTATAAAATGGGGATAATAATAGCTCTGTCCCCAGGGAGTGAGCATCTTCTAAGGGCTTGTGAAATTGTTGGGAAATGAAATGAGAGAAGATATGTAGAGTGCTTGGCAGGGAGGGTGTGTTCAGTGAGTGGCAACTACTGTTTTGTACCAGTCACTGTCAGGTTTGACATGTTTGCAAGTGGCCCAGCCAGAGGCAGTCTGAAAACAGCTTTTCACCAAGGATCAGAGCAGAAAGGTACAGGCAGAGAACCGGGTTTAGAATGGGGGCATTGGGAGACCAGGGCAGGGAAGAGAGCATAATGGACCTTGAAACCAAGGTCTACAATGGGCCTGAGCTTAGAGCCACAGGCCCAGCCAGGCTAACAGGGTGGCCCCTCCCCCACCTCTGCTCTCCCCACTCACACATGTACCAAGCAAGGCCTACATCTTGAAAATCCTGGTTGGACTGACATTTCAGGGCAGCAAGCAAGAAAGAAAGAGTGAAAGAGAGAAGAGATGAAGGAAGGAAAGAGGGAAGGAGAGCGGGAGGGCATCCACCCATGGAGTTGTATGTAGAGCTCTGAAAATTCCAGGACAAAAAAGAAGAGGTAGACTTCCTGTTGGGGTGGGAGGATTCCAAACACAAATTGAACATTAACTCCCTTCAAAGGCAGAGAACTTGGTTTAAAGCAGAGTGGGGGCAAGCTGGAGAATACACAGATAAGTCAGTTCAAGAGTTTTTCAAGAAGAATAACCATATTTACCTTGTATTCCAGTCAGTGCTTACTGAGATGTTTGTAGAATAAATGAACAAGTGAATGAACAAATGAATGAATGAACATGTGAAAAAATATTAGAACTAGCAAATCTACTCCAAAGCCAGAAATGGACTTGGGAAGAAAAACTTCTAGTCCTGAATTCTGCTTCCTGGTCTGTCCTGGTTTGTCTAGACATGGAGAGAATAGGTGGGTTTGTAGTGAATCAAAGGCCTTTGGAGTATCCCCCTCCCCAATAGAGAAGAGTCCATCCAGTTCCACTGGAAAATGCAAGAGAAGTTTGACAGTCCCCCTCCCTGCCCCCAGCAGCCCCATCAGAGCAGAAACCACCAGCCTAGCCCCCACTCGGGGTTACCTACCTTGGTCAGGGTGGCCCCAATCAGCCCTCCACACAGCTGGGAGATCCAGTAGGGAAGGAGCATCATCAGACTGAGGCTCCAATCAGCATGGGCGCCAGGGACATGGCAGGGTTAAAGTGTCCACTGCTGTCAGCCACAGAAACAGAAGGCCAAGAGTTCAGGCTGTGGCCAAGGGAATGCATCCCAGCAAGCCACCTAGGCTGTCCTTGCACTGCTAGTCAGGCAAGGGCTCAGTCCAAGTAGAAAAGGCACTGGGAACAGGGACCTTGGTGGAGCCCAGGAGGGGAAAGCAGCTCAGTTCCTGGATGCTCCAGTATATCCAGAGGAAGAACACCTGGGAAACCATCTCTCATCTCCTTCCAGACTCCCTCAGAGACCCCTTCCAGCCCTTCAGAGATGTGACCACAGGTTAGAATGAGAACTCAGACTCCAAATTAGTAGCTTAAGAGAGGCATCCTGACTTCCCCTTGTAAGTACCATATTTTGCCATGTATAATATGCTCCCATATATATTGCACACCCAAGATTTTGGACCAAACTTTTAGGAAAAAAATATTTTGTTTTAATTTTTAATTCAACTTTTCATTTATTTACATTTAGATATTTGTTTTTTGTATTATAAAGGAATTTTAGCATTTATTTTTTAACATATTATGGTATAAGAAATTTTATGTAATAAATAATTACAAAACACAAGAACAGATACAAAGTATTTCAGGTATTACCCATGTGTAATGCACATCCTTGTTTTCACCTCAAAAATTTGGGCAAAAAAGTGCACATTACACATGGCAAAATATGGTAACTAGGCCTTGAACAAATATTCTTGGTTGGTTGAAGTGCTCAACCAATAAAAATCCCATTTTATTTTTATTGAGGTATAATTGACAAACAACATCTTAGTTTCAGGTGCACAATACAATGATTCAATATTTGTATATATTGCAAAATGATCAGCACAATAAATCTAGTTCACATTTGTTGCCATACATACAGAATTTTTTTCTTGTGATAAGAATTTTTAAGACCTACTCTCTCAGCAACTATCAATTATGCAGGACAGTATTATTCACTATAGTAACCATATCAGAACTTACTTATAACTGGAAGTTTTTACCTTGTGATATCCTTCACCCATTTCACCCCCACCCCATGCCTCAGGCAACCACCAATCTGTTTCCTATATCTAAGAGTTTGGAAAACCCCTGTTTGGGGGCTGAACATGTAATTAGTGTTGAAGAGAAAATAGAGAGTAGAGCTTCAGGTTGGATATGGCATTGAGAATCAGGAGAGAGGTTAGAAGTTCACGATAGGGTTTGGGATTGGGACCTGGAGTTTGGGACGTGAAGGGGGTGGGTGGGTAGACAAAGTCAAACCTAGAGCCAAAAGGCACGTTCAGGTCAGCTGGCCCCTCCACTTGTCATGGGTAAAGAGCCTTCCTTTCCACCAAGATGCTCAACTAGAGAGGACTCAGAGCCAGGAGGCCCCCAACACCCTCCTACTTGTATTAGCATCCCATTTAGTCTTGCTATCTTCAGAGGATGGCCCATTAAATTCCTTTGGTGCATGGAGTGGAATGGACACCCTCATAAGAGGAAAAGTTACCCCAAGATGTTAAGAGCCCACAGTGGATCTGGCCCCAGCAGACACAAGGCATCAAACTAAGACTGAAAAGAAGAACTTGGCCCTGGGCAAAAGGACTTTGTCCAACATGCTGATGTCTCAGGACAAGCAACCCACCTCATCCATTCCAAATCTGTGCAGAGGCCCTAGAGTGAGCTTCCTGCATGACTTGGAAGCCCCAGTTGTTGCTCAGACTCAGGTGGGCAGTGGGTGGCCCAGTCTGTGTGGCCTCCATTTGGATCTATTACCAAGTTCAGCCTGGGCTCTGCCAAAGCACAGAGATGAAGTTTGCAGGGGGGGGGGGGTTTCCATGGAAGACTGCAGAATTAAAGCCATCAGCCTCTCCTCCACCATCTCACCTGGCCCAAACAGTGAGAGGAACTTACTCATGGTCCCACATGCCCAAAGAGTGAGAGAAACTTACTTAGTGGAGAGGGCTAGGCTATCTGGGATACCATACATATTCCCAGGACAAACTAGGTACTCACTAACAATAACACAATCAAGAAACTTTGAGTTTATTCATTCCTTATGTGCTCAACAAATATCCATTCAACACCTACTATGTGCCAGGTGAAGTGTTGGGTGTTTTACATATCTTACCTTGGTTCCGCTGGGCAACCTCAAAGTCAGTGGCTGGCACACAGTGGGTGCTGAATAAATATTTGTTGGATTTACTCACATTCAGCAAACTTACTGTGCATACCTCCTATGTATGTGACATATTTGTGGTACCTTGGTTGATAATAAAAAGTGAAGCAAGCATAGTACTTGCTTTAAGGAACTTAGATCTGTTTAATTTGTGAACAATAGCATCTCTATGAGGGGGGAGAAGATGATGGTGAGATAGGTGGCAGTGGAGCCCAGTTCTCCCTGTGCCTAGCTGGAACACCTAGCCAATCTTCTGAGGAACAGAGTGAACAGTCAATGGAATCCTAGCTTATATGAAGTTTGGAGGCCAAAAATTGCAGAGAACATTGAAAAACAAGTGGTGAGGAGATTGCACTGGGATGGTAAGGTTCCTGGGATCTACATGGGGACCAAGGCTGCTGCAACCCCTGCCTAGCACCTGCCACAGGATACAGGGAGGAGAGTTAGATCATCAGCTCCCTCCGCTACCAGAGCAGGGAGTGCAGCCTGGCACCAGGAGGGACCTGGATGCTGGAAGTCAGTGGGGAAATAGAGACAAAGTGGGAGACACACAGAGGTGGTTTACAGCTGCTGGGACTGTGGACACTGGCACCAGAGAAATTGAGGTGCTGGGCTACATCTGGAGAAGGGAGGAGTTGGGCCATGAGGGACCCTGACTCACAGAAGTTCACACCATAAACCCAGGGAGACAGAACAGATCTACTTAAGAAGCTGAGGCTAAAAAGAAGAGTCTCACAAACAGTGGGAAGACAAAGAAACAATCCCCAAATGAAAGGAAAGGAGGAAGCCCCAGAAAGAATGCTAAATGAAACAGAGGCAACTCAACTATCAGATACTGAGTTCAAAGCAATGGTTGTCAGGAAGTTCCATGAGCTCTCAATGAACTACCAGAAACTACAGAGAAGCTACAATGAACTCACTGCAAACTATATCAACATGAAAAAGGAAATAGAAACTATCAACAAGGGCCAGGAGGAAATGAAGAATACAATTTCTGAACTGAAGAACACAGTGGAAGGAATCAAAAGCAGAATTGATGAAGCAGATCGAATCAGTGAGTTGGAGGACAAAGTAGAAAAAAAAATCCAGAAAGAGCAAGGAAAGGAAAAGAAGCTCAGAAAGAATGAAGAGGGATTAAGAGAAATGAAGACAATATGAAATGTAATAATATCCATATAATAGGGATACCAGAAGGAGAAGAAGAAGAGCAAGGGATAGAAAACCTATTTGAAAAAGCCATGATGGAAAACTTCCCTAATTTGATGAGAGAAAAAGTCACACAAATCCGGGAAACACAGATAGAGTCCCAATCAAGAGGAACCCAAAGAGGACCACTTCAACACACATCATAACTAAAATGGCAAAATTCAAGGACAAAGAGAATCTTAAAGGCAGCAAGGGAGAAATAGGAAATAATATACAAGGGAGCCCCAGTAAGGTTAGCAGCTGACTTCTCAATGGAAACACTCCAAGCCAGAAGAGAATGGCAAGAAATATTTGAAGTAATGAGAAGCAAAGGCCTGCAACCAAGACTATTTTACCCAGCAAGGCTTTCAATCAAGATAGAAGGCCAAATAAGAATCTTCCCAGACAAAAGAAGTCTAAAAGAATACACCTCTATCAAACCAGTTCTGCAAGAGATACTAAAGGGACTGCTTTAAGGAAAGGGGGGGGCGGGGAGAGAGAGAAAGAAACACAGGTACAAAAATGGCAATGAATAAGTACATATCAATAATAACCTTAAATGTAAATGGATTAAATGCTCCAATCAAAAGGCATAGAATAGCTGAATGAATAAGAAAGCATGACCTACACATATGCTGCCTACAAAAGACCCACCTCAGGACAAAAGACCTACACAGACTCAAAGTGAAAGGCAGGAAACAAATTTTCCAAGCAAATGGACAGAAAAAAAAAGCCGTGGTAGCAATACTCATATCAGACAAAATAGACTTCAAAAGAAGAGCCATAAAGAGAGACGCAGAAGGTCATTTCATAATACTCAAGGGAAGAATCCACCAAAAAGACATAAACATTGTAAATATATATGCACCCAACAAAGGAGCACCTAAATATATAAAGAAAATCTTAGAGGACTTCAAAAAAGATATTGACAGCAACACAATTATAGTAGGGGATTTTAACACCCCACTGTCAAAAATGGACAGATCTTCCAAACAAAATATCAACAAAGATATTGTGGCATTTAACAATGCCCTAGCTGAAATGGACTTAACTGATATATATATAGGGAGATAGACAGAGCCCTTCACCCTAAAGAAACTAAATACACATTTTTTTCAAATGTACATGGAACATTTTCAAAGCTAGACCACATGATAGGACACAAAACAAGCCTCAACAAATTCAAGAAAACTGAAATCATTTCAAGCATTTTCTCCAACCACAAGGGACTGAAACTAGAAACCAACCCCAACGGGAAAAACCCAAAACACTTAAAATCATGGAGATTGAATAGCATGCTATTAAACAATGAATGGGTCAAGAATGACATTAGGGAGGAAATCAAAAAGTTTCTGGAAACAAAGAAAAATGAACTCACAATGACCCAAAACCTATGGGACACAGCAAAGGCATTCCTGAGAGGGAAGTTCATAGCAATACAGGCCTACCTAAAAAAGACAGAATCATTTCAAACAAACAACCTAACCATACACCTACAAGAACTTGAGGAACAACAACAAAGACAGCCCAGAGCAAGTAGAAGGAAGGAAATAACCAAGATCAGGGCAGAATTAAATGACATAGAGACTAAAAGCACAATTCTAAGGATCAATGAATCCAGGAGCTGGTTCTTTGAAAAGATAAACAAAATCGACAAGCCTTTAAGCAGGCTCATCAAGAAAAAAAGAGAGAGGACCCCAATAAATGTAATCAGAAATGAAAGAGGAGAGATTACAACTGACATTACAGAAATACAAAGGATTGTAAGAAATTACTATGAAGAACTGTATGCCAAGAAATTTGAAAACCTAGGTGAAATGGACAAGTTTCTAGAAAACTATAATCTCCCAAAACTCAATGAAGAAGAAGCAGAAAGCTTGAACAGACCAGTAACAGCAGATGAAATAGAAGCAGTAATCAAAAAACTCCTGACGCACAAAAGCCCTGGAATGGTTGGTTTCACAGGAGAATTTTACAAAGCATTTAAGAAAGAGCTAACCCCTATCCTTCACAGACTATTTGAAAATATCCAAAATGATGGAAGACTCCCAAACTCTTTTTTATGAAGACAGCATCGTCCTAATCCCAAAACCAGATAAAGACACAACAAAGAAAGAAAACTTCAGGCCCATATTGCTGATGAACATAGACGCTAAAATCCTCAACAAAATATTGGCAAACCGCATCAAGCAATACATTAAAAAGATCATACACCATGACCAAGTGGGATTATCCCAGGAATGCAAGGATGGTTCAACATTTGCAAATCAATAAATGTAATACATCACACAAACAAAAGCAAACACAAAAATTACATGATCTTATCAATAGATGCAGAAAAAGCATTTGATAAGGTACAGCACCCATTTATGATAAAAACACACAGCAAAGTGGGAGTAGAGGGAGCATTCCTCAACATAATAAAGTCCATATATGAGAGACCTACAGCCAACATTATACTCAACGGGTAAAAACTAAAATCTTTTCCACTAAGATCAGGAACAAGACAAGATTGTCCACTTTCACCACTTCTATTCAGTATAGTATTGGAAGTCTTAGCCACAGTAATTAGACAAGAAAAGGAAACAAAAGGCATCCAAATTGGAAAGGAGGAAACAAAACTATCATTGTTTGCAGATGACATGATAGTGTACACAGAAAATCCTATAGACTCGGCCAAAAACCTGCTCAACCTAATAAATGAATTTGGCCAAACAGCAGGATACAAAGCCAATATCCAGAAATCAAAGGCATTTTTGTATACCAACGATGAAACAGCAGAAGCAGAAATCAAGAAAAAAAATCCCATTCGATATAGCAAAAAGAAAAATAAAATACTTAGGAATAAACCTAACCAAGGAGGTAAAAAGACCTGTATGCAGAAAACTACACAACACTGAAGAAAGAAATCAAGGAAGACACAAACAAATGGAAACACATACTGTGTTCATGGATCCGAGGAATTAACATCATCAAAATGTCCATACTACCCAAAGCAATTTACAGATTCAGTGCAATACCTATTAAAGTACCAATGGCATATTTCACAGACATAGAACAAACACTCCAAAAATTTATATGGAATCATAAACGACCCCCAATAGCTGCTGCAATTTTGAGAAAGAAGAGCAAAGTAGGAGGGATCACAATAGCTGATACCAAACTGTATTACAAGGCCACTGTAATCAAAACAGCCTGGTACTGGCATAAAAACAGGCACATGGACCAGTGGAACAGAACAGAGAGCCCAGAAATAAACCCAAGTCTCTACAGTCAATTAATATTTGACAAAGGGAGCAGCAACATAAAATGGAGTAAAAATAGCCTCTTCAACAAGTGGTGTTGGGAGAACTGGACAGCTATGTGCAAAAAAATGAAACTCGAGCATCAACTTACACCATACACAAAAATAAATTCAAGATGATAAAAGATTTAAATATAAGCCATGACACCATTAAAGTCCTAGAGGAGAACATAGGCAGGAAAATCTCAGATATTTCACTGAGCAACATTTTTACTAATATGTCCCCTAAAGCAAGGGACATAAAGGAAAGAATAAACAAATGGAATCGCATCAAAATGAAAAGCTTCTGCATGGCTAAAGAAAAGTTTTAAAATAAGAAGAGAACCAACTGTATGGGAAAACATATTTGCCAGTGATACCTCAGACAAGGGTTTAATCTCCAAAATATACAAAGAACTTACAGGACTCCACTCTAAGAAGACAAGCAACCCAATTAAAAAATGGGCAAGGGACTTGAACAGACACTTCTCCAAGGAGAACATACAGAAGATCCAGAGACACAGGAAGAGATGCTCAATATTGCTAGCTATCAGAGAGATGCAAATTAAAACCACAATGAGATACCACTTCACAGCAGTCAGAATGGCCATCATAAACAAAGCAACAAAAAACAAGTGTTGGAGAGGTTGTGGAGAAAAGGGGACCCTGGTGCTCTGTTGGTGGGATTGCAGACTGGTACAACCACTATGGAAAGCAGTATGGAATTTTCTAAGAAAACTAAAATGGATCTACCTTTTGACCCAGCAATTCCACTGCTAGCATTATATCCTAAGAACCCTGAAACACCAATCCAAAAGAACCTATGCACCCCAATGTTCATAGCAGCACAATTTACAATAGCCAAGTGTTGGAAGCAGCCTAGGTGCCCATCAGTAAATGAATGGATCAAAAAACTATGGTACATTTACACAATGGAATTCTATGCAGCAGAAAGAAAGAAGGAGCTCCTACCCTTTGCAACAGCATGGATGGAACTGGAGAGCAATAGGCTAAGCGAAATAAGCCAGGTGGTAAAAGACAAATACCATATGATCTCACCTTTAACTGGAACATAATCAGCAAAAGCAAAAAACAAGCAAAATATAACCAAAGACACTGAAATGAAGAATAGGCTGACAGTGACCAGAGGGGAGAGGGGAGGGAATTTCAGGAGAATAGGGGAAGGGTTTACAGGAACAAATATAAAGGACACGTGGACAAAAATTAGTGGGGATGAAATGGGAGGGAGGTGGGAATGGCTGGGGCAGTGGGCTGGGTAGGGAGTAAAAGACAGAAAATTGTACTTAAACAACAATTTTTAAAAATTAAAAAAAAAAGAAATATTCAAAGTCATGAAATTCAGGGACCTACAGCCAAGACTGCTCCACCCAGCAAAGGTATCATTCAGAATGCAAGGGTAGATAAAGTGCTTGTCAGACAAGAAAACGCTAAATGAGTTCATCAGCACCAAAGCAGTATTATATGAAATGTTAAAGGGTCTTCTTTAAGGAGATCAAAAATATGAACAATAGTAATAAATACATATGCATAATTGAATCTAAAAAAAGCAAATAAACGAACAACTAGAAGCAGAATCATAGATAGAACGTTTTGATGGTTGCCAGATGGCAAGGGCTGTCAAGGGAATGGGTGAAAAAGTTGAAGGGATTAAGAAGTACAAATTGGTTGTTACTGAATAGTCATGGGGATGGAAAGTACAGCACAAGGAATACAGTAGCCAAAAAACATATGCATGATCCATGGACAGGGACAATGATCTGGGGATTGCCTGAGGGAGTGGGCAGGTTTGGGTGGAGAGGGAAAACGTGGGAAAATTTGGGACAACTGTAATAGCATAATCAATAAAACATAATTTAACTTTTTTAAAGATTTCATTTATTTATTTTTAGAGAGGGGATGAGAGGGAGATAGAGAGGAAGAGAAACATCAGTGTGTGGTTGCCAATCATGCACCGTCTCCTGGGGACCTGGCCTGCAACCCAGGCATGTGCCCTGACTGGGAATTGGACTAGCGACCCTTTGCTTTGCAGTCTGGTGCTCAATTCACTAAGCCACACCTGCCAGGGCTAATTTAAAAATTTTTAAAAAGTATTCTTGTGAACCCGCTGGAGTATCTTTGCAACCCCACAGGGGAAATGTGTGCCCCTTTAAAGCACATGACTCAAGCCAAGGGGAATTATTCTCTCATCTACTACTCCATACTCTCACAGTCAGAAACTCTTTCTTTCCTCTTTCTCCATCCCAGGTGCCCACTTGGCACATCCTCTGACCTCAGTTTACACAGCTGTCTATGCAGCATCTTGCAGATCTCCCTCCTGCAGTGGTCACAGGACACTGAAATGGCCAAGCTCTTCATTGGGGCTACTAGTGGATGATACTCTTGTGAGCACAGAGACCGTGTCTGCTGGGTCCATTGTTAAATCTGCACACCAGCACAGAGCTTGGCACAGTACATGCATTAATAAAGGAAGCAACCCACCGATAATTTGCCTTCTTCCCCCAACCGACATCTTTACCTGTATTGGTTACCTACTGAGGAGTAAGTAACAAACTCTCCCCAAATCCAGTGGCTTAAAACAATCACCATTCATTTTGCTCATGATTCTACAAGCAGGCTGGGTGGTTCTGGTCTGGGCTGGCATGGTCAGCTGGGTCTAGGAAGGGCCTCGTCTGGGACAGCTCATGACTGCCCTGCTTGGTCTTCTCACTCTACAGGCAAGCCCTTCTCCCTCAAACTGGAGTCACCATGTGCTTCCCAAGAGCTGCAAGTGAAGAGAAGCCCAGTGCACAAGCACCTACAAGCTGCCATTCATGTCTGCTTTTGACTGTCCCATTGGCCATAGCAGATCACACAGCTACTCCCGATGGAGACAGACTCTGGTGGACGTCTCTGCAGTCTACCCCAGCACATCACCAACACTGAGGTGGACGCTGCTCTTTGTAACTCCCTTTCATGTGATGCGCCTTTCAGTGCAATTTCACTCCCACTCAAAGATACTCACCCTTCACTCCCTTAGTGGGTTTCATCTCCTTGTCTTTAAATTTTCTCCACTCTGCCCTCTGGAAGCCTTGATCCACCTCAGGCTTCAGACTCCAGGACCAAGCTCATCCACAATTAAAACAATGGTTCTCACCTGAGTTCCCAGGGCTCTCCCAGGTCACTTCATTCCTGTCACCAAGTTTAGCAAGTTCTGTTTGCAGAGACAAAGCAAGGTGATTCCCTGCACTAAGCTGATCGAAAGCTTAGATCCAGTTCACTGACCACCAGTCTTTCCCTCCAGAGGTTCCACAGGTGGCAGTCCAGCCTTGACAGACACCGGACTTTATTACCACAAGACCTGTTGCTACTGGAGGCTAAAGGCTTCTTTTTCTCTCGTATTGATCTTCAAGTTGACAAATGTGAAGCAAGAACCACAGGCCCCAAATGGAGTCACTTGTACTTAACCTGTGACAGCGAACCAAGACTTAATACCTGACTTACCCACAATTTCAACCTTCTCCAGGAATGCAATCTTAACCCATCAGTCTGGAATTTTCTGGTCAGTACCATGAGATAGTCTGTCATGATACATACAGGTGCTTGATAAATACCTGTGGGATGAATATGAATAACAACAAACGTAGGCAAGGGCACAGAGGCAGCAAACAGGATGCTGAGTTACAAACACAGGGTTTTAAAGTGGATACAGCAGATCCATTTTGTATTTGAAGCAGCTGCTTTGCAATGCTCTGCCTCCACTGTCGGCTGTTTCATTTTCCTATGAAGACCTAGCCCTACCCTCCACCTTTGAAACATTTAAGCATTGTGAGCTCTTAACATTTTTGAGGTGAGCCACTCAGTAAATATGACCGCCAGGTCTTCGCCAAAGGTTTGAACCTCACTAATACAGAATCTTGTGTAAAAGGCCCAATTTTCAGGAACATTTAGACACAGCAATTCTGCAGGCCTTCCATTGCTTCTAGATCTTCTAAATTATATTCTTGTGTCCCAGAGACACATAGCATCACCCCCCCTTACCTGTGGGGATACATCCCAAGACATTTTGGCTTCCACAATAACTGAAAGAGGACTTCTGCAGGCTAGTCTGGTGGGGGCAGAAAGAGGAGCACAGAGGAACTCCTGCACCCAGTGGCCCAGGATCAAGGTACAGGTGTATCGTCAGCTGCTGTAAACAAGAGCACATGGAGTAAATCCCAAAGGAGGGGAGGGCAAGAACTGCATCTGACTCTAGGCAATCAGCCAGGTCAGGGTAGGAGCAGGACCTTGGGTTTCAGCTCACATGGAAGAAAACCACAGCCCACCCAGGGAAAGGAAGGACAAGCACACAGGCAATTGGCAAGTGAGATTTATTTAAATGATAAGTCAACAGAACAGGAAGTGGTGCGACAGCCCTAGTAACTGGTTCCTCAACTGTGGAATGGACTGGTCGATGAGGCCTGGCCATCACTCAGGAGACTTGCATATCAACTTCAAGAAGGTCAGTGGCTGCAGCTTCTGGCTCAGCATGAGCCTAGAAAAGGTTAGTAAGTGATCTCCTCCAAACCTGAGGGAAAAAAACACAGCTGAGAGACTCCCAGTGTCAAGGAGAGAAAACACAGGTAGGAGAGTGTGACCCCACTGGGCCCCAGCCTCCATGGCTGGTCCTGAGCACAGGCCACACCCTGGGCACTGGCCACATCTCTGACCACTGCAGTCCACATCTCTGACCACTGCAGGAAATCTCCTGCTTCCTGATATTTCACCAGGAAACAATCTGTGTACAAGGCTACATTCATTGATGGTTTTAAAGGTTTGAAGCAAGCACCATCAGCCCTGGCCAGTGTGGCTCAGTTGGCTGGAGTACCATCCCAAACACCGAAAGATCATGGGTTTGACTCCCAGTCAGTGCACATGCCTTGGCTGTGGGTTCAGTAATCCCAGTCAGGGTGCAAATGAGAGACAACCAATTGATGTTTCTCCCTCCCTCCCCCTCCCTTCCCTTCTCTCTAAAATTCAATAAGCATGTCCTTGAGGGAGGATTAAAAAAAAAAGACAGAAAGCATTGTCATAGTTTATGGGCTCTCACTGTTAACACCAAGCCTGTCCTTTAAGGGCTGAACTCAGGGAAGATGCAGACGCACCTCTTTACCACACACGTACATTGTGGGGCATCACCGCACCCGGATAAAGTAGGGGCAAAAGCCCCCATCATAACAATGTTCAGCATACTGCTACTCTGCAAAACCTAAAATCAACTCAAAATATTACACACAACCCAAACTTCCAAAGTTTGGGAAAGTTAAGTAAATTTGGAAATAGCCATCATGATGGAATTTCATGAAGCCATTCAAGTTACATTCAGTGAGTTTTTATTGCAAGGGAGAAAGCTCATGTTATAATGCTAAGTTGAAAAGATCAGGAATCAAAGTTACACAAATCTATAAATTCAACTCTGCTAGAAATGCAGCAAGAGCTAGAAAAACAGTGGGAGGACAAGTCACTAGAAGTTCTGATGGATGGGCACCCACTCCTCAGAGAGAGTGATTATTCTTTGTCACACTAAAAATTACATTGTTTTGAAAATTTGGAAGGAAATAGCAATATAAAAACCCCACTAAGTGATTTTAGTTTTACCCTCACCTGAGGACATGCCTATTGACTTTTAGAGAGAGAGGAAAAGAGGAAGAGAGAGTGAGAGAAACTTCAATTGGTTGCCTATCATACAAGCAAGTCCCAACAGCAGCGGAACCCACAACCCGGGCATGTGCCCTGACCAGGAATCAAACCCACGACGTTTCGGTTTACATGAAGATGCTCCAATCTACTGAGCCACACTGGCCAGGGCTAATAGGAAGTGATTTTAAATAAAAAACAAACTGAAAAGAAGTTGTGGGCTAAAGTGCACAGCTGAGTAAATTTATAAACTAGAGGGGATGACAAGCCCCAAGGGAATGATTACCTCTGTCAGCCTGGAGTCTTCACATGGGGGACAACCCTTGCTTCTACGGCTGTATATCTTTGGGACACATGTATAGGAAGCCTGAGGGGCAGCTGCTATGTTCAAGACCATAACCAGGATCTAAGTGGTCTCCACAGGGCTGGAGAGGTGCCCAAGGGATGACCCCTGAGGAAGAAGGATGAGCCTAGGGCAGGTAAGGAGAAACTGGAGCGAGACCAAGGGACCAGGGGATCCATGCTCTCCCCACAGCCCTACTCTGCAGGCTGGGCAATGTCACCCTCATCAGAAAGTATCAGAGGGCGATATTCAACCCACAGTTGCAAGGGTTTGTTACAGGGACACCATGATGTGTGCTTACCCTCTAGTAAACCTGGTTATAAGCTGATTAAAAAGGCAGACACTGGTTACTTTTATTAAGATCATTAATTTTAAACTCTCAAAGTTTGTCACCATCCACCCAAGGCAATCCCACAGCAGGTTCTGGTGCAGGGGCTCTACCTGACAGTTTTCCTGCTTTGGTGTACAGAACATGGGTATGACGGCTAATCCTGGATGCAGTCATGGGCACATACATACAATGAATGCTCTAGTGCTCTCTGGGCTGCAAGTTTAGTTATATCTTGCATCCTTTGCAAGATATAACATGGAAAGGTTTCCATTTTTAGGCCAAAGGAAAGGTAAAGGCAGGTACCTAGCTCACTTCCCCCTCTGGTCGCCCAGCACAGGCAGTAATGCTTCATGAGCTGCTCCAGAAGCTCCATCTCGTCCAGGAATTCCAGGGCCTCGATTCTGGCAGAACAGCACAGGTGTGCAATTAGAAATGAGGACAACACCCAGTCACAGACACGGAAAGGTGCTCATGACACAGACTATGGGAATAGAGGCAACAAATAGTAGGTAAGTGATGGTTACATTTTATTTTTATTGAAAAGAAAAAAGTACAATAAGCAAGATCAAAAGACAAAGGACAAACTAAAAAAAAAATGCAATACAAATAACAAAGGGTAGATTTCCTTGCTGTATAAAGAGCTATTGCACTTCATTAAGAAAAACTTCAAAAACTCATTTAAAAGATGGGTAGGGGTTGGGGGTATGGATAAAAAGGTGAAGGGGAATAAGTGGTACAAACATCCAGTTATAAACTAAGTAAGTTAAGGAATGTAATGTACAGCACTGGGAAAATAGTCATGTATAGAAATGCTGAATGCCTATGTTGTACACCTGAAACTTCTATAATATTTTATGTCAACTGTACTTCAATTTTTAAAAAGGCAGGTAAGACCAGTTCACTGGAAAAGTAAAACAAGAGGTTTTCAATCTCATTTATGAGAAAAAACATGTACATTTCAATATTTGACATCTTTCCAAATACTGGATGGAGAGAAACCAAAGGCTGCTATGCTGTAGAAGGGACATGAGGAAAAGGAGCCCTTCTGCATCATGGTAGGGTTACAGAGCAGGATAGCCTCTCTTGAGGACAACGTCACCTCTCTGTCAGTGTTTACAATGTGCATCCTTTCACTCAGCAATTCACTCTGATGATCATCTACCCTGTATGTGTACACAGATCCATGTTCAAGAACACTCACTGAAGCATCACAGCTGCTATCTATGTAGGGATAGCAAAAAGTCCCACAAACTAGAAGAGATGAGCTAATAAAGCACATTCACACAGGACACTGACAGCCATTTAAAAGAACAGGGTAGGTATATAAATATTGACATCAACAGCCTCTAAGACACATCAGGGCATTTAAAAAGCAGGTTGTTTTAGTAAATGATGCACATGGTTGACTACTATCTATGTAAAGAAAAAGCAGGTACATATACTCGTACATGCATAAAACTTTTGAAAGGTAGACTATTTTGGAAAATACAGAAAAAACTGACAGGAGGGAGTAGATGAACAGTGAGGTTTTTGTTTTCACTCTATACTAATTTCTTTTTTTAATCATATGCTTGTACATTTTTTTCAAAAATGTATTTTAAATATAAACTTTAAATGTATGCACAGAGAAACACGCAAATATATGAAATAGTTTTTTTAAATATTTTCTGTCATAGGCACACACTGTGGGGAAAAAGTTCAGGCATTTCCAGAAAGTATAAAAAACAATAAAATGATCCACAGTCCTACTATTCACAACAGCCAATACTAACACTGTGGGAGTGCCTTTTATCCAGGCTGTGTGTGTGAGGGTGCACATTTCCCTATTTATACACTTGTTCCTGCCTTGGTACGCAAGCCCCAGGGTCACATCTGAAGCGAGAATGTCTACTTATGAAGGATTTTGGCTGCTTCCCAACTAACCAGAAGACATTCAAGGCAGGGTTCCTGATACCAAGTTCTAGAAGAAACCAGAACCCTAAAAAGGAGGTTATTACCATGTTCAGCTGCCAGAAGATGACTGTTCATGAGAATATGAACTCCATAAGCAGGCACATTGCTGCCCTATTTTGATCAGTTATTCCCTTGTGCTTAGATAGTGTGTGGCACAAAGTACACCCTCAGCACCTGTTAAATTGCTAGTCCTGCTGTATGCACAGTACCTGGCAAAACCCTTGGCAGATGTGGACACACACTGTGTGGCATTCACAAAGCTGGGAGGACCGCTCAGCCTGGGGGAGACACAACAGAGCTGTCCCACCTAATCGTCCGCCTCTGTTGGGGACACACGTTGCCATCTACAAAAGGCCATGGCAACACAAGACAAATGACTGCCTAGAAATTGCTGCCCTGTGGCTGATGCCAGTTACAGACTCCTCCCTGGGCACTGAGAAGAGCTGCGAGAGCGGTTCCATCACAGATGCCAGACTGGGGCTCTTCAGAAGAGTCATCTTGACATGAAGCAAATGAAAACCAGCCTGTGGGAATGGAAAACTCGAGACAAATCCAGGAAGCACTGACCTGCTTGTGTGGAGATAGCACAGACCTTCAAGGCTTTGACATACGAACTTGAAAAAAAGTGATACTTCTACCAATAAAGAAGGCGTGTGGAGAAGCAAGACCAAAAATTCTCATTATCTTGCAAGAGACCAACAGCTATTCCTGTAGGTCCCCAAAGGCAAGAGGAAACACAAAGCAGGAAGTACAAATAAGTATTAAAAAAAGCTGGCAATAACAATGTAGAGATGAATATGGTGTGTGCCTGCCAATGTTTTTATAACAGGGAAATTAAAACTAAACAAAATAAAACACAGGACACAACTCATCCACACATGAAAAAGAATAATGTGCTTATTAAACTTTAGTGACCTTCAATGTTTTGATAGGTAAAGATAAATACAATCTACTGTTAGATTTTCTTAAAAGGCCTGTGATTTATAGACTGTATAATATGAAGCTAGTGATTCAAAAAAATACAAATCTACAAATCAGTAAGTACTTCTCTTCCTACATGCATAGCGAATCACCCCACTCATGAACTGCATGCAGCTCTCTGGAGGGCGTGGGTGTGGACAACGTGACTTTGCACTTCATGTGCTTTACACTGCTTCAAAATTGTTTTAGAACGAGTGTGTATTTCTGTTATAATGAGAGCAAAAGTCCATTTACAGGTCTGCAAGCAGGCTTTTTCTATGAAGCCCTTGAACAATGTCCTTCTCCCACTCCCAAAAACGAGGATTATGCACAATTTCCACTGCAGACGCTGCTCTGGGAATTTTGCAGGTGTAACTACTGGTTTTGAAAAGATCACCTGTTTTGGCATAAACCCTATCTTGACTAATAGCTAATGAGTTACTGTTGTAGTGCTAGGAAGTTTAATCTGCGCGAGCAGGTTAACTTGTTTCAAAATGGGTGAAGTTAGGGTTTTGTTTGTTTCACACTAGTGCACAGACAACCCTTGCACTCCTGTACCTGCTGACTTCGGTTCGAGGTAATCTGCTGTACAATTCCATCATGTTCATGGCTGATGCTGTTTCCCACCCGTTCGACAGGAGCCGATCTTTCTGAAACATGCAGTGGAGAGAAATGGAGAACCACAAGGTACCGTCGTAAATGCAGACATCTTTAAACACGTGAGAATTTCTTACATGACTCTTCTTTCAAAAGCCCATTCCAGCACCTATCATCTTCCTTCTTTTTATTTTCCAGTGTTCTGTATTGAACACATACTGTTACCTATTTAAATAAGGGCAGGAGTGAGAGGTGCCTCTTCAGTCAAAAAATAATATTTTTAAAAAGAGGTGAGACTATTGATCCCAAGAGATCCAGGGACTAAAACAGTGTGGACCATGATTGGATCCTGATTCAAACGCACTAACTACGAACATTTAAATAATTGTGGAAAACTGAACATGAGCTGGATGTTAGATGCTACAAATGAGTCATTGCCAATTTTAACATATAATCATGGTATTATAATTAACCCAGAGGGAAGAAATTCCTATTGGTAGAAGATTTACACTGAAGTATTTATGGGGAGGAAATGATTCACTATCTGGGATTTGCCTTAAAATATTCCAAGGACAACACCAATAAAATTTGCAGGAAATAAACAATATTTACAAAATATTAATTACTGAAGCTGGCTGATGGGACATGCGTGTTTGTTTTACAGTTCCTTCTACTTTTCTGTTGTTTAAAAAATGCATAATAAGTTAAAATAATAGGGTATAGGAAATACGTATTTTCGATACCATGGTGGGAAAGCAGGCTCAGACTTCCCCAGCATGCTGAACTAGCGGCCCGCATGCAGCACTAGCCGCCTGCACACAGGCCCTCTAGAGGGCTGCTCACATTCTGCTATCAGTGAAGGGCGGACACCCTTTCTTGGCTGGCTGAGGGTACAAGAGCACATCCCAGTCTCTGCTCTCTGACCTGGGACTCTAAGGACTTGCAGGTTTCCACTCCTGCCAGGTCACACTGTCGTCTCCGCAGGTGTTCGATCATGATCTGCCCAAACCGGTCATCCATGTTCACCTGGGAAGGGACAGAACAGCCAGGCACTGCCATAACGGTTTTATTCTTAAATATGCAAACTAAAATAACATCCTATTTTTAATCAGTCAGTACTGAGGTTTGTTAACACCTGGTGCAGGTAATGGAATCTGTGTGCAGTGTTGACAGGAACACAAACTAGGGCAGCCCCTGGAGGGCACCTGTACACCCATTGTACACATAGCCTGTGGCCCCACTATCAATCCACAGCAAGCAATCTCTCCTGCAGATGCACCTGCACATGTGCGCAAAGATGCAAGAATGTCTACTGCAGCATTCTACTGAACAGAATACTCTGGAGAGAACTTAAATGCGTATCATTTGAGGTTAAATTCTGGCATGTTTCATATATATAATGAAACACCATACAGTAGGAGAAACAGGAAAGACACAGATATGAGGAGGAACCCCCAAAACACCAGAATTATTTTCTGGAGGGCGGGCCTCTTATAGTACAGGGTTCCTCCACTAGGTGAGTATTCTAGGAACCCATCTGTATCAGTGTACCAGCTGGTGGTGTTGTGAGAGGCTGGGTTCAGCTTCGGTGAATTATTTTTGAAGACTCTTGCAGCACATCTGCCCATTTCAAGATAATGCACCTGCCCACACCACACTGAGTGTTCAGCAGTTTTTGACCAAATACAGCATGACCCCGTGCCCTACCCTCACTATTCACCTAGTTTTGTCCTGAGTGACTTTTTTTGTTTCCCCAGATGAAAAAGTCCTCACAGATGGAAATGTTTTGCCAATGTGGAAGAGGTAAAACAAAAAATGACAGAAGTGCCCTGACTGGTGTAGCTCAGCAGCCTGAGCACCAGCCTGTAAATCAAAAGGTCGCCGGTTCAATTTCCAGTCAGGGCACAGGCCTGGGTTGTGGGCCAGGTCCCCAGTTAGGGGTGTGTGAGAGGCAACCAGTCGTTGTTTCTCTCCCTCTCTTTCTCACTCGTCTCCCATCTCTGTAAAAGTAAATAAATAAAATCTTTTTAAAAATGGCAGCAGCACATTAAAAGGCATCAATATTACAAGTTCAAAAACTATTTTGCGCAGTGGGGAAAAAACGTCTTGATAGGTGTATTGCATCAAATGGAGAGTACTTTGAAGGCAACTGAAGTGTGAACATCTAAGAATACACAATTTTTAATAAATGAATTTCATTTTTGGGTCCCCCTTCATACAATATTAATATAGATAGCAATATGGAAAGATATCTTAAGATCTAAAAACTCCTGAAAATTAAGGTATAGAGGAGTGTGTAGTGTATTACCCTATCTGCCTTTAAGAAAAAATTCTCTCCACATTTACACATATAGAAGAATTCTGGAATCTGGCAAAGTTGTTTCCCAGGTGAGGGGGCTGAGGTCTGGGGACAAGGACTTAGATTTCCTTATCTATACTTTTGTACTACTTGATATATTTTTATTCTGCTTTTGGATAAAAAGCGTATAAAAACCCATAAACCATAATTAAATTCTATATGTGCCCAAATGCCACAAAACATAATCTTATGTACACCGTTATAGCATATATACACTGTTACTTTGTCATATAAAAGTACCAAAAATTCATCACTAACAATACGTAAAACGAATCCCAGAGTTCACATATGACAACAAGAACCAGTGCTTCCTCTTTTGGTGGATGAGTAAGGCTCATGTGGCACTAATGGTCAGGTCGCACACTAGTCAATCAGGATGGAAGTGGTCTGGGAGCACACATTCCATCATTTTATTGCCTGAGCATGAATCCTGGCTTGACTTTTAATTGCTGTGAGACTGTGGGCAAGCTGCCTTACTCTCTGTGCTTCAGGCCCCTCACCTGTGACATCCATAAGTACTTAACCTGTGGGCTGCTGCAATATTAAGTTAGCATATGTGAAACTCATAGCATACATAACACCTATACATTGTAAATAAATTAAAAGACTTTGCTGTTATTGTTATCATTATTGTAGTTATTGTCCATGTGGTTTTGTCATTTTAAACTAATTAGAAGTAATGTAAGGCATGTGAGCAATTAATAAATGTGAGGATGCTAATGACTTTGTATTTGTTAGAAAATTTTTTAAGTGGTAGGTGGGATCTGAACCAGTTTAGGGACAGCCATGGACAACATATTGGATGATGGCCCATTCCCAGGCCTGCTCCAAAGTGACAGGATCTCTGGGGAAAATTCACTGATCCACCATCTCCATTTGATATTGTATACATGCTTGTGGAATAGAGGAATACATGAATGAAGCAAAGTGAATGAAGCAGTACACATCCAAGGTGTGTGGAGACATATGGAAAGCAGAATTCGTTTTCCCCAGGTGTGGTATCCTAAAAGCAAAGACAGGTTCCCAGGATTTATTCACATGAAAAAAGAAAATACCAAGGAGGCCAGCTGCTATTACATTCACTCACCAGGAATGAACACCGAGTCTTAAGACAGTCCCCAGATTAAAGAGAGAGAAGGAAGAAATCAACCAACCAGAAACCACCTACACAGGAACCTGGACTAGGGATGGGGGGGACCAAGGTTTAGCCCTAATCTGTCTATAATCACATAACCTTATGCAAGACCCTGTACTGCTCTTATCTGTAATAAAATTTAAAAATACAATTAACGTGAGACAGACAATAAAATCAATAAAATAAAATAAACAACAAAAATAGCTAACATGTGCCCACTACTATATCTCATCATCTCATGAATTCCCATAACACACTAGAGAGGTAAGCATTCCTTATTCCTTTATGAACAAAGAATGGGGGCTCAGAGATCCAAATAATATCCAACACTTAACAGCTAGGTAATGCTGTAACAACCCTATGAAGCTGGGACTTCTTTATCCTCATTTTTCAGATGAGGAAACAGGCACAGAAACGTTATGCAACTTGCCCAGTTCACACAGGTAGGCAGTCTGCCTCCAGGTCGTGGACTCCCAACCACAAATCACCCAGCCAATAGTAAGAACTAGGTCCAGGTGTTGTGCCTCAGTTGTTCGGGCATCATCTGTAAACCAAAAGGTCACCAGTTTGATTCCCAGTCAGGGCACATGACTGGGTTGCAGGTTTGGTCCCCTGTGGTGCATAGGTAAGGTAACCAACCGATGTTTCTCGCCCTCTCTCTCTCCCTCTCCCCTCTCTCTAAAATAAAGAAATAAAAATAAAAATAAAAATAAAAATAAAATAAAGAAAATAAAATAGCTAGAGTTAGGATTTAGAACCAAGTTGGAGAATCCAAAGCTCTAAAACAATCCATTCTGCACTAGATCAAAAGAGGCAAACCAGCAGCCAGTGGACCAAATTCAGTGATTTTAGAAATTAGGAAACGTTACATTAAAATCCTGCATTTCTAACTTCTGAAAAATTGGGAGTTCTGGCAACCACAGGCTCACAGGCCCACATGGTGACAACAGGCTGGGACTGAAGAGTGGCCACTCCCATGAGATGGGATATGAGTAGCCAGTGTACCCCAGTCCTCACCACTCCACAGTATTCACTTGCCAACTTCCTCCACCTGCATCATGTGCCCACCTCTGAAGGCATTAAGTTTGCTACCCCTACAGTGAAGACAGATGAAACTCCCTCAATCAAAGTCTTGACTTAAAAGTAAACACTGGGTTGGCCAAAAAGACCCTTACTTTTCTTCTGTGCAATGGCTCAGGTAGTGCTAAGTTGTCTTTAACTTCTTCAAAACAATTTTGTTAGATTGTATTGTGACAGCTGTCATATCAGCATGCATTTAAATAAAACCACAATTGGTGAATTTTTGTGCAGCCATTTTAATATTGAAGATGGAAGAAAATATGAAACATTTTCAGTGTATTATGCTTATTATTTTCAGAAAGGTAAAAACGCATTGAAATGCAAACAAAGGTTCCTACAGTGTACGAAGAAGGTGCTAATGACTGATGGAATGTGTCACGAGTGGTTTGGGAAGTTTCTTGGTACTACTGACATTTTGGCCAAATAATTCTTTGCTAGGTGGCTGTCTTATGCACTGGAAGATGTTTAGCAGCACCTCTGGCCTCTACCTACTAGAAGCCAATAGCAGGAGATAGCTGATACTCTCAAAATATCCAAATCAATAAAGTTATTGGTGAAAATTAAGAAAATGTCTTTTATTTTACAGAAAAACTAAATGGGCTTTTTGGCCAACCCAATACAATGATCAAATAAGAACTCAAAAAACTTTTATAAGGGCCAAAATAGCAGTTCCAAAAACTCTGGCTAAACGTTTGCAGAAAGTCAAGAAGTAAGGAGCAGCAGGACTACTGGCATCAACTAACAAATGAGACACATCTGGCCAGAGGCCAAAAGAAACCAGAGTAGCAGCATGTACAGGGTGCTCAGAGGGAGAGCCATCCCTGGGCTCCTGTGCAGAACACAAGTTTCCTGTGCTTCCTTTTACCTGTTCGTAGTTTATGAACATGGCGGTCCCAAAAGTGTTGGCTGCCCACTTGATTAGGTTTGCAGACTGCTCCGGAGTCATGTAGACCAGCACACATTCCGTTATCAGGAGTGTCGGCAATCTTGAGAGACAAAAGGAGGCACATACGTGTTTTCATCAGGTTGGGACTCTGGCTGTACACATGTCAGGGTACTAACAGAGCAGTTCCCAGCCCAGGAAAACCAGAAGCACTTAGCAAGCACATGGTCAATCAGCACAGTAACATATGTGTGACATCATCAAGTCTCAAAGATTTATACTGCACAAAAGTGAGTAGTGAGCAATGGCTGCCTGGCTTGTGAAAATGTGTTAAATGGCTACAGATTCTCCCCCACCCTACATCCACACCTTGGCAATACGAAACTGTAGGTTCCACCACTCAAGAGGGGGAGATCATATTCTTCCCTTGGAATCTGGATCAGTCATGTGACCTGCTTTGGCCAATGAACAGGAGCAAACAAAAAGCCTGCTGATCACTTGCACAGGGGTGTTTGCTCTCCTGCTGCACTGGCAACCTAAAACCCATGCAAGTGATCCCAAACTAGCTCCATAGGAGAGGCGAGACAGTCCAGGTGACAGTGAGTCAGCTCCCAGCTGACCTGCCCTCTGCGTGTGCATGCGCACACAAGTATGGGCACACATACACATAAGTGAACCCCAGGGGATATCAATTAAGTTTTGCCTCCCAGTAGAGGAACCACGCAGCTACACCCAACCCAAATTGTCATTTCAGGACTCCGAGCAGATAAATTACAAGCTGTCTGAAACCTCTTGAGTTTGGAAGAATTTGATACACATTATGAGATGACTAGTACAATGCAGAAATACTGATATTTACTTAACAGAATCTAGTTCTTCTTATATAAGCTGATACTACGACAAATTGAAAACATGAACAGTCTTTAAGAAATTACATTATACTTAGTATCCATTCTCACTTACCAGACCCAAACTACTGAACAAATTAGGAAAAGCAACAAACTCCTTCAGAAATATCTAAAAGCCTTAATTTTTGTAAGGGAACACAGACTCAAAGATGTTTTTAAACAAACAAACAAACAAACAAGAAACCCCACTCCTATTCAATAACAAGCAGAAGCAGTCACATCGGAACCCAGATTCCAAGATGCAGGGTGGGGCTTCCTGTATCAGCTTTAACCATCTACTACTAATCATCATTCACTAACTTGCCCAAGAAAAGCAGTTGTGGCCTTAAACAATAAGACCCACCTTCTGCTAAAGAACACACTACATCTTGCAATCTGTGAATCATTTTGAGGGTTCCCCAAAGGGGAAAAAAGGCAGATGGGTATGTAAATCCTCATGACAACTTGGCTGATGATTCTAGGCTAAACACATAAACAAGAACTTCAAAATGTAGACAGCCATCACCACATAATGAAAGGTGTGTCAGAAAGATGAAGATTTAACTCCCTATACTTCCCTCCCCTCTGTCACCCAAAGCTCACCTGTATTTGCAGCTGTTCTTACTCCCTTTTCTCCCCTCTCAGAAGAACGGGGATCTTTCCTTTCCACTGAAGGACACCTACCCTCAGTCCATGCTCTACAGCCCCCTTCCCTTTCTAGTAATGATCCCCCTAGTTGCTAAATTCTTTAATAATTCACCATTGATTTTTGCCTTTGTTGGGGACTGCTCTCTATGGTTTTGGAGACTGTAGCCTCGTGAGAGCAAGCCCTGAAAGGGGCTAGTAAGTCTCCCTGGAAAACCAGGTAAAAACACAGGTGGTAGGCATGACCCAACTCTTAACACTAAGGGTTCCCGTGGAAATCAGGCCTGAAATGTACATTTTGTCCTTTGAAGCCTGCTCTGCCTAGCATAGCCCTGTTGATATAAACCAGATGTTTAAGTTCAACGTATAAGGAGGAAACTCCTTATCTCATGAAACACATATTAAAGAACATCTGGCGTCAGCATGTCTCACAGACCCTGACCTATGACAAATCTCAGTGTTCCTTCAATTGTTATCCGTAGATAATACCTGTTTTTGTATGACTACAGCCTTTTGACATTGATTGATGAACTATGCATGTATGCTGTGTACACCTGCACACACCATTCCCAATAAAAGTCATTTGGGAGAAGGGCTCAGGGCATTCCCCACTAGAGGGAATCGCCACCCCCTTTCCCGCCAAACAACAAGATTGTGTCTGGGATGACTTATTTCTCATCTGCGGCACCCAGGAGAGCTCTGCTGGATGGAGTTCCTCCCACATGCCTTCACTTTCTTCAAAATAATATTCCCTAACCTTATCCCCTCAAGCCTCTCCCTTGAATTTTTCAAATATTCTTGAAAGTGTCATCTTTACCTACAGTAGATCATGTAGACATGTCTTTATCTCCCACTAACTCTTTAATTCCAATCTAATTATGATCAGTACCACTGTGCTAAAATCACACATCTCACTCCCCTCCTCTGTGTCCCAAAGGCCCTCACTCTCCAAAATTTGGTGTGAGCCCTTCTCCTCCACTTTAAAAATACTTCTGTGAGGTATATATGTAATCATAAAAATATAGTATTTGGGGAACTTGATTTTATACATTTGGTAACACACTAAATATATTACTCTGCAACTTGATTTTTTTTTTTACCCAACTTTTTGAGCTCTCTCCACATTGACCTAGGTCATGAATTGTAAAGGTTGTTCATCCATTCCCCTCTTGATGGACCTTTAGATTGTGTCCAATTTTCTGCTACTAAAAATGGTGGCTGCAATGAACATCCACCTTGTGCATACATGCAGGGGACACACCTGAATGTGGAGCTACTATATCATGTTACCCACATCTGCAATCTTACCAGATATTTCCAGACTGTTCCTCACCATGGTTGTACTGAGTTCACCTCCACCAGTGGTGTGTAACCATTCCTCTTACCCTGTCATCTTGCCAACAGTTAACATTGCCAGATTTACACATTTTTGTCAACTTGATGGGAGTAAAATGAAATTTCATCTGATTATTACTGTGGTTCCTTACCCCTTTTCTACAATATTCAGTTTCATCTTTGAGCTACCTAGTCTTTTTCTTTTTTTCTTTGCCCATTTGCCTATGGGACTTTTTTCTTTTTTCATAGTAGCTGTTCTTCATATATTTTGGATGCTAATCCTTTCTTTGTATGTTGCAACTGTATATTTCTATGCACACAATTATCTTCTCTCAAGCTTTGTTTATATTACATATCAGTACTATATTTTACAAAAGCAATATAGGTCATTCTGATGTGAAACCAACTTGAGAAACACTGCTCCTAAAAACTCAGAAAATTACTTAAGGTAGCAATGAAATGAAGAATGAGACATGCATTATCATGCTGCACTGCCAACTGGCCTTGTCTCATGTTAGCATGAAACCACAAATGTGTAAGAAGTCAAAAAAAAATCTCACTGTGTATTCATGTTACATTTCTTTAGTTTCTCTTCCAGTTCAGATAAATCTCGAAGATCTGCTCCAATAATGGCATATCTCTTTGAATCCAACATGTGTCCATCTGCAAATACAAGAAGATAATTTCAACAGAAATTAATCAAGAAGCGATTATATTCCAATGGATATGGCTTCTTCAAAATTAAATGTATTGTTTTTCTCCATTATAAATACATGCTCATTATTTTTAAAATTCAGATATGAAGAGTGAAATTAACTAAAACCACATTTCCCAAAAATATCTATTAGTGTTTTGGTGTATAGCATTCCAGCCTTTTTTTCAAAGTGCTTAAACTCATATAGTCAACACAAACACTGTCTCACCATCTGTCTGTGTCTTTCTCTTTCTCAACACACACACACACACACACACACACACACACACACACACTCCACACAGAAAAAGAAAATAGGGCCACTTATACTTATTTTGAAAAATGCTTTTCCTACTTAAAAGTGATTTCATGGTGTTCTGCTGGGTGAATGAAACAACTGGCTGAGCCAATCCCTCACTACTAGATGTGGTATTTCTAAGTTGCCTCTGTCTTGAGCACTGGGATGATCATCCTATGTATGTATCATGAAGCACCCATCTAATTATTTCTTTAAAATAAGTACAGAGTAACCTATGTGATATATACATCCAGGGATGTTCCTGCAGTGTAAGACAGAGATGTTTTTTAAGGGTATAAACTTGCAATGAGTAGCACATAAGTCCTAAAGATCTAATGCAAAGTACGTCAACACTGACACTCATACTGTACTATAACCATCAAACTTGCTAAGAGGCTAGATCTTAATTATTCTAACCACTAAAAGGAAATGATGATAATGTGACATGACAGAGGTACCAATTATCACAATGGCAGTCATACTACAACAAATAAATGTGTCAAATTAACAGGGACACCTGGAGCTTACACAGTGTTGTATGTCAAATATATTTCAATAAAAAAGTAGGTGGCTTCAAGGGGAATAAGGAGGTCAAAGATTAAGCCTATTTTACATTGGTATTGATTGGCAGTATACTCTCTCAATGGTATGCCAATTTGTAAGATACTATGTTCAAAAGGAAATAATTTATGACCTGAACTATTTGCAAATAAAATAACACTTGCTTTAAAAGTATTCCAACAGGGGCTGGATGACATAGTATCTCCAGTGGTTCTCAAGCTGTGGCTGCATCAGAACCACACACATTGATGGGCTCCACCCCCACAGTTTCTGATGCAGACCTTTCAAAATGTAGAGATCTGCATTTCTGACAAGTTCGCAGACGGTGCTGATGCTCCTCACCTGGGACTTCACTCTCAGAATCACTGGTACAGATGACTGGTAATAGTGAAAGCAGGTGAAGGGTTCATGATGGAGGTTCAACAATCTAGTCAGAGCATCTGTGTACACTTGAATTTTTTTTCAGTTAAAAAAGAGATTCATGATAAAAAGAAAACTGACTGTTTACCCAAAGCATTGCTCATCTTCCTCAAGGGTACAAATCAGGGAAGGAATTGGAACATCCAACAGCCATCCTGTGTCACTGCTGGTAACTCAGGTTCTCCTGGCTTTGAGGACCCACAGCAAACAATGTGGAAAAGGGTAACGCTCGGCACAGAAGCAGGTTCTCTCTTATGATCTTGATGACCCCAGCTGGCTGATTCCACTACACTTAGCCACACAACATAAGCTAAAAGAAATACCTCCCAGGAACCTACTGGGTGTTAGGAAAGCACCCAAGAACAAGTGGGGAAACCCAAGTCAGCCCCCGGCACCACAATGCCCGAGTCAGGAAAAGAATATAAAGAACAGGAAGGCACTTGTCTACTGCACTATGAAGTCAAATGATTCCCAAACGCCTATGTGCCTTCTTGCAAATAACATACATATTAATAATAAGCATATTTTTAAAAAGATTTTATTTATATATTTTTAGAGAAGGGAAGGAAGGGAGAGAGGGATAGAAACATTGATGTGTGAGAGATACATTGATCGGTTGCCTCCTGCATGCCCCCAACCCAGGCATGTGTCCTGCCTGACTGGGAATTGAACAAGAGACCTTTTGGTTTGCAGGCCAGCACTCAATCCATTGAGCCATACTAGCCAGGACAATAATAAGCATATTTAATGTAAGTTTTCTATCTCTAACAACAACAACAACAACAACAACAAAAAACCCCCCACAGAATTTTGAAGCATGAAGTTCAAGGGAGACGTGTCTTACCAGAGATTTGGAGCTACAGGTAGCTCATAAAGTAGAAATGCACACTGTTATGATTACTCTTTTAAAAATTGAGCACAAGGTACAGAGGAGATGGAGGGGTCAGTGACTTGAGGCACACCTCACCATGGCCCAGCCCTATCCATAGCATGCTGGCATGTCACCCAGGAAACACTGCAGGAAATGGCCCAAGTCTCATTAACAATAGACTGATGATTCCAACAGTGTTGGGAAGCGCCCTGCCTGGTTTCAGAAGCTGTAACCCACTACGGCTAAGGGTGAATAAAAAGACTTTGGGACCGTAAGCCACTAAGGAGACAAAACTTACCCTCCCAGCAGGGCTGCAGCCTCTGCCCCCTTTACTTCACCCTGCTTGGCCCCTGGAGGATGGCTGGTTAGTTGATGACAGGTAAGATTCCTCAAGGAAGGAATAACCTAAGACAGTCACAGTCATGAAGGGGCCATCAGGGAAGGACTTGGGGGATTATGGAGGAGGGACAAAAGATCCTCATCCCTCAGCTTTGTCATAGCCTGAGTCCTCATTCTATCTGTAAAAAGTCTCCAAATCTCTAGGCTGCCTGCATCCCCCACCTGATTCAGGCCTGGAACAATGCCAAAGCGGGGTACATCCCTGTGCCAGAACGGGTGGTTACCAGTGGGGGTGGGGAGGCGGCATCGATCAGGCCTAAGAAAGAATGCATAATATCCTGTGAAACCTACTTTGCTAAGAATGCCCTCAATTTAAATGTTAAGGGTCCAAGCACAAAATAAGTTTGTTTCCCCAAGTTTTATGGTCCTTTGGCATCACTCTATCTATCTGACCCTGACTCAGAATAAGCCCTTATAGGTCTTTGAATGTTATCTATTCCTTGATCATTACTCCCTGAAAATGACTGATGAGCTTTACATATATGCCCTGTATTCCTATGCAAACTAAACCCAATAAAAGCCCAGGGAAAGAGGTGCTTGAGGCTCTTCTCCTCAGAGACTGGCTGCCTTTCCTCCCCAAGCAGATCATGTCTTTGTAGATTTACTCTCATCCATGGCAGCGGCCGGGAGGGCTCTGCAGGACGGAGCTTACCCATACAACATCACACACTCCATCATGATTCCGGCACCACTGTGAAGTCGGGGCTACTCAATCTGTGCAGAAATAGGTCCATTACCTGACCTCCCAGGATACCTTCCCCTCACTATGCAGGTAACAGAAGGTGTTCACTACAGCACACAGCCTCAGAGTGAGTTTCAAAGGAGTTTTACTGCTGCAGGAAAATATGCCATCTCAGCATGCAAAGTTATATAACATTTTAAAATAGCAGGACATCATTTCAGCCTATCAGATTGGGAGAAATTTTACTTATTTTTAAAATTTATTTATTTTTATGTCTGTCATAACTTTACTGGGTCTGCCCCCAAAGACAGATGTTATGTATATATGCCTTCGGCATTAAAACCAGATGAGATAGGATTCTCTAACATACAGAGATTCCTGGGGAGCTGCTGAGATGATCCCGGCCGCTTCAGGCACCCAGACTGGAACGGTGACTCCCTTCCTATGTCTGCATGTGAGGCCTCTACATCAATGGACTCCAGTCAATGGGCTCTACTGGAAAAACATGAACTTTTGTCCCTCTCTGCTGGATAAACTGATGGAGATTGACTTAACCAGCTCTTCAGTCTACCGCTCCAGTTCTTCTTTGCCATCATTTGGGGGCTCGTCCAAGAGGTCTTTCCACAGCTTTAGTACCATTTTCCAGTCTCAGACTCCTCCAGCCTTGAATGTCAGTTTCCCCTTTGACCTTACTGATCTTTTCTTGAACCTCTTCTTCATTGAGTTGTGCCTCCTGGACTTCCTGCTGCAATTTTTTGGCTTTAAGACCCCTTTCCAAAATCTGGATTTGAGACAAATAGTCTTTTCATTTTTTCTCACATTCTGTCCATTTCTGTCTTATTTCTTGAAATTGATCCTTCAGCTGTTTTTCATTTTCCTGTCCAATCTGTAATTCATTTTCCTAAAATTTCTCCTCTGCAATTTTGACATCATTTTTGATCTTTTGCTCCAGGCAGACAATTTTCTCTTCAAAGGTAGAATTATATTTTTGCTCCCAAAATTGTATTTCTATTTCATTTGATTCTAGCTCTTTCTCAATGAAGAGAAGCTTTTCTGCTGCAAATGGATCAGCTTCTTTAACTCATCTGCTGTTGTTCTGCAATCATTCAGCATCTTTTGCTTGAATTCAGTTTCTTTACCTTTTCTAAAAATTTCCATTAATCCTTTGGCACCTCTGTAAAATGTTTATGATTTTCTATTAGGTTCTCTTCTTTGGGTTGATTTGTGAATTTGAGGCCTCACTTTAGCTAAAGGGGTCAAACTATGCCTGTATAAAGTTCTTTCAGAAATTTGTGCCACATTATCTGATGTGGGTCACTCACTGAGAGATGACCCAGCCCCATTCCACGTAAAATAAGTTGTACATCACTAGTGTACTGTTCCCATTTGTTTAAGGATATGATAGGATTCTCATGAGGCTCCAAATGTCTCAGTATCTCTTGTTTTCTATCAGAGTGTACCTTCCAGTCTGACCTATCACATGAGCTAAGGCTACTACACTCTCCTGACAAGCTCTGACTTGGGTGACCTCATAAACAATCCTCTGAACTCCATCCACCCATACTTTAAGTTTTAGGGTGCACCAACCAAGGGTCACCCAAGGGCCTGGACACTGGTCATCGAAGGTGTCAGGTCATGTCTCTGACTATGGAAACATAGAGAAAGCAGTCTGTGTAGTCATCTTAGCACCCTGGAGACCCCAAGCAGGAAAACTGTAAGGTAGTCTCAAGGAATGGCAAAGCTCCAGACAGGTATTCTAGGAGGAGCTACGCAGGCCACCCACAGTGTTGGCCCAGGCACTGGGAACACAGCAGCACCAGGAGCACCTCAGCTGCCCAGCACCTAAGCCAGGCTGCACAGCCCCGCATGCCTCCTTCCATGTAGCCTCCATAGGAGGAAGGCCCCAGCTCCCTGATGTGCCCTTCCTGTACACCTCCCCTGGTGACCCACACTCAGGAGTGAGGATGCCCTTGGCCTGGTGGGGGGTGGGGTGAGCACGCGGCAGCAGAGTTAGCCAGACTGGGAGAGATTTTAAAAATGAGAACACACAGTGAGAGGGCAGGGATTGAGAATCCTTAATCCCTCTAGTGGAAACAAAAATTAGTAAATAGGGTCTTAAAGAACAGTAGTTTTAGCTAGTAGAATCCATAGTATGTAGTTCTTTGCTTTGCTGGCAATGTACACACATACATACGTTTTCTATAGTATTGTTTAATATAAAAACATTAAAAAGGAAGCAACCTAAATGATCATCAGTAGGAAATAGATTAAATAAAATGGAATTTCCATGCAAAGAAATGCTATGAAGCTGTTGAAATTAATGATATAGAACAGCGATTTTTAACCAGTGTGCCACAACATGCTGATGGGCCCAAGAATTTTTCAAATATGCAATACCTGACTATTTAGTCAGGGGCGCTGACCTCTTTTTCCTTAGATTGTCAAATTTAAAAAATGACAACAGCCAACACAATAGGTCTCTGGTGTGAATGAATCAAAATTATACATTTTGGGGGGTCAGAAAGCCAAAAAATATATTATATATATTATACGTATATAAGTTTAAGTACTTAGTTTATGTGTATTTTAGTAATTACTTTATGTGTGCCATGAGATGAAAAAGGTTGAAAATCGCTGATGTAGAAAGCTACCTAAGCAGACAGGTAGACAGCAATGATTTGTTGGGATATGAAAAGAGCAAGTTGCAAACAGTACATGTTAATCATTCAGTTTGTTAAAATTACACATAAATATAGATTTATACCCAGAAATATAGGTTCATTCACTCAGCACATCTATTGAACTACAACATGTATTTATTCAATGTACACTCATTCAGCAGAAACCTATTGAACCTTCCATGTACTAAGCACTGGGCTGCATTTGTGTGTTCCCCTCCTGATCTCTGGGTACGACATTCAGCTGTAGTAGAAAATGATGAACATTTGTTTTCTTGGTGTGGGGTGGGATTGTAGAGGGTCTTTATTTTCTACCTCACATATTTCTACATTGATCAAAAGCAATGTAAAGTGCTAGATCTTTTGCCTCACATAATTGTTCTGCCACAATTATTAACCAAATATGTAGAAGTCACGATAGCAGAAGCATGGAAAGGCAAACAGATGGCGAAGCCTGACTAGGTTCCACTTACAACTGGTGTGAGGGAAACAAAGAGTGGGGGAGACATTTTCTGTGGAAACATAACGGGGCACCCAATCATGACAAGGACAGAAAGACTAACGCTGTGTGGTGTGTAAAAGGGGGCTTATGAGTTGTGTGATGGCTACTGGATGATCTGGGCCAGCCATCTGAGAAGACCACCTTCTCCAAGCATGTTTTCTGACCCAAATTATTATTAAGCTCCTTGCACTTCTCTGTCAGACACCAACTGAAAATGATGAAGATTCTGGAAGAGATTTATCTTAATTTCAAAAATGTGAAAATGCAGAAAGCGTTGCTGGAAACATTCATAATTAAAACTGGAGGGGAAAACAAGAGTACGGGGGCCAAGGAGCTAATATAAGTGGGTGACGGAGTGGTGGGGACAGAAGTGGCAGGTGCTTGGCCCCTCTCAGTGACTTCCACGTAGGAGTGAGGGTCCAAAGTTGCCAGAGCTGGTCTTTCCAAGGAAAACAGGAAAGCCAGATTTTCATTAAAAATCTCCTATCAAAATGTTGGCAACTAACTGAAAAAAAACTTTTTAAAGCACAGGTAGCAAACACAAGGCCTGTGGGTCGAATCCGGCCCTCCACCTTGTTTTATCCGGTCTGGTACCTTGTTTCTACCCAGCAGCAGCACTGAGCTCCTCGCCCTAGTTAAGAAGTAGTTACATTTACACAGTCCTAAAATTACATCTGGCCCTTTGAAGGCAACTGCAAGGCTGATGTGGCCTCCAGTGAAAATGAGTTTGACACCCGTTTTAAAAAGTTAAGATTGGGGACCTATGGACATCTAAGAAGAGTCACACAAAAAGCGTTTTAAACTCCTTCATGGTAAGTGTGAAGGAAGCATAAAGGGATCAGAAGCAGACACTGTGTGACATCATGTGCACAGGCATGTACACACGCACACACATGCACACCCACATCATCTTTAGAAAGGAAAGGGAAGTTAAGCAAAAATAGCTATATAGTTTATAATGCATTACTTAAATTAAGGATACTTGCCAATTTGAAATGTGTCCTGTGAATGTAATTCTAAAATAGGGTTTGATAGAAGAGACTTCAATCTATGGGAAGGTGGGAAAGAGGAGAAAGATTAGTCAGGCAGCTTATTTACTGCAAAAATGCACACTCACTATAAAAATGGAAAGTAGGTACTGCTACCGTGGGGTCTACTGTTCAATTCCATTTAACCAGAGGCACATAAAGTCAAACCATAGTGGACACGTGTCTTGGATTAAGTCAGCTAAGCATTATACTCAGAATTTGATGTCCATCACAAACTGATCATGAAACACTCAGACTTAGAAATAGCTACAGACATGCTAGCAAGAATTTCCCAACTGTTCCAGTATTTGTCAAGCAATCTCTACTTTTTTGCCTCTTCTCAAACAAAATTTTCAAGATAGCTATTATCTCTCACAGATAACTTAAAAAGTTGACTTAGACCTAATGTCCATAACATTTACGTGATAACTCCCCCAAATCAAGACTATGGAAAAAAATCAGAGAGCCAAATTATCAGTAACCCAGCCACCATGCTCAGATTCCAATGCATTTCATACTCTGGTGACCATCACTAGACTGAATTAGAGCCTCCTTTCTTATACTTCACTGAGGTCTAACAGGCTTTCTTGTACTTCATAGTTACCGGAGCATCAGAATTACCATTATCATTCGAAAAGCACATTTAATATAAAATATTTTTTTCCACTTGGAAAGGGTAAAAATCTCATTTTCATAAGATAAAGTAGAAAAAAACCAAAGCTTGAAAAATATTTCCAGTTTGTGAAGACTGGGCATTTCTAAAGGACAAGCTTAAACTTTTAGGCTTATTACATTTTTGTAAATACAAGAATTAGGATTTTATTTAAATGACTGATTTAAACAGGAGGGAGAAATGTAGGTGAACACTATTAAGAAACCTTGACTCTGGGCTTGAAGCCAAGATTTAAATCTCAGCTCCACTCTTCCTAGCTGGGGGACCTTAGGCAAATTAACCAAACTTCTTTGGGTCTCAGTTTTCCCATCTGTAAAAAGGGGCTAACAATAGTACTTAACTCAAGTCTGCTCCAAGGACTGGATGAGACAACCCAAGGGAAGCATTTACAATGGTCCCAGGCAAAGAGAAGCTCTCAGCAAAGGTTACCAAACTCGTCTACAACTTTGCAAACCCTTTGAAACCTGGAATGGCTTCCACAGCATCTCATATAATCACTGATTAACTTCAGTCTCCATTCATTCACTCAAAAAATTCTTATTACATGTCTGTTCTGAACAAGGTACCTTTCTATGTCCTGGAGATAAAGAAGCAAACAAAACCAACACATAATCCAATTATTTAAGCTACAATCACTGGGTAGAGGCATTTCCTTTTGAGAACTGCATGACACATTGGAATGAGGGTCCCAGGGCAAGAATGAAGGTCCGGAGATGCTCAAAGGAAAGCACTGCACAAAAATGAGGTCCTGGTGATCAACCCCGCCACCTACGGAGAGCTGGTTCTGACCTCTTTCTTCTGGCCAAACCCACACTTACTTGATGCTGTGCAGCTTTCTTGTGACTATCATTGGAAAATCAACTTCAAAATATTTACTTGGGAGAAGATCTTGATCCTGAGGAGAAAAACACAGTTATCTTTAGAATTACTTATTCATGCGTACATATACTGATCATCTTCATGGACTAAGTATGAGGCCCCAAAGAGCAATGTGGCACTTAAGGATTTTAAATCAGGGAAACTGTATGGTCAGAAATACATTCTCCAAATTATTTTGGTATCAGCATGAAGAATGGACAGGGGAATAAGATAGGAGGCCACTGAGATTATCAAGGTAAGAAGTAATGGGGAGCCTGAATTGGGGTAGTGATAGTTGGGATGGAGGGGGGAGATAAGAGGTACTTTGGAAATAGGACATGATAATATTTCCAAAAACCGGCTTGGAACCTAACAGCGCAAGTCAGAAAATTAATGTATGTAGTGGGTCTGACCAACAGTTAGGAAATAAAATAGAATAAAATAGCAAATATCAGAAAGCATGACATCTGCCCCTACTGGTATAGCTCAGTTGGTTGGGTGTCATCCTGCAAAAGTAAAAGGTCACCGGTTTGATTCCTGGTCAGAGCTCATGGCTGGTTTGTGGGTTCGGTCCCCAGTCGGGCACATAAAAGAGGCAACCAATCAATTAATTTTTCTCTCTGGCATTGATGTCTCTCCTCTTTCTACCTCCCTATCCTTCTCTCTAAAAATAAATAAATAATATCTTTAAAAAAAGAATTCATTAATAAAAAAGCATGACATGTAAAGAGGATTAGTATTATTTTGATATACATTTATTTTTCTTTCTGTGAGAGTAGAGTATAGCAGAGAGATTTAAAAACACAAGCACCCTAGAGCCCAGGGATAAGGGTTCAAATCACAGCTCTATCACTTGTTGGCTGTGAGGCCTCCAGAAAGTCACTTAACTCCCTGGGCCACGGTTTCCTCACCTAAAAAGTAGAGAAATGACAACACCTCATGGTGTTGTGACAATTAATGAGGAAATACACAAGTGACACTCAGAACTGCCTTCCTATTATTTATTATTTACAGACATGGGTACATAGAGGGAGGTTCTGGCTGAGGGTGTACATTTATTTTCTACCATGGGCTGCAGTAAAGAAACATGTGAAACACACACACGCGCAGCCCTGCTTTCCTCTTCTCCTTTTGCTAGCTTGGTTGGGACCATTCTCGAATGCCTCCTCTCCCTGTCAGCTCTGTTGCCACCTACACAGACTGTAACAACACCCCCCTGGCATCTCTCAAGAATACACGTTATGTTGTAGCAGCTCTTCACACCTGAGACCCAGCAAGAAATGAGGTGCTCCACACCTGGCCGACCTGCCCAGTGGCTCCCCCTAGAGACACATTTAACAGCCTTGTTTCCACCTGCACTTATACTCCAGAAATGCAGAAATAATGTATTTTTTAAAAAGACAAAAAAGAAAAAAGAAAAGAAAGTTGCTGACATCCAGAACATGGTGGTAGCTACGCTGCTGCAGGATGGGATGAATGGCAAGGCTGACTGACACTCTCGTTTCTGACTTGAGCAACTTGCATAACCAAATATGCAGACAGTAACAAGAGATGGAGAACAGGCACAGAGGGCAGCAGACAGACATCCCTGAGGACTGCAGAATGGGAGCAGAAATCATGAGCAAGCATTTCCGAGTAGGCAGGGGACCCCTAAAGGCAAGTATCGGAATTGTGGGATCAGCCATTCTCCACCCATGTGGAGAATGGTCCTCAGATAAAATCTCAGGGGATCTGGCCTGGGGAAAAGAGGGGAAGGTAAGGAGTGGGAGACAGAAAAAGGGGGAGAGAGAGAAGAAAGAAAACAAGGAGAAAGAAAGAAAAGGACAAGAGCAGATTTTACCCTTCACCATACAGTACTGCTACAAACTGAATGATCATCAAATTTCCATTACACCCTAGATATTGCATCTCCTGTACCTGCTTACCAGGTGCAACATCCCTCTTGGATGCAACTTCAACCATATATCCTACAGCACCCCAGTGTGGTATTAACTCCCTATATGAAGCATACCATATCACTACAGCCCACATCTATGATCAGCCCTCTGGCCCAGCAGATGAGTCACCTGTCACATGGCAGCACCAAACACACATGCCTACAACCTCAGCTCTGCAAGGAGTCTATTTGCCTCAGTACACACAAATGCAGATGACAGCGGCTCCTGTTGAAGAGACAAGTAAGCGTCTGTAGAGATGTCTGATGACCATTCTCCATATACTTTCAACCCAGTAACTGGAAGATGTACAGAAGGGTGTTCTTACATAAGAAGACTGTGAAGGCAGAACAATCAGGGATTTTTCTGACCAACTGTGCTTTGGGAAAGTATTAACAGTTTTGTACAGGTTCTTGAAAACATTATTTATAGGGAAATCAACAAAAACTATTTTTTGTTGTAAGTTCTATAAGGTGCATAATACCCTCAAATTATTCTAGTAGCTGTTCCACTGAACAACTTTATTTTAGGGAGAAAAAAATTTATCAAATGTTATTGCAAAAAGAAAGAAGAAAAAGGGGGAAAAGAAAACTTCAATTTTCTGGATACAAAGACCATAAAGACTTATGATTATGCCTTGACTGGTGTGGCTCAGTGGATTGAACACTGCCCTGCAAACCAAAGAATCACTGGTTCGACTCCCAGTCTAGGGCACATGCCTGGGTTGCAGGCCAGATCCCCAGTAGGGGGCGCACAAGAAGCAACCATGCATTGATGTTTCTCTTCCTCTCTTACTCCCTTCCCCTCTCTAAAAATAAATAAATAAAATCTTTAAAAAAAAGACTTATGATTATGTGATTGGATTTTTGTGATAATTTTGTTTAATTTGTTTTTCTCAGCTGTATGAAATAGGCTTTCTGACATTTAACTAGTCCAACTTCACCCATGAAGTTCTGTGCCTGCTGTGTAACTGTCATTCAGCGTTGCCCTCAGTGCCTCCTCTTTGCTTTCCGTTTTCTTTCAATGCAGTGTGAAGCATCTTATTCTTTTCTAAGAATTCCAATTTGCCTTAACTCTTTTGATGCTGCAGCCATTTAAGTAAAAATTAGTTCAAACTAATGATGTTGAATGTTTTGATGCTGCAGCTATTTAAATAAAAGTTAGTTCAAACTAATGATGTAGAATGTTTGACCAAATGAGCTGGTCTACAATTCCTCATAAAACAGCAGTGTAGAGCTTCTAAAAAGTATGAAAGAAGTTAAGAGGGGATAAATGATAATGGAAAGAATACCAAAAAAATTCCAAAGAAGTGGAATTCCTAAATCAAAAGATGTATAGGTGTGAAATTTATAAGAAATGGTCAATTAAAAATAAGTTGAAACATTTTACATCCTTACTAGCAATATATGTGAGATGTACTTACCCAGCATCCTTGCCAACATGTCACTGTCAGTCTTTATGATTTTAGGCATTTTTATGGATGTAGCGGAACCTCCTTCTGGCTCTAATCTGTATCCTCTAGACCAGTGATATTGAGCATCTTTTAATCTGGCTATTGGACCTTCACATATCTTCTTTTTGAAAGTATCTGTCAAAGTCTTTTGCTCCTTTATACTGAATTGGTTTCTTTTTATTATAACTTTGTATGTGTTTTTCATACTCAATAATTTGTTTTAAAAAGGTAGCCCATAAAAGTTGCTTGTAAAAGAAAAAAAATGAATCAAGGAGGCATATACAGTCCTACAGCTTCTACAGTATCTTGATCCTCATTTCACCCTGAAAAAGAGGTCACTGTGGAAGAAAAGCTTCCAACATGCATACCTGGAGCTCTTACAAAACACTCACTCTTACTTTCACAGCTGTGGCAAGTGACGTTGCAACTTTTCATTCTAGGATTCTCTGGCTCTTCTGACACTCCACTCCCAAGAAGCTCACATGTCACAGGAGCAGAGAGGACACCTAACACCAAGTATAACTCCCAGAGGGCAGCCAAGAGCAGCCAAAACCTCTCAAACTGAAAGGGGACCCAGCGGGGCTGACTGCTTCACAAGCTGCCAAGATCAACACTGCTTCCCTTTGTACATGATCCTCTGATTGTGTAGAAACAGCATTCACACCACACCAAAAACTCAGGCCCTGTGAAGAGTTTCACTCACCCTTTATTCTTTGTTAATGACAATACTGGAACCTTTCCTTTCCCTATTCTTTCCTGCTGCCTGGAGATGGGAGTCTTCAACCATCCAAGCAGTCTTGGCTCCCTGAGAGCCCATGAACCAGCTCACACAGTAGTGGCGGCAGAAAGCCTGTGATTCCCAGCTAAGCCTCTGCTGGCGCATCAGGGCACTGTGCCAGGTAGAAATTACATGAGATAACAAGACCAATGGACACAATTTTCCCTACTCTTTCAGAAGCACAAATATCTCTAAAACAGGGATTAGCAAACTTTCTGTAAAGAGCCAGAAAGTATTTTAGTCTTGCAGGTTCCAACGTCATAACTACTGGACTCTGCGGTCATTGTTCTAAAGCAGCAATAGGTAAGATATGCCTAAATAGAGTTGCTGTGCTCCATAAACTCGATTCACAAAAGTGGCAGGCCAGTGGCCCACACAACTTTGGCTCTGAGAGCAAACAAGCATAATTTTGTTCTTTCCAAAAATAGGAACTTCAGATTTTTTAAAAAAAAACCCTTTACAGCAACAAAAGCACTTCCACAAAGGACTTTCAGACCATATGTTGTTCTTCTTCCTCACTACTGATGGACAACCTTTTCCTTGGAAGGGGCACCTAAGCCTCGGTGTACCTTGTTCAGAAATAAAAATCTCAGATTTATTACTAACCCATCTACAAAACAGGAAAAATAAAAACCACACATGACCAGGTCAAAAGGTGTCAGGTGCAGAAGAGGGATTTCTCCCAAGGCCTCTGTCAGCACCCCACCACACACTCCCCTCCAGTGCCTTCCGCCATGACCTGGTCACTGTGACAGGCACAATCAACCCCTAGAAAAGATGGCTCCACACAAACACAGGGCTGCATGCAGAGGAGAGAACAAGGGATCTGGGAGCTGACAAGCTGGAGCTGAAGGTTTGTTCCATGTTCCAATACACTGGCTGCGCAATCTGGAAAAGATACCTGGTCTTGCAATCCATCTGTGTACATCCCCTCACAAAGCTCTCAAGTGAATTCATGAGGTCCTGTTTATATTGGGTTGGCCAAAAAGTCCATTACACTTTTTTCCATAAAATAAAGAACATATTTTTCATTTTTCACCAGTAACTTTACTGGTCTGCATATGTTGAGTATGTCCACCATCTCTTGCCATTGGCTTTTAGTGGGTAACTGCCAGGGGTGCTGCTAAACACTTTCCAATGCATAAGACAGCCCTGCAGCAAAGAATTATTTGGCCAAAACATCAATAGCACCAAGAAACTCCACAAACCACTTTTGACACATTCGATCAGTTATAGCAACTTCTTCATAATTTTTTTTTTCCATTTCAGTTGTGTTTTTACCATTCTTGAAATAATAAAGCATAATACACTGAAAATGTTGGGTACATTCTTCCATCTTCGGTATTAAAATATCTGCACATAATTTCACCAATTTTGATGGGTTTTTTTGTTTTGTTTTTGTTTTTACATGTACACTGATATGACAGCTTTCACAACACAATCGAACAAATCTGTTTCAAATTAAGTAAGACAACTAAGCACTACTAGAGCTATCATACGGGAAAAGCTAAACCAACTTTTTGGCCAACACAATTAAAAGCACTTCATCAATGTGAGTTACTCTTATCCTGAATGCAGTTGAGGGCACTGAGTTCTTGCTTCAGTAAGAGAAAGGTTGAGAGCTCTAATGACCACCGACCTTCTTATCAGGTGAGCTGCTATGGGACCAAAGAGATATGCAGGTCGGGTTATGCCCATACATTCTAATTTATCTTCATGTCCACCTGCAAGAAATCTGGGGAAATGCATGTATCCATTACTGCCTCATGACTGACCTCAAAGAACCAGGAAAAATTTGTACAAACCTATAAAAAAGGAAACGCAATCAGTGAGATCCTTGTAGAGAAAGAATTTGGCAGTAAAATTCCAGCCCAGGAGTCAAAAGACCAGCAGCATTGTCCTGGTTCTGCCACTAACTAGACCCAATTTCCCTTTCCTGTGAGCGTTTCTGTACCTGCTGTTGAACCCTAATGGATAAGTTAAGGGACCAAATCAAAGAACAGCTACAAAAGGGCTCTGTACCACATTACCATCACCCTGCCATGCAAACCTCCAAAACACCATTATGCTGACAACAGAATCTTAGTTATCATCAAAATTACAAATGCACACACTCTTTGTCTCAACAATTCCACTAGTAGAATTTTTTCTCCTGATATATTTCCACACATGCAAAGGAAAACATACACAGGATTGTTATTAATACTCTGTAACAGCAAAAGACAAGAAACAACCCACATGTCCTTCACTAGGACTCCAGTGCAATGAAATACGGGGCTGACAGTAGTTGGAGGCATGCAAACAGCTAGGGACAGGGCTGGGAGATGGGCTGTCATTGCACACATTTTAATGTATTCTTTAACTTTTTGGAGCAGGTAAATATCTTCAAAAATGAAATGTAAACAATTGGGGAAAGAGGAGGTGGAATTTTAATGTACCTTTAATATCCAGAAGGTGGTATCCATCCCAGCCCCGAGGTTTATAATTTGACAATGACATTCTGTCTTCCGCAGAAATGCCTTTGTAAGCTGACTGATGCCATGAACTCGAGCAAAATAGCCTAAGAAAGAGGCACGGAAACAAGCTATTACTTGGTCACGACAGCAGCGATACCTGCAAAGTCCACCAGAGAACAAAAACAGAACATTCCTGCCTTCCGCAGCATCCGCAGTGTCACTGTAGACATTATGTGAAACATGGCAACTTCCAAATTCTCTCCCAGCTTTTTTTAAAGCTGTCTGATCCGAAGCAAGCACAATCTATTTAATGGTGGAATTAATGATCTTAAGAAAGATAAAATGTCCTATAATTTTACTTAAGAAAGACAAGGGTTTTACATGAAAACATTTGATTTAAATGTTCCTCTTGGAAATGACCTCTGGGAATTTGACCTCTTGACCTTTTTCATGGCTACAGAGAAAGCTAGTTGGTACTCTGATAAAATTCAAAATTGCAAAATCTAATGGAAAATATTTTTAAGTGAGGAAAATAGGCAGATAAATGTCAAAAGCAAAGAAAGTAGTATTTCATCCAAGCCCTGCAGCATTAGAGCCTCGATCTTTATCTAAGAGCCTCAGAAGGTGCAGAATAGGGCACCAGCACTGGGCTGCCTGATAAAATGACTTGTTAAGCTCTGGGCTGGGGACATAGGGCACAGGACATGGGAAATACAGAAGGCAGAAAGAAGCCCCGCTGCTCAAAGTGCACATATTCTAAGAACCAAACTTGAGAGTAGCATTTAGGAACTTTTATTGCAACTTCGCAGGAATTTTATGTCTGTTGAATCTATTCATAAATACTTTGGGCTTGTAATTTGTAGGTCTTCATTTGTTTTTCTAGTAAATCACTTATTATATTTTACAGAAATATGCACAATGGATTGCGTACTGGAAAAATACATATCCTTACCACAGACTATTTGGGAAGCACTCTCCTAGTGGGCTGCAGGTCCCCAAACTAGAGATTCAAACCCAGAGTGACAAGAAGGAAGGAAGGTGGGCTGACATGCTGCCTGGGGCACTGAGACAGTCGCCATGGCAGGTCCCTGCCTCTGGAGCATTCATTAGGAAACCTGTACCCTGAAAACAGGAAGAAGGCTGAAGGCCTTTTAGGCAGGTTTTGCTCAATCTTACTGATGTGCGGTTTCACCCTCAGTTCAAAGTAAATATCACATCCTTATTCTCAGAAATCCCCATTTTAACATCTGTATGCATTTTTTTTATTATTTTTTATATTTTATTGGTTATGCTATTACAGTTGTCCTGATTTTTTCCCCCTTTGCCCACCTCTGCCCAGTGCCACACACTCCCTCAGGCAATGCACTCATCATTGTTCATGTCCACAGGTCATGCCTATAACTTCTTTGGCTATTCCATTTCCTACAGTGTACTTTACATCCCCATGGCTATTCTGTGACTACCTATTTGTACTTTTTTTTTTATTTAAATATTTTACTTATTTATTTTTACAGAGGAGAATGGAGGGAGAAAGAGAGAGAGAAAAACACCAATGTGTGGTTGCCCTTTGAGCGCCCCCTACTGGGGACCTGGTCTGTACCCCAAGCATGTGCTCTGACTGGAAACTGAACCAGCGACCCTTTGGTTCAGAGGGCATTGCTCAATCCACTGAGCCACATCAGCCAGGGCCCTATTTGTACCTCTTAATCCCCTCACCTCTTCACCCATTCCTCAACATTCCCTTCCCATCTGGCCACCATTAAAATGCTTTCTGTATCCATGATTCTGTCTCTGTTCTTCTTGTTTGCTTAGTTTTTTTAGATTCAACTGTTGATAGATATATATTTACTGCCATTTTACTGTTCATAGTTTTGACCTTCCTATTCTTAAATAAGTCCCTTTAACAATTCATATAATAAGGTTCAATGAGGATGAACACCTTTAGCTTTTTCTTATCTGGGAAGAACGTTGTATGCCCTTCCATTCTGAATGATAGCTTTGCTGAATACAGCAATCTTGGATGTAAGACCCTGCATTTCATCACTCTGAATACTTCTTGCAAATATTCTACCCTGCAAGGTTTCTTTTGAGAAATCAGCTGATAGTCTTATGGGAACTCCTTTGTAGGTAACTGTCTCCTAATCTCTTGCTGCTTTTAAGAGTCTCCCTTTATCCTTAAACTTTGGCATTTTAATTATGTGTATTGGAGTAGGTCTCTTTGCATCCATCTTGTTTGAGATTCTCTGTACTTCCTAGACTTGCATGTCTATTTCCTTCACCAAATTAGAAAAGTTCTCTTTCATTATTTTTTCAAATAGATTTACAATATCTTGCTCTTTCTCTTCTCCATCTGGCACCCCTATGATGTGAATGTTGGAACACTTGAATTTGTCCTAGAGGTTGCTTATATTATAGTCATTTTTTAGATTTTTTCTTTGTGTTGTTCTGATTGGTTGTTTTTTTGCTTCCTAATGTTCCAAATCATTGACTCTCTCCTTCATCCACTTTATTCTTGTCCCTTGAAATTGTTCTTTATTTTATCTAGTGTATCCTTCATTTCTGACTGGCTCTTTTTTATGCTGTCCAGGTCCTCACTAAGTTCCTTGAGTGTCATTATAACAAGTGTTTTGAACTCTGCATCTGATAGATTGCTTATTTCCATTTTGTCTAATTCTTTTTCTAGAGTTTTGAGCTGTTGTTTCATTTGGGCCATGTCTCTTTGTCTCCTCGTTTTGACATCCTCCCTGTGTTTGTTTCTGTGTATTAGGTAAAGCTGCTTTGATTCCCTGTCTTGGTAGTGCAGTCTAATGTACTAAGTGTCCTGTATAGTTCAGTGGCACAGTGCCCCCTATTATCCAAGCTGGGTACTCAAGGTGCACCCTTCATGTGGGTTGAATACACCTCCTCTTGTAGCTGAGCCTTGACTGTTGTTGGCAGGCCAATGGGAGGCATTTACCCAGCTGCAAGGCTGGCTGTGACCACTGATCATCATCACCCTCTGCCCTCCATGGAGGATGACCTGTGCAGGGGCAAGCTGGTGGTACTCTGACATGGTCTGCAGCTGCCCACTGGGTGCACAGGCTCTGAGGTTTCTCAGGTGGTGCAGGACAAGGTCAGTTCCTGTGTTTTGCCAGGGGCCACCCTGCCTTAGTTGTAAAGCAATCTGAGATGGTTGCTACTTGTGCTCGGCTTGGAGATTCTCAGGCAAAGCCAAGCTGCAAATCTAGGCTGGCTGCTTCTAGTGCCAGGCCTGAGGTTCACTGAGGTCAACTGCTACTTGTTTGAGAGGGTTTAGGAAGTTGTGAACATGAGCCAAGACCAACCACTGATGTGAAAAAGCAGCTTGAGGGGCCTATAATTTGGGTGGGGCAGAATCAGGGGATCTCCAGAATGGGGCAAACAGTTTTAGCCAGGTTGATGAACTCTCAGGTATGGTAGCAGCTTGCCAGCTCTGTGGCTCTACGGGGAGAGGGTTCAGAAAAGGGACAATGGCTTCTGTTCACCTAGATGACAGATACTTCAGTTCCTCCCTGTATGCCACTAGTGCCTTTCAAGATGCCACCCTGGTGCTGGACCTCAGAGGGAGTGAGTCTAAGTAGGTGAGTCAATGTGTGGGTTCTTTAAGAGGAACTGCTTGGAGTTCCAGAAGTTTCTTCCACTGACTCAATCCCTGCTAGTTTTTGCAGCCAAAAGTTGTGGGGACTTACCTTCCTGGCACCGGAATCCTGCACTGAGGGGGCCTGGTGTGGGGCTGGGACTCTTCATTCCTGAGATATCTGTCCTGAGTTTTACCCACCACACATGGATGAGGGACCAGCCTGTTTCATGTCTGTGCCCCTCCTATCAGTCTGGGTGAATACAGTTTCTTTAGTTTCATAGTTGTCAGACTTCCATTCTACTCAATTTCTGATGGTTCTGAGTGGTAGTTGTTCTGTTTTAGTTGTAATTTTGATGTGATTGTGGGAAGAAGGCAAGCCATGTCTGCCTACGCTGCCATCTTGACCAGAAGTCCTCTTTGCATTTCTTATAGACCCTACTTCTAGGATCTAGTCTCAGAGTCAACATTCCTTGAACACACAGGAATGACTGTCAATTGGTCAACTTCTTGGTCTGGCTGAAACGAAGTCAGGCCTATCAAGTCCTTTGACTTCCCTGATGGAAATTACTTACAGAGCCTAATGGCATAACCAAAAATTTACTAAAGCAACAAAATGTAATCTCTTCATAGGCACTTCATAGTAAAGGCACTTCATAGTAAAAGATATATATATGTATATATGCACATATATCTATAAATATCTGTACACACACACACACACACACACACACAAATATAAATGAACCCTGGCCAGGTAGATCAATTGGTTAGAGTGTTGTCCCAATATACCAAGGTTGCGGGTTCTATCCCCAGTTAGGGAACATACAAGAATCAACCAACGAATGCATACATAAGTGAAAGAACAAAATGATGTTTCTCTCTTTCTCTGTGTCTCTTTCACTTCCTCTCCCTCTCTAAAATCAATAATTAAAAATTTTTAAAAAGGTATATAAATGGCTTTTCAACATATGCAAATGCTCTTCAACCTTACCCATAAGTAAGAGGAATAAAAAATAAAATTATCCTAAGATACCATTTCTCATTATTAGATTAACAAAGATTTAAAAACTTTACACGGGGCCCTGGCCAGGTGGCTCGGTTGGTTGGCGTTTCGCCCCATACACCAAAAGATCATGGGTTCAATCTCCAGTCAGGCTACAACCCAGGTTGTGGGTTTGATCCCTGGTTGGGGCACATATGGGAGGCAACTCTTTGGTACTTCTCTCTCACATTGATTATTTCTATCTCTCTCTCCCTCTTCCTCCTTCTCTAAAATCAATAAACATATCTCCAGGTGAAGAGTTAAAAAAAAGGTTTCATACGATGGCCAAGATCTGATAATTATTGAAACTGATCCACATATGATTCTACTTTTATATGGTTTAAAATTATCTAGCCCTGGTTGGTGTTACTCAGTGAATTCAGTGCTAGCCTGTGAGATAAGAGGTCACCAGTTCGATTCTTGGTCAGGACACATGCCTGGGTTGCAGGCCAGGTCCCCAGTGTGGGGGTGTGTGCAAGAGGCAACCAATCACTGTATCTCTCGCACACTGATATTTCTCTCCTTTTCTTTCTTCCTCCCTTCCCTCTAAAAATAAATAAATAAAGTCTTAAGGAAAAATTATCCATAATAAAAGTTTAAAAAATAATAAAAAATAAAAAAAAAATTTTAAATAGTAAGTTTCATAATACACTGTGTTGGTGAGAATATTGGGAAATAAGTACTTTAATATACTTTTGGAGAGAGTGCATACTAGAACTCTCTTTTTGGGAATTAATCCCTAAAACTTCAGGCCACTTAGCTGATGAGAAGTTAGGGAGAAAGACAGTCACTCACCTCTGTTAATTTCAGGGGCCTTCCTCTCTTTAGACAGTCTTACAAGATGCTGGATGTAAGGGTCATCCCAGTAACCAATGCTTACTGCAAACCTGAAAGGAAAGAAAGAGAAGGCATGTGAGTAGAGATTAGTGTATTTCTGGCCAAGGTTCATGGCTACATTCCCAGGAACCAGGTCAAGGATCCAGAGGAAAAATTATTTATCTCAAAGGCCAACAAATGCACATTCAGGGTTCCATTACACATTTAAACAGACTCACTCACCTATCTTTATATTTACACGCACTTCCCATCACATTTCCCACGGTGGCCATTTTTCACCTCTGTTTTTCCTCTTATAATTAATTCCTTTCCCAGAATATTAAACAGCAAATAATCTCACTTCATCTTCACATACAGGACTTACAACAATTTATTCACTCAGTAAACTCACTGACCAAAGCTTTTGGTCAGGTAACTCCATTCCACCAAAAAAGTTCTATGTTGAAAGAAAAGGAAATTCAGAAATATTTGGCAAATATCACTAATAAAGACCTAAGTTTTTCTCCTGACTCTGTATTTCATATCCCTTAAGGTGGTCACAGTGGGGAGAGTAGAAATAAACAAAACTACAACTTGGAAAATGCTGTGGTGGCCTAAACTCTCTCTACCTCAGTCTACACCACATGGAGTTAAAGTTTTAGCGTCCCAAGTCTGGGCACTGAAGCCCAATTACACTGGAAGTCTTCTGGCAACCATGAGGGGATCCCGCCATAGGACTGACAAGTCATGGAAGGAACCTGGATCCCTAAGGCCAGGCCACTGTGGGCCTGGAGACTGCTCTCCCTCTCAAAGGACATTCTGTGAGATAATAAATGTCTTTACCATCTGAGCCAATCTGAGCCAGGCTTCTGTTACTTTCAGCCTAAAGTATTCTGACTGATTAATACCTGAGTAATGCACTCATTTCCATGTTGCTTAACAAGAAAGTTGAAATTTGAAGGGGGTGTGTATGTGTGTTATGTCTCCCAGATAGGTTCTGAACTCCCAGAAGCAGATACTATCTCTTCTCTTTATATGTACTGACAAGGCTTACTGCACCCCTGACTGCAATAAGTGCTGATTCTGAAAAAAAGATGTCCCCTGCAGAATCTCACATTTATGTTTACCCAACCATAGACACTTGTAAGAAAGCACATGTGTTCAGCTACTCTTTGCAGCCACTCAACAAAGAATTATACAAAGTATTCACTAAGAACACTACTTGCTGTAAGCCCAGACTGTCCAAGGAAAACAGACCTATAGAGTATTACAAGAGCAAACTTTCTTAGTGGTCCAAAAGTATTTTATAAACAGTGAGTTATGATACACCAATATCATAAAATCAACTTGACAGTCTGAAAACTTGCATTAAAAAAATAAAGAATACAGTAAAATAGAAAATACCAGCATGCATTATGCATAGTAAGAGATCAGACTTCTGTGAAGCTTTTGCTTCATGTCTATGATGGAGGAAATAAGTTTTCTCACTGAGTGTGATGAACAGATTTCAAAGGAATCATTTAGTGCCACCTAGTGTTCACTGTCATTCTGCACTGAAGGAAGAATGGTAGCCTAACGATTAGAATACTCATCAAATAGTTTAAGGATCGGAAGGGGCCTTGAACTGATCTAGTCAACCCCAACATCCAGTATGAGAATTTCTTCAATGCTACCAAGCCACTGCTGGACTAGGCCCCACAAAGAACGCACTCACTCCACTGCAAAGCAACTGCTGGAAAGCTGATCAGTTGGCCTCCCTCCAAGCATTCCCTGTTGGACTATAACTGCCCTGGTGGGGAACAAGGAGAAATTCCTATTCCTCTCAATTCTGCATTATCTGTCGATTTTATACCATCGATTCAGTAGAGCAATATTTAGTGAGTGTCTTCTCAATGCCAGGCACTGGGGATACAGTAGAAAATAAGACGAAGAAGGGCCAGAGCCAAAGATATGACATTATGGCCAATAAAGGGCATGAAGAATATGGAGAATAAAGGGATGTCACTGAGAGAAGGTAAACGAGAAAGCATCTCTGAAAGGGGGATGGTCAAGTTGAGCACCAGAGAATGGAAGGTCACAGTGCAAAAGGTATTTCAGACAGGAGGAAGAGCCAACAGAAACACTCTGGTGTGGGAACGAACTTGAAGTGTCCCAGTAGCAGAAAGCAGGCAGGGGAACTGGAGAACAGTAAGAAAACAGGAGAAACTAGGGAAGAGGTTGAAGAGAGAAGCAGGCTCAGGTCACAGAGCCGGGCAGGAGCCTGGGATTGACCTCAACAGTACACTGATGGCTAGGGAAATGCACCCATGCAGACACAAGTACATCTGATCACTGGTTTCCATGATTCCTACTTCCCAGTGTTTCTAACAAGGCCCTTTCACCGCGGTCCTCAGGTCCTCAAACCTAAATGACTGCCAGTGATTTCCCTGCTCCCAGGAAGAAAGGATCTTACTGATTTGCCTATCAGAGTGACAAGATAAAAAGATTTACAATGGGTGACTGGGAAGAAGAGAAAGATGGCACTGCTCCTGGGAGTTTTGGGGGAGATGGGCACCATGTTTCAGATTTTACAGACTATCAACTGCAGATTAACTGAACGAATTATAGTGTATCTATACAGTATACAAACCAGGCACTTAATCTGTAAACTCAAAGAATTGGACATAGAAAGATATTCAAAGTGTTAAGAGAAAAAGGGAAGACCAGAAATATAGTGTACATGCCCATAAATACATATGAGTGAGGCTTTACAGAGGAATTACTGGAGGATTCATACACAGATATTAATAATGATTATCTCAGATTTCTGGTATTCTTTATTAATCTGTATTTTAAAAATTTTCTGCACTAACCATATGCCATATTTCATTATATCTAAGATACCCTCAGTTGTAACACACAAAAAAACACTGCCAATTAATTGACTTAATGTTTTACTCTCACTTAGGAATTTTACTTCTGTGCTTATTGAAAGTATTATTTAGACGGACTATCATAACAGACATAAAAAGGAAAAGATGGAAGATAGAGGCATAGGTAAATGCAGCTCAACTCATCGTACAACCACAGAAAAATTACAACTAAACTACAGAACAAATGTCACTCAGAACTTTCAGAAAACTGAGCTGTATCGAAGTCCAACAACTAAGGAATTAAAGAAACCACATTTATCCAGATGGGTAAAAGGGATGAAGAGGGGAAGACGCAGAACTGGCTGGTCCCAAACCCACATGTAGTGGAGATTAAATGGATGGATATGCTGGGATCAAAGGACTCCAGCCCCACACCAAACCACCAGGCCAGGTTCCAGTGCCAGGAAGATTAAGGCCCTATAACTTCTGACTATAAAAACTAGTAGGAATTGGGTCGGCAGAAGAAACTACAAGATTCTCTCTTAGAGGGACTCACACCACACACGGACTTACTCAGACTCACTCCTTCTGGGCTCCAACACTGGGGCAGCACCTTAAAGGACACCAGTGGCACACAGGGAGAAACTGAAGTGTCTAGCATCAGGGAGAGAGCAGAAGGACAGCTTCCTGCCAGACTGACTGTAGAAAGTGGCCATTGTAACTTTTGTGAGCCCTCCCCCACACAGAGCCACAGTGCAGGTGCACCATATGTGAATCTACATCAATCTGGGTCAGCCCCACCCTGACAATTACCTAAGGCTCCACCCCATCCAATTTACAGGCCCGTCCAAGTTGGTATCAGTGGCTTTTCCATATGAAGGGCTGGGCGAGGCCAGGCTTCCGACCTTTCTAAATTCCCCGCAAACAAGCAACAGCTGAGCCCAAACCACCCTCCTCCTTGCACTGAATGGCTTTATAGCTTAAGCCAAGGGACCACAGAGAGAACAAAGGTGGAGGCTGACCTTGGTCTGCACCACCTGTGCTACCCCAGAGCCTGCACACTCAGCAGTGTTACAGACCAGGTCAGACCACCACCCAACCACCTCCGCAAGACAAAGACAGAGGTGGTTGTTGGCCAGGGGTCACAGCCAGTCCTACCAGCTGTCTGGGCTGGGTAAATCCCTCCCATTAGACTGCTGACAGCAATCAAGACTCATCTATAAGAGGTGGGAATACTCGGCCCATGTGGAGGGAACACCTCAAGTACACAACTTGGGAGATAAGGGAGGCTGTGCCACTGGACCCTACAGGACACCTACGACATTAGGCCATACTACTAAGACAGGGAGACATAGCAGCTCTACCTAATACATAGAAACCAACACAGGGAAGCTGCCAGAATGAAGAGACAAAGAAATATGGCCCAAATGAAAGAACAGAACAAAACTCCAGAAAAATAGCTAAATGAAATGGAGAGAAGCAATCTATCAGATGCAGAGTTCAAACTACTGCTTGTAAGGATGCTCAAGAAGTCAGTAGGTACTTCAAGAGAATAAAAAAGACCCAGGTAGAAATAAAAGATATCTAATTTAAAAAAAAAAAAAAGAATTTACAGGGAGGGGAGGAAGCCAAAAATCAAATCAATGATTCATAACATAAGGAAGAAAAAGACATCCAATCAGTACAGCAAGAAGATAAAAGAATCCAAAAAATCGAGGATAGTGTAAGCAGCCTCTGGGACAAGTTCAAATGTTCCAACATTCACATTATAGGGGTGCTAGAAGGAAAAGAGAAAAGAGCAAGAAATTGGAACCCTATTTGAAATAATAATAAAAGAAAAATTCCAGAGTTCCGGCCAAGATGGAGGCATAGGTAGAAACCTTTCACTTCCTTGCACAACCAAAACGAATATAACAACCAATCTAAAGTCAATAAGCAGCTGGAAGTGCCAGAAAATCAAACTGCATGGAACTCTGACCACCAAGGAATTAAAGAAAAAGTCAACCAGAACAACCAAAACATTAAGAACCCGCAGTGGATGGCAAGGGCAGGCTGGCTGACGACAAAACTGAGAGTCAGAGCTGACTGTGGACTACAGCAGTTGCTGCAGTGGGAGAAACTCCCAGTTTCACATGAGAGTTCACTGAAAAGTGGGCTAGAGATGAGCAGGGAGCTGCACTGTTCCCTCTCTGGCCCCTCTCCCTCAGGCAGCGCCACAGTGCAACAAAGAGGGATGCCCTGCCCTGGCAAACACCTAAGGCTCCGCCCCCTTATAACATATCAGCTGCTCCAAGACAAAGAAATATGGCCCGAATGCAAGAAGAGAGAAAAGCCTAAGAAATAGACCTAAGCAATGAGAAGATAGCCAACCTATCTGATGGAGAATTTAAAGCCCTGGTAATCAAAATGTTCACAGAACTGATTGAGCTTGGTCAAAAAGTGAAAAAAACAAATGAAAGATTCCCAAAATGAAATAAAGCAAAATATTCAGGGAACCATCAGTGACAAGAAGGAAACCGGGACTCAAAGCAACAATTTGGAAAAAAAGGAAGAAATAAACATCCAACCAGAACAGAATGAAGAAACAAAAATTCAAAAAAGTGGAGAGAGTCTTAGGAACCTCTGGGATAGCCTGAAACGTTCCAATATCCAAATTATAGGGGTAACAGAAGGAGAAGAACAATAGCAAGAAACTAAAAACTTATTTGAACAAATAATGAAGGAAAAATCCCCCAATATGGCAAAAGAAGTAGACTTCCAGGAAGTCCAGGAAGCTCAGAGAGTCCCAAAGAAGTTGTTTCCAAGGAGGATCACACCAAGACACATCATCATTATGTTACCCAAGATTAAAGATAAAGAGAGAATCCTAAAAGAAGAGGAAGGGGGTACCTACAAAGGCGTGCTAATAAGACTATCAGCTGATTTCTCAAAACAAACACTGCAGGCAAGAAGGGGCTGAAAAGAAGTATTTGAAGTCAAGAAAGGCAAGGACCTGTATCAAACATTACTCTATCCAGCAAAGCTGTGATTTAGAATGGAAGGGCAAACTTCCGGCCAAGATGGAGGCATAGGTGGGCACTACTGTGCCTTACACAACCAAAATTAAGGGTGACAAAGATTTAGAAACAAGAAAACAACCAGAACTCATAGAAAATTGAACTGTACGGAAGTCCAACAACCATTCATCCAGACTGGTAAGAGGGGCGGAGTCGCAGCAGGAAAAAGTGGAGGTGCAGACGGCAGCAGCAGCTGGCAGATCCCAGGTGTGCAGGCGGCAGCTACCAGACCCCAGCCGCACAGGCGGCGGCTAGCAGACCCTGGGCACAGGGTGGCAACTGTGCAGACCCAGTGAGGCCACGCAAGGTGGCTGGCTGACCAGGTGGTCCCACATTGGCGCACAGATAATCCAGGTGAAGGGGAAGCAGCGGACGGGACTGGAATCCGAGAGTGAGCAGAGCAAGCGCCATTGTTTCCTCTCAGACCCTGCCCCCACATACAGCGTCAATACCCAGCAACTGGGCTGCCCCGCCCTGGGGAACACCTAAGGCTCTACCCCTCACTACGCAACAGCTGTGACTAGACCAAAAAAAACAAAACTAAACCAAAAATGGCTCAAACCGCAGAACAAATCAAAGCCCCAGAGCCAATTCATCTAAGCGACCAAGAGATAGCCAACCTATCAGAGGCACAGTTCAAAGCACTGGTGATCAGGATGCTCACAGAATTGGTTGATTTTGCTCACAAATTAGATGAACAAATGAAGGCTACAATAAGTGAAATGAAGGAAAACGCACAGGGAACCAACAGAGATGGGAGGAAAAAAAACTGGGACTCAAATCAATGGAGTGGACCAGAAGGAAGAAAAATAACGAAACAAAAAAGAAGGAAGAAACCAGAATTCAAAAAAATGAGGAGAGGATTAGGAACCTCCAAGACATCTTTAAACATCCCAACATCCAAATTATACAGGTACCAGAAGGGGAAGAAGAAGAGCAACAAGTGGAAAGCTTATTTGAACAAATAATAAAGGAGAACTTCCCCAATCTGGCAAAGGAAATAGACTTCCAGGAAGTCCAGGAAGCTCAGAGAGTCCCAAAGAAGTTAGACCCAAGGAGGAACACACCAAGGCACATCATAATTGCATTAGCCAAGATTAAAATGAAGGAGAGAATTCTAGAAGCAGCAAGGGATAAGGGGACAGTCAGTCACCTACAAATGAGTTCCCATCAGACTGTCAGCTGATTTCTCAAAAGAGACCTTACAGGCAAGAAGGGGCTGGAAAGAAGTATTCCAAGTTGTGAAAGTCAAGGACCTACATCCAAGATTGCTCTATCCAGCAAGGCTTTCATTTAGAATGGAAGGAAAGATAAAGTGCTTCTCAGATAAGGTCAAGTTAAAGGAGTTCATCATCACCAAGCCCTTATTATATGAAATGTTAAAGGGACTTATCTAAGAAGATAAATAATAGGACAGTAAAAAAACAGCAAACTCACAGATATTAACAACCACACCTAAAACAAAAGCAAACTAAAGAAACAACTAGAATACGAACAGAACCACAGAAAGGGAGATCACATGGAGAGTCAGCAACAGGGGAGTGGGATGAGGAGAGAGGGGGGAAAAGGTACAGAGAATAAGTAGCACAGATGGTAGGTAGAAAATACACAGGGGGAGAGCAAGAATAGTGTGGGAAATGTAGAAGCTAAAAAACTTACAACACATGGACATGAACTAAAGGGGGGGAATGTGGGTAGGAGGGGGTGTGCAGGGTAGAGGGGAATGATGGGGGAGAGATGGGACAACTGTAATAGCATAATCAATAAAATATATATATACATTTTTAGCAAACTATATATATAATAAATATATATATATATCTTTATATAGATATAAAGAACAGAAGGGCAGGTAAAGTGCTTCCCAGATAAGGTCAAGTTCAAGGAGTCCATCATCACCAAGCCCTTATTATATGAAATGTTAAAGGGACTTATCTAAGAAAAAAAGATAAAAAATATGAACAGTAAAATGACAACAAACTCACAACTATCAACAGTAAAATGACAACAAACTCACAACTATCAACAAATGAACCTAAAAGAAAAACAACAAAAACAAAAACTAAACAAACAACCAGAACAGGAACAGAATCAGAGAAATGGACATCACATGGAGGGATTTCAATGGGAAGGGGGAAGGGAGGAATAGGGGAGAAAAGGTACAGGGAAGAAGAAGTATAATTAGTAGGCATAAAATAGATGGGGAGAGATAAATGGTATAGGAAACAGAACTCAAAGAACTTATATGTACAACCCATGGACATGAACTAAGTGGGGGGAATGCTAGAGGGTTGGGGGATGCAGGGTGGGGGCATGAAGAGGGAAAAATTGGGAAAGCTGTTATAGCATAATCAATAAAAAATACTTAAAAAAGAAAAAAGAAAAAGAAAACTTCCCTAACATGGTAAAAAAATAATAGACATACAAGTCCAGGAAGCACAGAGAGTCCCAAACAAGATGGATGTAAAGAGGACTACACAAGACACATCATAATTAAAATGCCAAAGGTTAAACATAAAGAATCTTAAAAACATCAAGAGAAAAGCAGTTAGTTACCTACGGGGAGTTCCTATAAGACTGTCAGCTGATTTTTCAAAAGAAACTTTGCAGGCTAGAAGGCACTGGCAAGAATTATTCAAAGTGATGAAAAGCAAGGACATACAACCAAGATTACTCTATCCAGCAAAGCTATCATTTAGAATCTGAAAGTGTTTCTCCAACAAGGTAAAGCTAAAGGAGTTCATTATTACCAAACCATTTTTACATGAAATGTTGAAGGGACTTATTTTAAAAGATCATAACTATGAACAATAAAATAGCAATAAATACATAAGTATAAACAATTGAATCTAAAAGACTAAGCAAACAAGCAGAACAGAAACAATTATACATGTGGAGAACATTGGAATGGTGGCCAGTGGGGAGTGGGGTCTGGAGGAATGTGGGAAAAGGTGAAGGATTAAGAAGTACAAATTGCTCACTACAGAATAGGCAGGGGGATGTTAAGAGCAAGTATAGGAAATGGAGTTGCCAAAGAACTTATATGGATGACCCTTATATGGACATGAACAAAGGACGGGGATAGCCGGAGTTGGGGGGGCGGGCTGGTTAGAGGAGTAGAAAGGAGGAAAAATTGGGACAACTGTAAGAGCATAATCAATTTAAAAAGAAAAAAGATGAGTGAAATGAGTTGGTTGAGACTTTGTGTTTATGATGTCTGTGCATTTCCACACTGTATTGATCTCCGTGCCTTGGTGATGGGGCATTTCATAAGGGATGGATCTCCACCTCCTCTGGAGTGTTCTTCCAAGTCACTGCTCCTCTCTTTAAGTTCTGATACTGGCTCTTTCTTGATGTCATCAGAAGGTACTGATGAATGGTTTTCTAACAGTAACCAGGATTTGTGCTCCTTCTTCAAATGGCCCTTAAATGGTATGTGGACTAAAGCAGCTGGGGGCTGTGGTCACAGCTGTCTTGCTATGCCACCAGGAAGAGCAACCACATCACTTGCACAGATAAGGACACCTGTAACATTACTTGACAGTGACTGCAGGATTTATCCAAGAATACATCATATCTGATTTCAAAAAAGTTAAAATGCAAGAATATATGTGTCACAGAAGCGATCAAATACAGTATTGCTTACACAACAAGAAACACAGTATATTTAGATATCATGAACAAATATAAAAGGCAAATACAAAACTAGGAAAAACTTCTGTAACATGTCACAAGGCACTAATATTCTTAAAATGTAAAGCACTCTTACAAATAAGAGAAAACCCTAATATCTCAGAATCAAAAAATGGACCAATGACAAAAATGGGTCATGCACAAAAGAAACTTCTCACCAATGAGCACACAAAAAGCTCAGCATTATCAATAAGCAGGAAAAAATTGAAGCAGGCACAGAGACCAGTATTTCTGCAATCAAATCAGCCAGAAAAGCATTTTTAATGGAACCTGGTTTTGGGGAGAAATGAGGAAGAGGGCACTCAAGCATTGTAAACTGACACAGGCATGCTGCAAGGCCTGGTGGTGACAAGAATAAAATGCCAGAAAAACATGAGCACACACTGACCAGATAATCTTGACTGCATCCTAAGGAAATAACTAAGAATGAACACAAAGATTTTTCCACAAAAACACTGAACCTGGAGTTACAGTAGCAGGTGAACACAACAGGCTACAGAATCCTATATACAGGATTTCCCGATTTTTTTCAGAATGAATATATATGAATATAAAGACAGCCCAGAGCAGATGCCAGAATGGTAACAATTATCTCCACATCTCGACACAGTGCATCCAGCTCCGCTGTGCATTTCTACCACAGTCCTCTGTTCCCAAAATACAGAGAACATCCACTCTATGTGGATACCCTGATTTCATGTTTAAAACCCAGATTCAAAGAATCAAAAATCTCAGATTTGGAAAGGCCTCAAAGATTTTCTGTCTTCATTCAACTCACTAATGTTTTCAAATTTTTCATGATGTTCACACAACACCTGTTCAATTTAATATATCTTTAAATCAACTCAACTTCTCTAGTACTCAGTTCTGATATGCTATTTACAGTTTTCTTCTAACAACACTAATAAGTTACTAACCATGAACATTTAAAACATCCATTTTTGTACTACCTGAAATCATCTTGCATTCCCTCCATGAGAAACAATGATCAGTTCTAACCACCTGTTCATTCCAGACACATTTACTGTGTCCTACAAGTTGCGTATCTATAGCAATAATGGAGCCTCATGTGAAAGTGGGAGATGCCCTCCTAAGGGCACTTCTTCACTGGGGACTCGGGGAGTGGGAAGAGGCCCTCCCTGCTCTCCCAGCCACCAAAGATCAAGGCCCAGCTGGTCCATGGTACTTCAAATCACACCCACTAACAGGAACACATAACCCTGGCAACAACTCCAAGGAAGGCACTGCTTTACACATAGAAGCTAAGAGCAAGTGTGGAACTTCATAAGGAACTGAATTCTACTGCTTGTCACAACTACTTACCCACTCAGATTTAGACCTTTGCCCCAACACTGAGTTGCTTAAATAGTATGTGTGCATATGCACATGCATGTATGTGTATAGGCATAGACATAAATATGTGTGCATATGCCTATATGTGTATCATGTATTTGTGTGTGCATGTGCACACCTGCATATGTGTATATGTGTATACAGAGGTGGGCAAAAGTAGGTTTATAGTTGTTCATATGGAAAAAGAATGCAGATTATGATTACTGCAATCACTTTATTAACTCAAAATATATGACTGATAACTGTAAACCTACTTTTGCACATTCCATGTATGTATATGTTCATGTATGTGTCAATATGTATATATATGCAGGGATGTTATGTAGATGTATATATTCATGTGCAGGCATGTACATGTATGTGGATGTGTAATATATATGTAGGTGTGTAGGGATGTAGGTGTACATGTATACTGAGGGGGGACCCAAAAAAAACAGAATATCTTCTGGAGGATGGGCCCCTTGTAGTACAGGATACCCCTGCTGTAAGTATTCTAGGAACTCATATGTATCAGTGTACCAGCTGGCACTACTGTGAGAGGCTGCATTTGGCTTCAGTGAAATATTTCTGAAGACTCTTTCAATGCATTTGCCCATTTTATGATGGGTGATTTACAAGCACACCTGTCCACACTACTCCACGCTGAGTGTTCAGCAGTTTTTGACCCAAAACAGCATGATCTCTGTGCCCTACCCTCCCTATTCGCTTGATCTCGCCCCAGGTGATGTTTTTTGTTTCCCTGGATGAAAAAAGTCCTCAAAGGGAAACAGTTTGCCGATGTGGAAGAGGTGAAACAAAAAAAACAGCAGAACCGCTAAAAGGCATCAAAATTGACACGTTCAAAAACTGTTTTGAGCAGTGGAAAAAAACATCTCTACAGGTGTATTGCATCAAATGGGGAGTATTTCGAGGTGACTAAAGTATAAACATGTAAGATACACAATTTTTTATAAATAAATTCTGGTTTTGTTGGGTCCCTCCTCATATATGTATGTGTGTATGACTATACATGTGGTTGTATTGGGTATATGTATGGTGTATATATGTATAGTTGTGTGTAGATATGTATGTGTATTTATGTATGTGCACATGTAGATATACATGCATGTATGTGCAACTGCATATATGCAATTACAAAAATCAACTGAACAGTCTTAGCATTCATTTTCAAGCTTTGGATTTTTACTGCATACTACTTGTGGTCTTTAAGATATCGTTCTACCTATAAATTTAAATTTTAGCCCTGGCTCGTGTGGCTCAGTGTATTGAGTGCCAGCCTGCAAAGCAAAAGGTCGCTGGTTTGATTCCCAGTCAGGGCACATGCCTGGGCTGCAGGCCAGGTCCCCAGCAGGGGGGTGCATGAGAGGCAACCACACATTGATGTTTCCCTCTCTTTCTCCCTCCCTTCCCCTCTCTAAAAAAATAAAAATGAATAAATTTAAATTTTATTGTTGTTCTTTTAGTTTCATTTCAGTTTCTTTTAGTTTCATTTTTTGTTTCTATTTTCCTGTTGGTTTTATGCTTGATTTAGAAATGATGTAAGGAGAAAGGATTTAGATGGCAGAGGCTGCGACTTTGGCTCCTATTGAGAGAAAAACCTGTCGGTTATCCTTATTCCTTCACCAGGAAAAAAAAAAAAGAAAGAAAAGAAAAGAAAAGAAATGAAAGCCAGGAAACAAAGTCTTCAGGGCAAGACTCTACACCTAACCAGAGTTTGGATTTGTTTCCTGCCTTATGAGCTCTTGAAAGCTTCTTGTTGCTTTCCTAGGTAGATCTACAAAGCCTAACAGTTGAATCACCTAAAAAAACTGAGCCTCGGTAACCAAGAAGTCTCACAAGTTTGTGTTCCGGTACTGCCTTTTGGGTCACCTAATATCTAATTACTTTTGAAGGTTATTATGATCTAAAATTTACTGTGTAAAATCTACTGTGCCTGTTGCAAGCAGTCATTGTATAGTGGGCAAGACGTAAATGGAAAAGGAATCAACATTCACAAGAGGGTGAAATAAAAATCCAAACAGTCCCCTGGTACAATGTTCCTTATCTAACATTAATAAAAAATAGTGAATACAGAATACAGCAAAATACATAGACCTGAACCATGCTGAAGTACTTTTGAAAAAAATAAAACATTTAAGAACATGTATTCTGAGTACTATCTTGCAGTCTGCAGCTCACCTATTCATTTTCTTAGTGTATCTATCTTTCCTTACTGGTTAGTGTGTATGCCGAGATACTCTCCTTTGTTTTCACATAAAAGCTTTATATTCTAGCTTTTATATTCAGGTTTATGAACCATCCCTAATTAATATATGTATGCAGAATGAGGTAGGAGTCAAAAATTATTTTGTTTCACTTTGAACATCTAATTGATCAACAATGACTGGTTAAAAATACTTCCCTTTCCCACACTGAATTGACTGGGCATTCTGGGCAAAATCAACTGGCAGTATGTGTGTGTGGTTTATGCCAAAACCACACTGTTTTGATTAAGTAGCTTTACAGTAAGTCTTTAAATTAAGTCGTATTAAGCAGTATAAGTCCTCTAACTTTGTTCTTCTTTAGAAAAAATTCTTGGGTATTCTAGATCTTTTGCATTTCTATATATATCTTAGAATCAACTTATTCATTTCTAAAAAAGATGGCTGTAATTTTTATTGGGATTGCACTGACTCTATGGATCAATATGGGGAGAACAGAAACCTCACATCTCACCAACACCAAGTCTTCTAATGCATGAACAACTTTATATCCCAGTTATGTAAGTCTTCTTTAATTTCTCTCACCAATGTTTTACAGTATTCTGTGTAAAGGTGTCTCATAACTTTCATTAAATTTAGTCTTAGGCAGTTCATATTTTTTGATGCTATTATAAATAATATTTTAAATTTCATTTCCATATATATGAATGCATATTTACCATACATCTACCTGACAAAAGACTATACAGCTATATAATGAATTCCAATATAAGTCAACACCAATAATGATATCATCAACAAAAATGGGCAAAAGTCTTGGACAGAGAGTTCACAAAAGATGTAGGAACAGTCAATAGCCACATAAAAAGGTGTCTAGCAGCATTAGTCACCAGGGAAATGCAAAGCAAAACCTTAATGACATACTATTTCACACCCATGGATGATACCAAATGTTAACAAGGATATGGAGCAATGGAGTTTTTACACATTGCTGGAGGGAAGTGTAAACTGATAAACCACTTTGGAAATTAGTCTGGCAATTAAATATACACTATCCTATGACTATGCAATTCTACCTATACATTTATCCAAGAGAAATGAAAGAAATATAAGAATGTTCATCGCAGCCTATTCATAATGGCCCAAAACTGGACACAACTCAAATGTCTACCATCCAGTGAATGGATGAACAAATTGGGATATGGTCACACAGCACAAAAAGGACCGAACCATTGGGCTTTACGTGGACAAAGATTCTCTCCTCACCAAACATGAGCCCGGCTCCTCTCAGCTATCTTCTCAACAGGACTGCAACCTTGGCCTATAATATAAAAACTTGAACATCTGACCTTACTACCTTAACTAGCATCTGGCTTTATGTCTGACAACATGAATGAATCTCAAAGAACATGCTGAGTGAAAAAAAAGAATACATACTGCATGATTCCATTCATATGATGTTCAACAACAGGTAAATCTAATCCATGGTAGCTGAAATCAGAAAACGCTGGTGATGTGGGGGCAAGGAGACTAATTAGAAAGAGATAAAAGGGACCTTTGTGGAGTTACAGAAATATTTTATATCTTGTTTTGAGTGGTGGTACACAGATATATATAACTGTCAACACTCATCAAACTGAACACTGATGACTTGAGCTCTTAATTATATAGAAATTATGTCCTTCTCTACCTCCTCTATTTTCTTCCCCTCCCTCTACCTTTTCTTCCACTCTCTGCCGCCCTGGGGAAATTCAGGGGGGGAGGGGCGGGGTGCGCGGCGGGGAGATGAGGAATACAAGTATAACAGGACCTTCAAGTTCCCTTTCCAATATCAACTCAGCCCTTCTTCCTTACTAAAAGAACCCCAATTTTGTTTGAAGAATCAATCTGCCCTGTTAGAAATTCTTACCTCCCCACACTTTCCTGTAGCTGAGATAGGACTTCCCCAAAACCTACTGCTTTCCTGATGAAAAGAGACAGACTCAGACACATGTCTTTTGCTAATATCCCTTCCTTTTTTTTCTTCCTGGAGCAGAGGTGCTCAAACAAGACTAAGAAAACTCTGAAATTCCTTCGTACAAACCTGTTCTTACACTGCCAAGCAAGCTATGGGAGCTCTGAATCAATTCACAACTAATTTATAGTTTTCAGGCATCAAAATGAAAAATGAAAGCCAATTCAACTGGAAGTCAAGAGAGCTACTGCTGTGTTAAAGTGTATATAAGAAACTTATGACATATGGACATGAACTAAAAGGGGGAAATGTGGGTGGGAGGGGGTGTGCAGGGTGGAGGGGAATGATGGGGGAAGAAATGGGACAACTGTAATAGCATAATCAATAAAATATATTAAAAAAAGAATTTAGTATATTATATGTGACACTTCAAATCAATGGGGAAAAATAGACCATTTAATAGGTGGCATAGGGACAACTGGCTAATACTTGAAGACAAAACTAAGTTAAAACTGCTATTTTTGACTTCCAGTCAAGATGGAGGCATAGGCAGACATGCTTTGCCTCCATGTACAACCATAAGAAGGATTACAACTAAGTTCAAAATGAAAAATACCCAGAACTGCCAGAAAATTGAACTGTACAGAAGTCCAACAACCAAGGATTTCAAGAAGCTATATCTACCCAGATAGGTAGAAGGGTCAGAGCTGGGAAGTAGGGGCAGAGAGGATGTGGCACAGTGGCGGCAAGCTGATGGCAGTGAGGTGGAGGCGGAACAGGCAGTTCCAAATTCACGTGTGGTAGCTAAAAATCAGGGGGACACCTTGTGAGTGAGCAATCCCCACTCCAGACCAGATCGCACACCCAAGGGTTCTAGAACTGGGAAAAATAAAGCCTCATAACTTCTGGCTGTAAAAACCAGTGCAGGTTGGGGCAGCAGAGGAAACTCAGGAGAGCCAGGTTCTTAGGAGAGCCCGCAATGTAAGCTAACCCACCCACGCTGGGAACCACAATCAGGGCAGCAGCTGGAGGGGCACCAGTCGCATATGGGAAGTGGATGAAGTGACTGGAAACAGGGCGAGTGCCAGGCAAACCCCCAGAAGTCATCCAGCAGCAGCAATGTCCCCTCTTCGACCCCTCCCCCATACATGGAGCCACAAAGCAATGAAGCAGGCTGCCCACGTTGGCAAATACCCAAGACCCCTCCCAATACAACTTAACAGTTGTGCTGAGACAGGGAGTCAAAGCAGCTTTACTTAGTAGACATGGGCAGTAGACACAGACATAGGCAGGCTGCCAAATTGAAGAGACAAAGAAATAGGCCCAAATGAAGGAAGAGAAGTGAACCCCAGAGAAAGAACTAAGTGATGCAGAGATGGCCAACCTATCAGATGCAGAGTTCAAAACACTGGTGGTCAGAATGCTCAAAGATCTCACTGAATACAGCAAAAGCATAAGGGAAGAAATGAAGGCTCTACTAAAGGAAATAAAGAATAATCCACAGGAAACCAACAGTAAAAGGAGGGAAGCCAGGATTCAAAACAATGATTTGGAACATAAGGAAGAAATAAACATTTAACCAGAACAAAATGAAGAAACAAGATTTAAAAAACAAACAAACAATCAAACAAACAAACAAAAAAAACAAGGAGAGTTTAAGAAGACTCAGGGAAATCTTCAAAAGGACCAACATCGGAATCATAGGGATGCCAAAATCATAGGGATGCCAGAAAGAGAACAGGAGAAGCAACAAAATGAAAGTTTATTTGAAAAAATAATGAAAGAAAATTTCCCTAATTTGGTGAAGGAAATGGACATACAAGTTCAGGAAGCAGAGAGTCCCAAACAAGTTGGACCTAAAGAGGACCACACCAAGACACACCATAATTAAAATGCCCAAGGTTAAAGATAAAGAGAGAATCTTAAAAGCAGCAAGAACAAGGCACAGAGTTACCTACAAAGAGGTTCCCATAAGACTACCAGCTGATTTCTCAAAAGAAACTTTGCAGGCAAGAAGGGACAGGAAAGAAGTATTCAAAGTGATGAAAAGCAAGAACCTACAACCGAGATTACTCTATCCAGCAAAACTATCATTAGAATTGAAGGGCAGATAAAGTGCTTCCCAGACAAGGAAAAGCTAAAGGAGTTCATCATCACGAAGACCTTTATATGTGAAATGTTAATGGGTCTTATTTAAGAAAAGACCAAAACTATGAATATTAAAATGACAACAAACCCACAACTATCAACAACTGAATCTAAAAAAACACAAATAAGCAAACAACTAGAACAGAAATAGAATCACAGATATAGAGATTATTTGGAGGATAATCAGCTGGGAGAGAGAGGGGCATAGGAACTTAGAAGCATAATTAGGTAGGTACAAAAGAGACAGGGTGATGTTAAGAACAGTGTAGGAAATGGTTGTACATGCACAACCATGGACATGAACTAAGAGGGGGCGATCACTGGAGGGAAGTAGGTGGAGGGGCAAAGGGGGAAAACTGGGACAACTGTAGTAGCATAATCAATAAAATATACTTTAAAAGAACTGCTACTTTTTAATATAAAAGAGATGAATAATTTAAGCATATGCATAAAAAACAAAACCATAAAAGTGATAAAAGAAAATGTTATAATGACTAAGAATGACCCTTCAGCCCTGGCTGGTGTGGCTCAGTGAATTGAGTGCCAGACTGTGAACCAAAAGGTAACTGGTTCGAGCCCCAGTCAGGCCACATGCTTGGGTTGTGAGGCCATGTCTCCAATTGGGAGACCTGTGATGTTGGTGTGATGTTTCCCTCTCACACCATTGATGTTTCTCTCTCTCTTTTCCTCCTCCCTTCCCCTCACTCTAAAAATAAATAAATAAAATGTTAAAAAAAAAAAAAAGAATGGCCCTTCAAATCATTACTCAAAAGACACAAGCCATGAATTAGGTTGTCAGATCTAGCACCATGAATATCCACAATTTCTGTATTATGAAACATACAGAGAAGATAAAATGAAAACCAAGCATCCATTTGGGAGAAAATACTACAACAAAAGAGACAAGAATTACTATATCTCATATAAAAAGTTCTTGTAAAGCAGAAATAAAAATACAAATAGCCAAACAAGAAAAAGGCAACTGAGTTGGAAAATACCTGGAGAAAGGGTTTACATAAAAAATATCTACTATAGTGAGCAGATTTAAAATGCTCAGTCTCACTAGTGATTACAGAAATGCAAATTAAAGAAAGGTAGAATTTTCTACCTACCAGCTGAAGAACCATTTGAGACCAGGAATATTCTATGATTAGCATCTCACCTCTTCTGAGGACTATTTTGCAGAAATTTCTTACTTTGTCACTTAAAAAAATTTGTTTTTAAGAGAAAAAAATGATGTGAATATTACTATGCTGATCTAAGATCATTACCTTTCACAGGTATTTTCTAATATTTAAGTCATCCCTTTTTTATTTATTTTTGATATATTTTATTGATTATGCTATTACAGTTATCCCATTTTTTCCTCATCATTCCCCTCCACCCTGCACACCCCCTCCCACCCATATTCCCTTTAGTTCATGTCCATGTGTCATAAGTTCTTTAGCTTCTACATTTCCCAAACTATTCTTGCCCTCCCCCTGTCTATTTTCCACCTACCATCTATGCTACTTATTCCCTGTACCTTTCCTCCCTCTCTCCTCCTCCCACTCCCCTGTTGCTAACCCTCCACCAGATCTCCATTTCTGTGGTTCTGTTCCTGTTCTACTTGTTTGCTTAGTTGGCTTTTGTTTTAGGTGTGGTTGTTAATATCTGTGAGTTTGCTGTCTTTTTACTGTCCTATTTCTTATCTTCTTAGATAAGTCCCTTTAACATTTCATATAATAAGGGCTTGGTGATGATGAACTCCTTTAACTTGACCTTATCTGAGAAACACTTTATCTTCCCTTCCATTCTAAATGAAAGCTTTGCTGGATAGAGCAATCTTGGATGTAGGTCCTTGACTTTCACAACTTGGAATACTTCTTTCCAGCCCCTTCTTGCCTGTAAGGTCTCTTTTGAGAAATCAGCTGACCGTCTGATGGGAACTCCTTTGTAGGTGACGATGCCCTTATCCCTTGCTGCTTCTAGAATTCTCTCCTTCATTTTAATCTTGGCTAATGTAATGATGATGTGCCTTGGTGTGTTCCTCCTTGGGTCCAACTTCTTTGGGACTCTCTAAGCTTCCTGGACTTCCTGGAAGTCTATTTCCTTTGCCAGATTGGGGAAGTTCTCCTTTATTATTTGTTCAAATAAGTTTTCCAGTTGTTGCTCTTCTTCTTCCCCCTCTGGTACCCCTATAATTCAGATGTTGGGACGCTTAAAGATGTCCTGAATGTTCCTAAGCCTCTACTCATTTTTCTGAATTCTTGTTTCTTCCTTCTTTTCTGTTTGGTTATTTTTTTCTTCCTTCTGGTCCACTCCATTGATTTGAGTCCCAGTTTTCCTCCCATCTCTATTGGTTCCCTGTGCGTTCTCCTTCATTTCACTTATTGTAGCCTTCATTTGTTCATCTAATTTGTGAGCAAAATCAACCAATTCTGTGAGCATCCTGATCACCAGTTCTTTGAACTGTGCATCTGATAGGTTGGCTATCTCTTTGTTGCTTAGATGAATTGGCTCTGGTGCTTTGATTTGATCTCTGGTTTGAGCCCTTTTTTTTTTTTTTGGTCTAGTCGTGGCTGTTACATAGTGAGGGGTGGAGCCTTAGGTGTTCCCCAGGGCGGGGCAGCCTAGTCGCTGGGTAGTGACGCTGTATGTGGGGGAGGGTTCCGAGAGGGAACAATGGCATTTGCTCTGCTCTCTCTTGAATTCCAGTCCCTTCCACCGCTTTCCCTTTGCCTGGATTATCTGCACCTGAATGTGGGACCACCTGGTCAGCCAGCTGCCTTGTGTGGCCTCACTGGGTCTGCACAGTTGCCACCTGCATGCCTGAGATCTGCCAGCCACTACTGCCTGTGTGCCTGGTCCACACCTCCACTTTTTCCTGCCGCGACTCTGCCCCTCTTACCAGTCTGGATAAATGGTTGTTGGACTTCCATACAGTTCAATTTTCTATGAGTTCTGGTTGTTTTCTTGTTTCTAAATCTTTGTTGTCCTTAATTTTGGTTGTGAGAGGAGGCACAGTGTGTCCACCTATGCCTCCATCTTGGCCAGAAGTCTAAGTCATCCCTTTTTTAAAAATGAGGGTGGAGGGGACATCCAGGATTTATCTGACTTCCTTGATGGGCAAGTTTGGCAGCTAATTTCTCCTCAATACAATGTTCTAGTTCTAAAGTGGCATGTCTTTTCTGGGGAAGGCCAGCAAATACTTCAGATCAAAGTCTTAGCCCTGCTATCCAGGGCACAGCTGTGATGATGCAGTTGCTAGAAAGGCCAGACCTGCCACCGTCACCTTTCCCACAAGGTGGTCCTGTGACCACCTACATGTCCAAGGGGACATTTTTCAATTTGGTTGAGAAATCAGATTCACTTCTATAATTTTCATAATGGCCTTTCAGCCTTACAGCCCCTAGTCTGGTTTCTAAAACCCACAGACCACTGAAAGCCAGAAAAAAAAAATCAGAATTTTAAGGCCTTATAGGGTAATAGAATCTTGAGCATTTGCATTTAGTTCCTAATCACTTTAGTCATGGACAAATACTCTATGTCTACCATGTGCTCAGCTCTAAGGTAGACAGGTTGCTGCTTTGTATCATGTTTATTTTAGTGGGCGATACAAATATTAAATAATGACTGAATTACAAATGGCTGGTTACCATAAAGGAGACGTACAGGGTGTTTATGAGAACATACAACAGGGTATGTGTTTAGGGTCTGTGAGTGTGAGAAAGGCTTCCTTGGTTGAGGGAACCCTCTGAGAAAGGCCAAAACCTTGGAGTCATCTACGACTCCTCAGCCTCACCCACATCCAATCTGCCAGCCCATTCTAGCAGCTCTACCTGAGATCCTCAGCATCTCTACTGCTACCACGCTGCTCCAGACCACCAGCCTCTCAGACTTGGGATATCCCAAAGCCTAACTGACCTCCTGGCTTCCATCCTTGCCCCCTGCAGTTTGGTCTCAAAAGAGAAGCTGAAGTGATCCTGTTAAAACCCAAGTCAAGTCACCTCATTTTTTAAGTTCAAAATCCCCTAAGGGCTCCCATCTCAGAGCAAGGCTTAGGTCCTTAAAAGAGGACCATGGGCAACATCTGTCCCCATGGCCCCCGGGTAACAGGTCAGGACAGCCTGCTCTCTGTTCTCCCTGCCTGGGATGGGACGTTGTTTCCCCACTTATCCACAGGGCTCGCACCCTCACACCCTGCAAGTCTTTCCCCAGCACTGAACTCAGTGGAGCCCTCCCTGGCCATCCCATCCCAAATTATATCTCCTCGACACGACTACTGCATCGACCACCATCTGATATGCCAGATATTTTGCTTGTTGCTTCCCAGCTTTCCCTCACTGGAATACTGGAATGAATGCCCCACAAGAGCTCTGTTTTTGTCTGTTTTATTCACTTCTGTTCCACATGATAACAGTTCCTCTATAAATTGAGTAAGCCTTCAGAAAGAATGTTGAATGAATGCATTAATCTGAGATGACATGGAATTAATCAGGCAAAGGATGATGGGAGAAAGCACTCTGGGAAGGGGAGCAGCATGCTGGAAGGCCCCAAGGAAGGTGGGTACAGGACACACCTGACAAACTAAAGGGTGGAGGGGAGCTGGAAGGGGTAGGGTGAAGTGAGGCTGGAGAAGTAGGTCAGAGCAGGCAGGGCCATGCAGGTGGACTAGTGCCATAACTCAGACCACAGAAGACCTTAACCTGGATGGAGATGGCAGAAGCAGAGGTGAAGAAAAGGAAGCAGATTCCAGGCACATTTAGCAGATTAAAAATCAAAGATCTGGGTGACTGACTGCATAGGGGGTAAGTGAAAGGGTACCTTCAAGATCACCCTACCTTTTTTACCTATGAGCTAAATGAACAACGGCACCACTCAATGAGTTTGGAGAGGGGGTGGCAAGGAGAAGGTGGGAAGGTGATCTTGAGAAGTTTTGGAAATAATGAATTTGAAATAATTCTGAGACAACCAAATGGAGACTCACAGTGGGCAGTGAAACATGCAGGATGGCAAGATCAGATCATGAAAGGCACAGTGTGCCAAGCAATGTTGTATAGATTTTTACCTGGTGTCCGAAAGATTAATCAAAAGCTTTTCAGAAATGAGTGACAGGATTTGTGATCCTGAAAAGTCACCCTGGCCACAGCATAAACACTTGGATGGGGGAGGGGGCTAGGCTAGAAGCAAGGAGAAAAATAAGGACGCACTGCAATACACCAGGTGGGCCAGGATACCTGAGCAAGGGTTATAGCAGTGGGGAAGGAAATGGGAACAGATCTTGCACAGCTATGGGGGAGTTTTCTAAAACACAAAGCCAAATTGTGTCAGCACCCCAGTTCAAATCCCTCAGTAGCATTGGGTAAAAGTGGACATGGGAAAATGGAGACAACTGTATTTGAACATTAATTTAAAAAATGATTTAAAAAATCCCTCACTAGCTTCCAAATTTCATTCTCTCATAACCCTCTCCTCAATTCTCTCTTGCCACCCACACCCCCATCCAATGTTAAGTTCCCCTAACACAAGACTGTGCTTCAATGGCTATACTATTCAACTCATGCTATTTCCTTCTGCCTAGACAGGGGTCCCCAACCTCTGGGCCACAGACTGGTACCAGTCCAGGCCTCTTAGGAACTGAGTCACACAGCAGGAGGCGAGTTTGATGTAATGCACTTGAATCATCCCCAAACCATCCCCCTCCACCACAGGTCCATGGAAAAACTGTCTTCCACAAAACCAGCCCCTAGTGCCAAAAAGGTTGGGGACCAGTGGCCTAAGCAAACACCTATTTGTCTTCTTAAGATTCACCTGACCCACTGTGAACAACAGAAAAGCAGTGCTGACATTTAGGTACTGGCCTAGTCCTCACAGAGCCATGTTGTTCTCTTGTTGGACATAATCTTGCAGAATATCAACACAACATCAAGCTGCAACAGTGACAAAGTGAGACAAAGCAAAACCACTTTATAATTTAGTCTCAACAGACTAAACAAGGCCAGCGTGCCTTCCTCAAACTACCAAACACCCCTCTTTCCTGGCTGATGAGTGACTACGGCCCCTTTATGAACTAGTGTTTGCTTACTCTAGTCACACTTCCTTCTAGAGGACTGATTGAAGTATTCGATGATATGGCTGTCCCACCTCCCGTCAGCACCCAATCTAGAGCAAATCCCTGTTTCCTTGAGCTCTCCCCAAAATATTCCAACCAAAGCCCAACTCTTGTAAATTCTAACACCCCCTCACTGACAGGTCCCAGAAGTTCCCCTTGTAGTGCCCCCTCACTACAATGAGTAATTAAACCCAACTCGTTTTATTACAAGTGTGTTTCCAGTGGATGACACTGGAAACTGTAACAGGAAAGGATGGTTGACACTGACAACGGTAACAGGAAGGGATGGTTAATGTTCTTGGTGGGAAGTTAGTGAATTCCAACCTGAAGGCTTCCATTTTCTTTGTTAAGTGATACCCATAACTTCACTCATGTTATCTTGATATTGAGGGGAGGGTGGGGTAAAGGAGAAGTTTGAAGAAAGTAGAAAATGTCTGAATTAAGTATCCTGGAAAATAGAAAAGTGAGTTGACCAGAGAATCATAGTAGAATGGTCAGTCTCTGTTAAGGGCACAGGTGAGGTTGGTTGACATGAACTCACAGTTCCAAGTTCCCTGCAGTGTGATTTCTACCACCTGTAATCAAGGTGGAAAAGGAGAGTTTGATGGTAATGGACAAAAAATTTAAATTTAAATTTTTTTAAAAAAGGGACAGTTTAGTTCAACCAGGGTTTGGGGTTCACCAGGACTGGAGGGCAAGGTAGGTAAAGTCACTGCCAAGAGAACTACTGAATGACTGATTGACTCTGAACTCTAAGCTCAACTGAGAGGTAAGAAGTTAGAGGAAGTTATCTCAAGGGTAGAAAAAAACCATGTAGTTCATGAGGAAAAATATGCCAAGAGCATAGCAGAAATAACTGATCAAGTAAGCTGAAAAGAAGAGTGCAAAAAAGCTTTGATGAAATGTATCCACAGGGCCAACATGTCTGGTCTCCACAGCTTGAGACCTAGCCCAGAAGTTTCTGTATGGTTCAGTAGGTCTAGAGTAGGTCCTGAGCATGTTTTTTAAAATGCCCCACAGGCCATGCTGCTGTGCAGTTTGGGTTGAAAAATACTGCCTTAAATTCTTTGCAGTTCCAAAGCTGAACTTCCACTACAATATTTAGATGTCTATAAACACAGAGAGCACTAGAAACTGAGACAAAGAAGAATTGAAATCATAAAAACTATCCAATAAGAGTCAAGGAAAGTCATGCTCTAGTCCTACTATTTCTCTGCACTTTTCTTTGTGTCTGAACTACTTTATAGCTAATTTATTTTTTTAAGTAAGCAAGTATGAAAAAACACTTCCAACAAATATTAAGCAAACCAGTATTATCAATAAATAGTAAACAAACCTAACCCTAATGTGTTACAGAAAACTACTTTATTTCTCTCTCATAAAATTTAGATGGCATTGCAGATTCTCTTAGCAAATAGCAGTCAACATGAGAAATTTTTTTCTCATTCAACAGTGCTATAGATGTGGCCAAGAGCAATAAAATCTGGAGAAGAAATAAAGCTGGGTGTAATTCATTTAAATTCACAGATTTCACCAGGGTCCGCCTCCAAGCCTTCAATTCTTACACATGTATTTATCTATTTTTTAATCTACCACCACTAACACATATCACATGCAGACACTGCTCTAAGCGCTTTACTAATAATACTAAACATCATTTAATCCTTACAATCACTTATGAAGTGGGTATGATTATTATCTCCACTTTACAGATCAGAAAACTGAGAACACAGACTGATTTAGTAACTTGCCCAAGTTTTTACACAACTAGTAAATGGCAGAGCTCAAATTATGTGACATTCTGGCTCCAGAGTCCAGTTTCTGCATCACTATGCTTAGTCTCCAAGAACCTACAAAAAGTGCAAACCTCACTCCCAAACTTTTGTTCTTCCCACCCTACAATCCCTACATGGCCCCAGCAGCCTGCGAATTTGTTCAGTTACTCTAACAGTCCACACTCTTTCCACCCTATGCCTGAACATTCTCCTACACCATTTTTTAGCCTTTTGTTCTTAGCTTAAATATCACTCCCTAAATTACAAACTCTAACAGAACGCTGTATTTCTCAGTGCTCAAACTGTAATTATGCATTTCATGGGTAAATTATTTGTCTCCTCTTTTCCAACTAGGTTGTATGTCAGACACCATGTCAGTCTTGTTCATTATGTGGTCTCAATCACTGAATCCCCACCACCTGAGCAAATGAAGGGCCTAGCACAAAATAAGCTCTCAATAATTTTTGCTGAGTCCTAGCTGGTGTTGCTCATTGGATTGAGCTCTGGCCTGTAAACCAAAGGGTCACTGGTTCAATACCCAGTAAGGGTACATGCCTGGGGTGCAGGCCAGGTCCCCAGTGGAGAACATGTGAGAGGCAACCTCACATTGACGTTTCTCTCCTTTTTTCTCCCTCCCTTCCCCTCTGTCTAAAAATAAAAATAAATAAATAAATAAATAAAATCCTTTTAAAAATCTGTTGAATGAATGAAGAGAGCACACTCAAGTCCCATGCTATCTTTTTCATGTTTTCAGGTGTGTGACATATACCTGTCACAACGCCCCCCCCCCCCCACACTACACTCCTAAAAGACTACACTCCTGAAGCATACAGGCAAGAGCTCTGGGCAGTACTGGATCTGCACACCAACATGATGTGGTGGACACGTCATCTCCCCTATTAGCCTAAGTTTCAGGTGCACAGTGGGGATCCTGGCAACCCCCAGTAGAATGTAACCTATTAAAGAAGGAGGACCTGTGCTTACACTAACGCAGCAAGACTGTACTTAGTATGTGCTTCACGTCTGTGTTTCCAGCAAGACTTTAGCTCCAGGAAGGCCAAGACCACCTGTGTCTCATGCAGCGCCATACTCGAAGTACGGTATCCCGGGGTTGCACCGTGCCGGGATCACAACAGAAGTTAGGTAACTATGAGTTACATAAATGAGCCCCTGCTCTGTGCAATTCACAGGTACGAGGCGAGAGTCACAGGAGCTGGCGGGCGCCTGTTGGCATACAAGCATGCTCCATAAACACAGGCCCGCCTCCCACCTGGGTCCCAGCACTTCGGAGATACAGCCCCTAACTCGCGCCCCGCAAGCACCTTTTGCAAATAGACGCATCTTCACAGGTGCCGCGCACGCCCTCGTCGTCAGTTTCGGTCGAGGAGGAAGGACAGGAGTTGAAGGTTGGCTTCCTCAGGCTAGTGGCCATGGGCGTGAAGGTTCCGGGGTACTGTGGCCACCAGGCACATGGAAGCGGGGTCAACAGCCGCCGGGGGAATTAGCGTGCCTACAGCAAGGTAGGAGAGAGGGGCTGGGCTCCACCAGGCTCAGCTGGCGCGTCTCGGGGAGGCTGCTCACCAGCCCTCTCCCAGAAACCTTCGCGCTTATTAGAGCCTCCAACAGGAGGCTCACTGGGCAATTTCCGCGCCCCTCAGCCCGCGGAGGTGCTATTGGACAACTCTTTTGGCACCGCCCACACAACCCGGAAGTTGCCGCGGTGGGGGAGGTAAACTGAAATTGACACAATATGGAACCTCAATTCTTTCTGGGAATTGTAGTCTTAGGTGCGTTGGGAGGTTACTGGGTTCTTATTGCTGATCTGAGATACAACTGTCATTGACTCGGAAGGATCCTAGCACTGGGGCAAAGGGCAGAGAATCTAGCAGGAGGAAACAAATGTCATTTTGACACTCAATCAGGGCTCAGTCTCATTCAACAGTTGAACAAATATTTATTGAGCTCCCTCTGAGCCATGAGCTGAGCTCTGCACACATAATGGCCTTTGAGATTTCATGAAAGAAGGAATGTGTGGAAAAGACATACAAATGGAAAACTATGTAGCAATGAAAATGAGTGAACTACAGGTACTAGTTGCAAGCATCAGTGGCTGAATTTCAGAAACATAACATTCACCGAATGTAGGAAATACATTTTTGTAACATTCAAACCAAGAAAAGTTAATGTTGTTTAGAGAGGCAGGCCTAAATGATAAAATACCATATTTTGCTATGTATAATGCATACTTTTTTTTGCCTAAATTTTTTAGGGAAAAATAAAGATGGGCATTATACATAGGTAGTACTAATTCCATATATATATATAATTTTTAAATTCCTTTATTTATGCTTATGCATTAAAAATGTAACTCTAGAAAGCAATAACGATATCCACATACAAAAAATACTCTGGAATAAGATAATCAGTTTTTCTTCTAAATATAAATAAATTAAAATTGAATTAAAAATTAAAATAAAAGACTTTTCTCTGAAAGTTTGGGCCAAAAATGTGGTGTGCATTATACACCAAAGTGCATTATACATGGCAAAATATGGTAATACTACAGAGGAAAGTAAAGAAATGGGGGGAGGGCAGGTATTTGTGACCATTAGCCAATGGAGAGTAGGACACTGGAAGACAAAGAAAGGGAATGGGAAAGGAGTTTATAGACACCTCAATAATTGCCCAAGTTGGGGTGCGTTCACATGTGTTTGTTTCATCATTATGCATTTTCAAGGTGTTCATTACACATACTTTGTACTGGATTTATTATAAAGCATTTTCTAGATGAAGTATGTTTGCATGCTCCATTTTATTATCTGTCAGGGACAGGGAACAGATATTTAAGAACCTTGGATCACATACACACACAAACAAAATAAACAGCAACAAAAACCCAATACACATGTCTGGGGCAAGATCAGATATCAAGTGCTTGCTTTGTATTCAATGGAGGAATAAGAGCTCATTAATACCCAAAGTAGAAATGACAATGGGGAAAGCTGATGTTAGAGAGTTTTGTCAAGGGGACTGGTGATGCAATGACATATACCACTTTCTTTGAGTGGTCCTCTGACAAGAGGGTAATGCAGACTTCTGAACAAACACAGTTTCCTAGCTTGGCAGTGTACAAATTCCATGGATGTAATAAGTGTCGACAGCAAGTTGAATAAGTTGTGGATACAATAGGTGTAGATAGGGAGGATGAGGGTGATTGGAAGCAGGTGACAGAAACTCTGACACACCTGTGGTGTTTGGCAAGCAAAGAACACTTCTGTTCCTTGCTGAGCCTTCAACTCAGAAAAAAAGATGGTGATTCAGAGGACTTTTGTCAGTATTTCACTCAGGGTCACCCCCAAAGGCTCCCCTCAGGCAGAGCCTGCTCATTCCATTTAAGCTCCTGGTCAAAGGGTTAGAACTTTATGACACAGCGGTGGAGTCTGGAAATGGCAAGCTTAGCCATCTAAGGTTGTCAGATGTCTGCAAAATGAGACTACTGAGTAGTTGTGAACAATGTCCCAGCCAGAGAGAAGTCACTACCAACTAGTCTGCATCCTTTGACAAGTCAAGAAGAAAGAAACTGGACTTTAAAACCACCATGCATATTAATATTGCAAGCAAAAAGCTAGGCATTAATTGATGATGAAACTTCTCCCTGAGAAGTTAGAGTGGGCATTTGTTGCTTTGGCTCTCTTGTATTTTTTTCTGTAACAACAGCTGGAGTTTGTTATGGAAAACTACACTCTTTTAGCCCACGTGGATAAGGTGAGGTTCCCCGCCCAATGAGTGGAACCTTACAAAAACCTGACCAATCACACACAAAATCTCGTTAGCTACACTCCAGGGTGTGTGGGAGTGGTAGTGGTGGGGGGGGGGTAGTTGTGGTGGTGGTAGGACCAGGTTGGTCCAATAGGCATGAATCCCAGGGGTTGAATGGGAGTTGCTAAGGCTGGAATAGCTTTCTTTTCTGCTAGACTTGAACCTAGAAGGAGGTCTCTTTGGAGCTACTGAGAACCATCTTGCTACCTCATACTGTCTGAGAATGATGCTAATGGCAAGGCCAGTGGAGTCTGGAGCACTATATGCAGTGACCCGAGTTTGCAGTGTGGGAGCTGAGGGAAAACCACCACATTCTATGGAGCTGGACAATTAGAAACAGCTGAACTCAGAAAGATGGAAGAAAGTGTCATATACATCTCGCAACTTTCACCCTGAGCTGAGCTCAAACTAACCCTACCTCCCATCACTACTTGGCAGTACCTCATTCAAATCATGATCTTCCTTCTTTGCTGGTCCCATTTTCTAAGTTTTTGGCCTGTGATTTCCTCACAACCTTTAAGTAGCTATAGCCTATTGGAAAGGCTATCTTTCCTCCATTGAATTGGTTTTGCACCTTTGTCAAAAATCAGATATGCATTATTGTTAGGACTATTTCTGGATTCTTTGTTCTGTTTCATTGATCTGTGTCTATCCCTCTGCAGATATTAGTCTTGGCTTTTGTTGCTCTATAAGTTTTGAAATTGGGTACACTGATTGCTGCAACTTTATAATTTTTTTAAAAAATTTTAGCTGTTGTAATTCATTTGTCTTTCCATATAAGTTTTAGAATAATCCTGTGTATGTCTACAACATCTTACTGGATTTTGGTAAGAATTGCATTAAATCTCCATGTCAATTTGGGGAGAATTGACATCTTTACTATGGTGAATCTTCCAATCCATGAACATAGTATACCTCTCCATTTATTTAGATACTTTTATCAGTGTAGCATAGTTTTCAGCATATAAGTCCTGGCCATGTTTTGTTGGATTAATACTAAAATTTTATTTTTATTAGTGATCATAAATATTTTTGGTGTCCATATGTTCATTGCTAGTATAAAGAAACGTAACTTTTATATGTCCATTTACATCCTGTGACATTGTTAAATTCAATTACTAGTTCTAGGAAGAATTGCTTTTTAATAACTTCCTATAGTATAAAGCCCAAAATTAAGATTCACTATTAAAAGCTATCGTGACATCTGGCAATATCAAGGGTGCTTCAAATGGCCTAACATCATGTTCCCCACTCCCTCTCCTTTCAGAGATAAGTTCTTCTCACCAAACAACTCTTTTTATCACAGGGACCAGACACAGTGCCTGTTGATTCCCAAGTACCAGGCTTCAGTTCCCTAACAGCCCACAGAAGCATTCAAACAGCCCATCACACCCTCCTGTAGAGACCAGGGCTCGCCCCATCATCTTCTTATTACAAAGTTTGCCCCCTACAGCCTCTGCTTGTTCATTCTGTTCCTGAGTGCAACCTCCATATGGCCCTGCCTGGTGTGTAGTGTCCTCCCCTGGGTTGTGAGTATACATGAGTAATAAACTGCCATTGATCCCATCTGTCTAGTATCCGGTGTTCAGCCATCCTCATAAGTATAGATGGGCATGTCTCTCTCACCAGTGGAGAGAAGAGGAGGTGGCATTATAAACAATGGCTTAACCTCAACTGAGGACACCTGGTCAGTTTTAACTAACTGCTTCTTTGATAGTTAACTAGTTTCATAAAGTAGCAGTTAGTCTCTGGAATGTAACTGCCAATCACCGGCCAGCTTGGGCTTTAGCTCATGTTCTGTTATGTCAATGGATGTTGCCATCAATTCCCACCCCAGTTCCTCTTTCTCATCAACAAGATGAAAACTGTCATTGATTTATAGATTATCCCGAAGTGAAGTGCCATCAGGTGTAACTGGTATCTGATAGGTGGTCTCCCAGGCTCCCACTCGAAGGCAGTGACAATGCAACATCTTAACTGATGGGTGCTTGAGTTCCACTTAGTGGGTGAGGGACTAGTGCTTTGGTCACTATGTCTAGCCTGATGACCATCACAGGCTGTTTTGGAAATTGCACTTCCAGTACAGTTCTGGGGATGACCTGTTGTGTTGATCGTGAAAAGAAAGTGATAGGGGAACTCAAGAGTTAAATATTTTAGCTTTAGTTGATAGGCTTAAGTGATTGATGCATGTGGAAAGCTTTTATTCCAGGAACAGGAATACGTGACCTATGTGACTCCCAGATATCAACAAGCAATTCAAACTTTGTGCCCTAGGGAGTCTGCAAGCAATGGAGATGGTATCTGAGTTTTTGAACAACAGATAAAGTACTAGAAAAATTGCCCCCAGACTGCAACTCTTATCTGATTAACTTTTTCCCCAAACACCTTATCTACTCTTTCTTCTCCTTATAAAAATGTCAGCTTGAGATGAGATGTTAAGGTGGTTTTTGAGGGTACATAACCTGCCGTCTTCTCAGATCGCTGGCATCTTAATAAAGTGCTCATAAAGATTCAATCCCTTTCTCTACTAATTGGTTCTAGTAGTGACAGGCAGCACAATTGCCAACTTTTCCAGTTTCATATTCTGGCAACTCTGGTGGAATACCTTCTAGACTCTGGTAAGTCTGGGTATTTGGCAGGGAGTCCCATTGGCAACCTGGACTGGGGGCCCTGGGGTGTGGATTTGGAGGCTGATTAGCAGATGCCAAGTGATTTCACTTGGGGACTCTCCTCCTCCAATTCTCAGCATTCTCCAATCCCCTTAACTTTTAATTCAGTCACTGTACTTTCTGGTTCAGGGTTGCTGTCCCATGTTAATTACAGCACCTTCTGGTTTGTGTGACATTACAGAGCTCTGTCTGGTAGAATTGCAGTCTCAGGTTACAAATTAGAATGGTCATCAGGAATTAAGGTGCCTTCTGGTTTGTCTGTTATTACAGAGCTCTGTCTGGTAGAATGGAGGTGGTGGGGAGCCTCAGTTCCAGGAAATAGCCCTTTGGGGTGAATTCTGGTTGATTGATCAACTTATGCTTCTAAACCTAAGAAAATTGTTTCTTATTGTAACACTGCTCAGCTTATGTATAATTTGGACTCAGGAGAATGCTGGCCACTGAACAGGACTTTAAACTACTATACTATATTGCAATTAGAGTTGTTTGTCAAAGATCAGGGAAATGGGAAAATGGTCTGGAGAAAAGGAAATTTGCCTGTGGCAGATAGCAGAAGCTCAGAAGAGAGGGACCAGGAATATCAGGATGGCCTCTTCGAGCATGGTCAGGGTTCCTATGGCCCCTCCAGCCCTGTGCCACCCTCCTAGTTGCTCAGCTGAGGGAGCTGAAGGAGGTGAGCCTGAACTGGTCTCTCCTTCCCGAACTCATCAGGGAACCAGATTCAGTGGAGGACAAGTCCCTACCAGGGCAGGGAAATCATATTGTGAGGGAAAAGGGCACTGCAAAAGTGAGTGCCCCAAGCAAGGGAAAAGGAGGTCACAGGCTGAGAACTTGGGTAAAACTAAGAGTAAGGAGGCAAATTGTAGAACTTTTTGCTTGATACTAGAGCTACGTATCCCATGGTCAGTAGACTTCTAACTGAACTGTAACTGGGTTTTCTGGAACTCCTGGAAGCCAATTTTTCTCGAAGGCATTAGAATATACTGTGGGAGATATGGTTTTCCTTTTCTGAGAAGGGACTTGTTGAAAGGACCATTCTCTAGAAGAGGCAGATTGGACTCTATATGCAGGTGGGAGCAGTTATGGACAAAAAGCCAGAAAGAGTGGGTATGCAGTTGTGACTCTTGAAGGAATAGTAGAGGAACAGCCTTACCACCAGAAACCTCTGCTCAGAAAACTTACTGCATTGATGAGGGCAGTGGAATTATTGCATGAAAAAACAGCGAATGCATACACCAACTCGAGGTACATTGTCCTAATTTTTCAGGCACATGGTTCAGCCTGGAAAGAAAGAGAACAATTAACTTCCAATTAAAAGGAAATTAAGCAGGCAATAGAAATTTTAAAATATTAGAATAATAATTTCATTATTCTAGTCAGGTACCTTTACAGGTGGCACTTATGGACTGCCCCCAACACCAGAAGGAGGACACCAAAGTGGCTAAAGGAAACAATCCGGCCAACTGAGCAGTGAAAGAGGCTGCTAAAGGAACATTTATAATGCCTTTGCTGCCTGTTCTAGATTTGGCACAATTCAAACCTGAATATTCAACTGCAGACTTAGAGAAAGCTTAAGAGCTGGGGTTTTAAACACCTATATTAAACCATGGCTCACATGTCCTGTAATTTCTAAAGCCATGTGCCAGAAGAACAGTCCTAAGACAGGTCCCCATCAGAAAGAGAGAGAGAATACCTAGGGCAGTGCCTGTTTGAGGACTGGCAAACAGACTTTACCCAGATGCCAAAGGTCCGAGGATGGAAATATTTGTCTTTGTTGATACCTTTTCAGGATGGGTGGAGGCCTATCTTATTAGAACTGAGAAATACTCAGAGGTAATGAAAGCCCTAGTGAAGGAATTATTTCCTTCCTTTGGTCCACCCAGCAGCGTCCAGACTGATAATGAAGCTGATTTTGTTTCAGAAATTACATGGAAGGTTAGTAAATTTTTAGGAATCAAGTGGAGATTCCACATGGCATGGAGACCTTGGGCTTCTGGGAAGGCAGAGAAGATGAATCATACCCTGAAGAAAAATGTAGCTGATCTGTGTCAAGAAACTCAATCTCCATTGGGATCAAGCTTTACCTATTGCCCTGCTCAGGATAAGGGTGGCTCCTTGAAGTGGATTCAACTGAGTCCTTATGAAATTGTGTATAGGTGACTATTTCAGGCTATGATTGGGGTGGGAGACATGTATGTACATCAAGAAGTGAAGGTAAAGAACTATATACAACTAAGAACTAAGTCCAATATTAGCTGTGATCAATGACGTTGCTTGTATTAGAGATCTCTCTCCCACAGGTTCACTACATTCCTTTGAGCCTGGAGATAGGTGGCACTCAAGACTTGGAAGACAGGATCCCCAGGAAGCCAACTAGAAGAAAAGTAGACTGGAACCTATGTCAAACAAACTTTCATTTCATGTCTGGTAGGCATTTGTACTCCCCTGGAAAGATAATTGGGGACCTACGGTAACTCTAAAGGACAGAGAGATGTTTTCTTTAAAAACACTAATGTAGCCCCAGCTGGAAAATGTGCAACTTTTGTTAACTGTACTAAAAACCTGTTTTAGATGAATTGCAACACCATCACTAATGCATCTTATGTCTTTAGTCACATCAAATTGCCTGCAGGATGGTTTCTAATATGTGGAAGGACTGTTTATTCAACAGCAAAATGATTACTTTCATATGAAACTGGTCTTATAAAAATAAGATAATTAAAACTAACATTGGAGGAATGATAGGGGAAACTCAAGAATTAAAGATTTTAGCTTTAGTTGATAGGCTTAAGTGATTAATACATGTGGAAAGCTATTATTTCAAGAACTGGAATTCATGACTCCAGGAGTTTGACAAACTATTCAACCTTTGTGCCCTAGGGGGTCTGCAAACAATGGAGATATCTGAGGTTTTGGTCAACAGATAAAGAAGTACTAGGAAAATTGCTCTTGACTGCAACGATTACCTGATTAACCTTTTCTCCAAATCCCTTACCTACCCTTTCTTCTCGTTATAAAAATGTCAGCTTGAGATGAGCTGCTAAGATGGTTTTTAAGGGTACATAACCCACTGTCTTCTCAGATAGCTGGCATCTGAGTAAATCTTTATGGGCATAAAGATTTGATCCATGTCTCTCCTTATTGGTTCTGGTAGTGACAGACAAGTATGAACGCCAACTTTCCCGGTTTCAAAAGGAGGCCATGACCCCGGAAAGATTTAAAAATGGCTCTGCAGTTGCCTCCTGAATCATGTTGTTAAGGCAAAGATTGTGAGTGAACTTGCTCATTTACTGTGTGTGCTGCTTCCCTTGCTGTTGCCACATGCTCTCTTAACCCCTAATGGTTTCAAGGTGCACCTCCCTGGGAGCCCATGGCCCAGGCACCAATGAAAAAAAAAAAGTGGGGGAGGAACATTTGATATTTAACATCTCTCCCAATGCAGAACTCCTCACCAACATGCTTGGACTTTGCTTACTCTCGTTGCTTACCAGCAGAACAAAGGACTTATTTTGTGATCAAAGGACTTGAGACCCTCACCCCAACCATAGACAAAATAATCTCACTGGAAGGGGACTCCAACACTGGGAGATTTACTGACATTCCCTGGAGAAAGAGAGAGTCATCAATGGGGCCTACCATGCAAGCTCCCTTTCCCCATGACCACCCTGAAGATCTTATCACATGTGATTGGATAGAGACAGAAACAAAAACCCATGACTTTACATGGCTAGAAACCAAAAATATCCTGAGGGGATTTGTAGAGAGGAAAGGTGGAGAGGGAAAGCTGTCACACAGGGAAAATGTGGGGCTGTAGCAGAAGATAGCTCGATCCGTCAGCTTCTGGGTGCGGGTCCATGATCTCCCACTGCACTACTGTGCTGCCAATAGCTCTGTGCCACAAAATCCTAATCGTCAAGCTTATGGGGAAACACCATGACAGAACTGTGGCACCGTGATGGTATTCATTTAAACCTGCTGAAGGCGTCTCTAAACCATTCAACCCTAAGAAGGGAAGCCCTAACCCTGAAAATACTGATTTGATACTCTCTATGGGGGGAAGAAAACAGATAAATATGAGCAGGGTAAAAAGACACTCCCTACCCTCATGTATATCCAGTGATAAACAAACCAAGAAAAGGCACTAAAGAAAGAAACAGATACAGGGAGAGGAAACAAAATAACTAAACAAAAGTTCACAATTTGACCCAATTAAATGTTCACAATTTGCTAAAGTACTTTATGTGTCAAAAAATAAATAAATAAACTTTGCTGACTGGCTTTTGTGCCTCTACAATGTCGGTTTTGAATTAACTTATTTATTTATTTACTTACTTATTTATTCATTTATTTATTTATTTTTAGAGAAAGGGGAAGGGAGGGGGAAAGAGAGGGAGAGAAACATTAACATGCGAAAGAAACATTGATTGGTTGCCTCTCACATGCATGTCCGCAAACATGGACCTGGCCCAAGCATGTGCCCTGACCAGGAAACAAACCAGTGACCTTTTGGTTCATAGGCTGATGCTCAATCCACTGAGCCATACCAGCCAGGGCTGAATTAACTTTAATTGTGTTAAAATTAACACAATTAATTTTAACACTAAAATGCACAAGTTGGACAAGTGTTCCCTTTAAGATCAGGAACAAGAAGGGGATATCTACTTTCACCTCTCTTATTCAATATAGTACTGGAAGTCCTAACCACAGCAATCAGACAAGAAGAAGAAATAAATACTCACGAGCGACACAAAAAAAACCCGGAACTGTGAAAAAAAACAGAGTTGGACCCAAAGAGGGAGCATTCCAACAGCTGAGACAGTGGAAGCTGTGAACACCAGGAAACCCAAAGGAGACTGCACCACTGAATCTCACAGGTATAATACCACAGAAGTTCACACCATAAACCCAGGGAGCCAGAACAGATCAACTTAAGAAGCTGAGGCTAACAAGAAGAGTCTCACAAACAATGGGAAGACAAAGAAACAATCCCCAAATGAGAGAAAAGGAGGAAGCCCCAGAAAGAATGCTAAATGAAACAGAGGCAACTCAACTATCAGATACTGAGTTCAAAGCAATGGTTATCAGGAAGCTCCATGAGCTCACAATGAGCTCCCAGAAACTACAGGGAAGCTACAATGAACTCACTGCAAACTATATCAACATGAAAAAGGAAATAGAAACTATCAACAAGGGCCAGGAGGAAATGAAGAATACAATTTCTGAACTGAAGAACACAGTGGAAGGAATCAAAAGCAGAATCGATGAAGCAGAAGATCAGATCAGCGAGTTGGAGGACAAAGTAGAAACAAACACCCAGAAAGAGCAAGAAAAGGAAAAGAGGCTCAGAAAGAATGAAGCAGGATTAAGAGAAATGCAAGACAATATGAAATGTAACAATATCCATATAATAGGGATACCAGAAGGAGAAGAAGAAGAGCAAGGGATAGAAAACCTATTTGAAAAAGTAATGATGGAAAACTTCCCTACTTTGATGAGAGAAAAAGTCACACAAATCCAGGAAACACAGAGAGGAACCCAAAGAGGCCCACTTCAACACACATCATAATTAAAATGGCAAAATTCAAAGACAAAGAGAGAATCTTAAAGGCACCAAGGGAGAAAAAGGAAGTAACATACAAGGGAACCCCAATAAGGTTAGCAGCTGACTACTTAATGGAAACACTCCAAGCCAGAAGAGAATGGCAAGAAATATTCCAAGTAATGAGAATCAAAGGCCTGCAACCAAGACTACTTTACCCAGCAAGGCTTTCAATCAAGATAGAAGGCCAAATAAGGAGCTTCCCAGACAAAAGAAGTCTAAGATAATACACCTCCAGCAAACCACTTCTGCAAGAGATGCTAAAGGGACTGCTTTAAGGAAAGGAAGGAAAAGAGAGAGAGAGGAACACAGGTATGAAAATGGCAATGAATAAGTATCTATCAATAATAACCTTAAAAGTAAATGGATTAAATGCTCCAATCAAAAGATGTGGAATAGCTGAATGGATAAGAAAGCATGACCCACACATATGCTGCCTAGAAGAGACCCACCTCAGGACAAAAGACCTACACAGACTCAAAGTGAAGGGCAGGAAACAAATATTCCAAGCAAATGGACAGGGGAAAAAAAGCCAGGAGAGCATATCAGACAAAATAGACTTCAAAAGAAGAGCCATAAAGAGGGACCCAGAAGGTCACTTCATAATACTCAAGGGAAGAATCCACCAAAAAGACATAAACATTGTAAATATATATGCACCCAACATAGGAGCACCTAAATACATAAAGAAAATCTTAGAGGACTTCAAGAAAGATATTGACAGCAACACAATTATAGTAGGGGATTTTAACACCCCACTGTCAAAAATGGACAGATCTTCCAAACAAAATATCAACAAAGATATTGTGGCATTGAACAACACTTTAGCTGAAATGGACTTAACTGATATATATATGGAGAGAGCCCTTCATCCCAAAGAAACTAAATACACATTCTTTTCAAATGCACATGGAACATTTTCAAAGATAGACCACATGATAGGACACAAAACAAGCCTCAACACATTCAAGAAAATTGAAATCATACCAAGCATTTTCTCCAACCACAAGGGACTGAAACTAGAAACCAACCCCAACGGGAAAAACCCAAAACACTCAAAATCATGGAGACTGAATAGCATGCTATTAAACAATGAATGGGTCAAGAATGACATTAGGGAGGAAATCAAAAAGTTTCTGGAAACAAAGAAAAATGAACTCACAATGACCCAAAACTTATGGGACACAGCAAAGGCAGTCCTCAGAGGGAAGTTCATAGTGATACAGTCCTACCTAAAAAAGGTAGAAACATTTCAAACAAACAACCTAACTCTACACCTACAAGAACTAGAGGAGCAACAACAAAGACAGCCCAGAGCAAGTAGAGGGAAGGAAATAACCAAGATCAGAACAGAATTAAATGACATAGAGTAAAAGCACAATTCTAAGGATCAATGAATCCAGGCTGGTTCATTGAAAAGGTAAACAAAATCAACAAGCCTTAAAGCAGGCTCATCAGAGAGAGAGAGACAGAGAGACAGAGACAGAGAGAGAGAGAGAGAGAGAGAGAGAGAGAGAGAGAGAGAGAGAGAGAGAGAGAGAGAATCCAAATAAACACAATCAGAAATGAAAGAGGAGAGATTACAATTGACACCACAGAAATACAAAGGATTGTAAGAAATTACTATGAAGAACTGTATGCCAAGAAATTTGAAAACCTAGGTGAAATGGACAAGTTTCTAGAAAAATATAATCTCCCAAAACTCAATGAAGAAGAAGCAGAAAGCCTGAATAGACCAATAACAGCAGATAAAATTGAAGCAGTAATCAAAAAACTCCCAACACACAAAAGTCCTGAACCAGATGGTTTCACAGGAGAATTCTACAAAGCATTTAAGGAAAAGCTAACCCCTATCCTTCACAGACTATTGCAAAAAATCCAAAATGATGGAAGACTCCCAAACTCTTTTTATGAAGCCAGCATCATCCTAATCCCAAAACCAGATAAAGACACAACAAAGAAAGAAAACTTCAGGCCCATATTGCTGGTGAATGTAGATGCTAAAATCCTCAACAAAATATGGGCAAACTGCATCCAACAATACACTAAAAAAAGCATACACCATGACCAAGTGGGATTCATCCCAGGGATGCAAGGATGGTTCAACATTAGCAAATCAGTAAATGTAATACATCACATAAACAAAAGCAAAGACAAAAATCACATGATCATATCAATAGATGCGGAAAAAGCATTTGATAAGGTACAGGACCCATTTATGAGAAAAACACACAGCAAAGTGGGAATAGAGGGAGCATTCCTCAACATAATAAAGGCCATATATGAGAGACCTACAGCCAACATCATACTCAACAGGCAAAAACTAAAATCTTTTCCACTAAGATCAGGAACAAGACAAGATTGTCCACTTTCACCACTTCTATTCAATATAGTATTGGAAGTCTTAGCCACAACAATTAGACAAGAAAAGGAAACAAAAGGCATCCAACAGAAAGGAGGAAACAAAACTATCATTGTTTGCAGATGACATGATAGTGTACATAGAAAATCCTATAGACTTGGCCAAAAAGCTGCTCGACCTAATAAATGAATTTGGCCGAACAGCAGGATACAAAGTCAATATCCAGAAATCAAAGGTATTATTGTATACAAACAATGAAACAGCAGAAGCAGAAATGAAGAAAAAAATCCCATTCAATATAGCAAAAAGAAAAATAAAATACCTAGGAATAAACCTAACCAAGGAGGTAAAAGACCTGTACGCAGAAAACTACACAACACTGAAGAAAGAAATCAAGGAAGACACAAACAAATGGAAACATATACCGTGTTCATGGATTGGAAGAATCAACATCATCAAAATGTCCATAATACCCAAAGCAATTTACAAATTCAATGCAATACTTATTAAAGTACTAATGGCATATTTGACAGACATAGAACAAACACTCCAAAAGTTATATGGAACCATAAACGACCCCCAATAGCTGCTGCAATTTTGAGAAAGAAGGACAAAGTAGGAAGGATCACAGTACCTGACACCGAACTGTATTACAAGGCCACTGTAATCAAAACAGCCTGGTACTGGCATAAAAACAGGCACATGGACCAGTGGAACAGAACAGAGAACCCAGAAATAAACTTGAGTCTCTATGGTCAATTAATATTTGACAAAGGGGGCAGCAACATAAAATGGAGTAAATATAGCCTCTTCAACAAGTGGTGTTGGGAGAACTGGACAGCTATGTGCAAAAAATTGAAACTCGAGCACCATCTTACACCATACACAAAAATAAATTCAAGGTGGATAAAGATTTAAATATAAGCTGTGACACCATTAAAGTCCTAGAGGAGAACATAGGCAGGAAAATCTCAGATATTTCACTGAGCAACATTTTTACTAATATGTCCTCTAAAGCAAGGGACATAAAGGAAAGAATAAACAAATGGGATCTCATCAAAATGAAAAGCTTCTGCATGGCTAAAGAAAACAGTTTTAAAATAAGAAGAGAACCAACTGTATGGGAAAACATATTTGCCAGTGATAGCTCAGACAAGGGTTTAATCTCCAAAATATACAAAGAACTTACAGGACTCCACTCTAAGAAGACAAGCAACCCAATTAAAAAATGGGCAAGGGACTTGAACAGACACTTCTCCAAGAAGAACATACAGAGGATCCAGAGACACAGGAAGGGATGCTCAATATTGCTAGCTATCAGAGAGATGCAAATTAAAACCACAATGACATACCACTTCACAGCAGTCAGAATGGCCATCATAAACAAAGCAACAAACAACAAATGTTGGAGAGGTTGTGGAGGAAAGGGGACCCTGGTGCTCTGTTGGTGGGATTGCAGACTGGTACAACCACTATGGAAAGCAGTATGGAATTTTCTAAGAAAACTAAAATGGATCTACCTTTTGACCCAGCAATTCCACTGCTAGCATTATATCCTAAGAACCCTGAAACACCAATCCAAAAGAACCTATGCACCCCAATGTTCATAGCAGCACAATTTACAATAGCCAACTGTTGGAAGCAACCTAGGTGCCCATCAGTAAATGAATGGATCAAAAAACTATGGTACATTTACACAATGGAATTCTATGCAGCAGAAAGAAAGAAGGAGCTCCTACCCTTTGCAACAGCATGGATGGAACTGGAGAGCATTATGCTAAGCGAAATAAGCCAGGTGGTAAAAAACAAATACCATATGATCTCACCTTTAACTGGAACATAATCAGCAAAAGCAAAAAAACAAGCAAAATATAACCAAAGACACTGAAATGAAGAACAGGCTGACAGTGACCAGAGGGGAGAGGGGAGAGAATTTCAGGAGAATAGGGGAAGGGTTTACAGGAACAAGTGTAAAGGACACATGGACAAAAATTAGTGGGGATGAAATGGGAGGGAGGTGGGAATGGCTGGGGCAGTGGGCTGGGTAGGGAGTAAAAGACAGAAAACTGTACAAGAACCACAAATAAATAAAATAAAATAAAATAAAATAAAATAAAATAAAATAAAATAAAATAAAATAAAATAATAAAATAAAATAAAATATAAAATAAAATAAAATAAAATAAAATAAAATAAAATAAAATAAAATAAAATAAAATAAAGGATGTCGGGGCATCAAAAAGTAAGTGTGGTATAAGGCCTGAAATTAAGATTCATCATTAAGTGTTGCCTTGATATCTGGTAAAATTGGTGGGACTCAAATGGCCTCCTGAATGTTGTCTTCCCCCTCTGCTCCCATAGATAAGGTCCCCTAGCCAAACAACCCTCCTCATCGCAAGGAGCATGCACAGTTTATCCATAAGTATCAGGGTCCAGTTTCCTGCTAGCCTGTGAAACTATTCAAACAAGCCAAGGACATCCTCCTTCAGGACCCAGTGCTCACCCACCCTCTCCTTACTACAAAGTCTGCTCCTTACAGTCCCTGCCTGTTCACTCTGCTCCCAAGTGTAACCCCCAAGTGGCCCTGCTTGGTGTGTGGTATCCTCCCCTGGGCTGTGAGTATACATGCTAATAAACTTCTGTTGAGCTCATCTGTTCAGAATTTGGCCATCCCCATAACTTGATGGGTGAGAGGAGGCAAATTAAATACCTCTGGTCTGCACTTTTTTTAAAGGCATTATCCTGCTATGGTTAGACTCATGGCCTTAAAATTTGGGGGGGGGGGTTTGCAAGAAGTCATATGTGGCTGGAAGGTCACATGTGTGCATGACAAATAGGAAATAAGGCTGCAAAAACAAGACCTTGGATAGTCTGTTAAAGTTTGGACCTCAGGCAGTGGGGAAGCCTGAAGTAATTTAAAGGAGGAAGTACTTTAAGACCTTCTTCTAAGAAAGTTCACTCTTACAGCAGTGTGGAAAATAGATTCAGAGGAGTAAAACCAGCAAGATCAGTAAAGAGTCTACAGTACTGGTCCATGCAAGAGACAGGAAGGGATGGACCAGAGCAGTGAACACAAAAAGGAAGGGAGGAATTAAGATATATGTAGTAGTTGATTGGATATGCAATGCATTTACATTTGCGAAGGTCTCTAAAGGTGTAATGATTTTTTTTAAAAAGCAAATCAGAGAATAATATACTTCCATCTACACATATTATTTCTAAAAGGCCTGAGAGAATACAGGTTAACATAGAGTGGTTTCCTAGGCAATGGAAAGAGGCATGGGACTCAACCAGGAAGACTGAATTTTCACTTTTTAAATTTTATGCATTTTGTACTGTTGCACTATTGATCTTTTTTCTTATATAAGAAGTGTGCACCTGTGTATTTGATCTAATTTTTGAACATTAACACAAGTTTGTTTTAGTGACCCAAGGTATACATAAATACCTTCTCCATCCATTCAGCTAGTACTAACTTCAGTTTAGCTACTATGTGAGCATACTGCTTTCCTTGTTCCCAAGAGGCAGGAAGCTGTAATGCAGTTTCATGCTTCTCCTGGGTGACAGCCTTCAATTGTTCTTGCAGTGACTCTACCTGCAAACTGGGCTTGATGGCTTGCCTTTTCCATTGCACCAGAAGATGAACATAGCTTTTCCTACAATACTGCAACTTTCATTTTTAGCTTAGCTGCTCTATATTTTGCAGTCAAAATTTTGTGGACATGAAACACTTCTGATTCTAAAGTATGGTTACGAGATGTCTCCAGGTCCTGGTTTAAAAGTAATTCTCTGTCAAGGAAATGTTGAACCTCATTCTTTAAGGCACAGTTTTCCATTTGTTTCTGTGACAACATGACTTTTATCTCTCTCCTGTTGAAACATAACTGTCTTTTCCTGCATTGATGTAACTGCATTTTTAAAAAGACTTTACTTATTTACTTTTAGAGAGAGGGGAAAGGAAGGAGAGAGGGAGAGAAACATCAATGTGTGAGATACATCGATCAGTTGCCTCCCACACATCCCCAACTGGGGACCTGGCCCCAGGCTAGGCATCCAACCTGTGACTTGTCAATTTGCAGACCAGCACTCAATCCACTGAGCCACACCAGCCAGGGAGATGTAACTGCATTTAAAAGCTTATTTAAGCCCTGGCTGACATGGCTAAATTGATTGGGGCATCATTCCGTAATCCCTGGTCTACATGGTTCGGGTGTGATCCGTGGACCTGGCGCTTATGGGAGGCACCCAATCGATGTTTTTCTCTCACATTGATGTGTCTCTCTCCCTTCCTGTCTCTCTAAAGCAATAATTTAAAAAAAAAATGCCCTTGGGTGAGGAATGAAAAAAAGAAAGGCCTATTTAATTCCCAGTCTTGCCCTGTTCTTTTTCCTTCAGAGCAAGAGCCTTCTTCTTCATTGCAACATATTCCAATTCTTTCTCTTTTCTCATCACAGAAAGTTGCATATTTGTGTCTTATAATGATCACTTTTCTGTTTCTCTTTCCCTAGATATTTCTATCTTTTCATTTTCTTGTTTTAGTTCACACATATCCATGTCAAAATTAAATAGCATCTCCTTCAGGTTTGTGACTGCCTGCCTCAAAAGTTCATTTTCACTCACTTCATTAGTAAAATTCTCACTTAAAAAAGTAGTTATCACCTTTTGCTTTGAGTAAGAGCTCCTTTTTCCATAAGTGAGTTTTGGAAAACATCTTGTTTCTCCTTTAGCTGATAATTTCTGAATCACTTTATTCATGTTGTTTTCTTTTTAGTTCCAGGGTGGCAACAATAGAGTCAGACATCTCTCGTTATCATTCTGGAGAGTTTGTATCTTTTTCTTGAGGTGATTTTGTGATCTCTTCTATCTCTTCTTGGAGCAATTTAGAAGATGCACTCAGATCATCAGATTCAATTGTCTTAAAAGAGCTTTCAGACTCTGAAGTAAATGACCTGGTGGAGTCTTGTAGTGAAAAAAAGTCAAGATCACCTAAAAGAGCATCCTTGGCATTGCAAATGTGCCCTATGCTGAGCAGAATTTGTGCTAAGTCCTCCTTCAAATTTTTGAGCTTAATTTCATTCCATTAAGAATTATGAATCAGGTCAGTAGAGTTCACTTGTAGTTTAGAGTTGTTATCACTGTCAATTAAAACCTGGATCTGAAGGTGTTGAAGTTGTTTCTGAAATTGGGTTGCCTTGCTCTGCGTATTTGGTGCAGTAATCATCTGCTTTTTCTACTCTTCCATGATCTTAACTTGTTGTTTGAATGCATCATGCTCCTGCAGAAGGTCCCCAAACTGATTCATGTTAATGCCTCTAACCTTATTACTGGTGCTGAATGTTTGCAAAATTGTCAGTAAAGTATGACATTCTGCCCTAAAGCATCAATCTCAGTCTTTTTCTTGAATGATATATTATAAACTGAATGGTTTCTCTAAACATATCCTGACCAGTACTTTCAAATCTAGGAGACAGTTTTTTATTTTTATCTTGCAGTTTCATTGTTGGCATCAATGGTATCCATCATTTTGGGATATTCTTTTTGGATTGCTATCTTCCATAGTTTTCTCATTTAAAACAGCCAGTACTTGTTTGCTTTCTAAACCATACACTTGCAATTGCTGCTGGATGTAGGAAACTAAAGATATTCTAGTATGAAGACCTTGTATCTCTAAATCTTTTTGCTGGAAAATCTAAGTTAGTTTATCAATCTCATCTTTGGACACCTGATCAATCTGTTCAGTCAAAGAGATATTAAGTTAGAAGTTTAATCTCCAATACTTGTTATTTTATTTGTCAGTAATTTCTCAGTTTTGGCTTGAGATTAACTAATGCTTTTCACTTCTTTTTTTCTGTGTTACGACTCCAAACTTTTTCTTGAAAATGATTAGAATGTTCTGCTTGAATGTGCTGAGGTTTTTTTTCCCCCAAGCAACTGGGTTTTGATTTGTTCTATTGTATTTTGCATATTCTTAATTTCCTCATCTTTCACAAAAAAGAGCTGAGCGTGTTTAATATTCATTTGCTCATGCTGGTATTGAAGATAATCCATTTCTTGTTTCTGCTTTTGTAAAGATTGAGGTAGTTGCTGCTTACTCTGCTTTCAAATTTTAATGATATTTTTAAAAAATATTTTATTTATTTTAGAGAGAGGGGAAGAGGAGAAAGAAAGGGAGAGAAACATCAGTATGCAAAAGAAATATCAATTGGTTGCCTCTTGCACACCCCCAACTGGAGACCAGGCCTGCAACCCAGGCATGTATCCTGATTGGGAATCAAACTGGTAAACTTTTGGTTTGTGGGATGACATCCAACCCACTGAGCCACACCAGTCAGGGCTGAATTTCAATTATTTTTTGATGATGTTTTCTTTCCACCTCAAGACTACCTTTTAAACTTACCTTTGGTTGAGTAATAGTGTTTAGTAATAGTGTCTGGTGTCTTAGGGTCCAGCATAGGTGCAGTTGGACTCTGTTGTTCTCTCACTTGCTGCAGTTCTTCTTTGAGATGACTCTTTTCTTCTTCATGGATATTTTGTGTCTTTCTCCTCTGTGGTTAGCTGAAAATTTTTATTTTTCCTTAATGCTCGAGCATATTCCTCCTGGAGTCCTAAACTTCCTTTAAGTTTTTCAATAAAAACTTGCTCATTTCTCTGGTCTGGTTCTCTCCTTAAAACATCTCTCTCATTTTCTGCAGAATATAATTTTTTATTGATGCATATAATTCTACCCTGAAGTTCTTCTATCTTATTGGTAGACTCTTCTTTTTCAGTCTGTAGAACTTAAGTAGTTTTTGCAGTCATCAGTTGCTCACATTCCTGAGCCACACTGCTGGAATAGATTTTCCAGTTCTTCAATCCTTTCTTCATAGTCACTTATTTTTTTCTCAATGCCTACAACTTATTTCTGCCAGTTTCTGTTTTCGAACATTTTACAGTACTGCCACTTCAAATTGATTTGACTCTGTCAAAGTTCCTCCATGGTATTTTGCAGTTTGCAGATTTCATTGTGATCAAAGCTGCTTGTTCCTCATGCTGCAAAAGTCTGAACAAAATGCTTCCAATGGCTAACTTCAGCCTCAAATCTTAAAACTTCATTGGACAACCTGTTTTTTTCTTGTGATGAAATAAGGTCAACAGAGTCCATGTCATCTCCCTTGCAAGCTGAAGCATGCATATTGATGTCATAAGCCAACAAAGGTGATGCAGGGGTTGATGGAACAAGGGCAGCTCCAGAATTTACTAAGGGGCTAATTGCAGCTTTGGCAACTGATCCTTTAGCATGACCTGTCTTCCTTTCAGAATTTGGTTTCTGCATCTTTCTGTTGTAGTTGATGTTGGTAATCAGCAATTGGCCCCTTTATTTAAAGCTCTGATGTCTTACACTTCTCTTCTAAATCACTACAAAGAGTTTTATGATCTAAAAACTCTTTCATTCCCTGATCTTAAGTTTGCTTAAATGGCTTCAACATCCTTTCTCTTAGAGTCAGGTGACTCTTCCCCCTTTTCAGTCTCCTTTATCAGTGCATCTTTTGTGAAATTAGAGATGTGGCCATTGAAGGAAGCTACAATGACACCCAGCCCTAGAGAGTGACCTAAGCCAGAGCCAAGGCCACCAAGCCAGGAGGTCATTCATGTGGGTCATAGGACTGACCTGGTCTGCTTGCCAAAAGTGGCCAGCCCCTTGTGAGACAGCCCCTCCCCCTTGGAACTGCTGCCCAAGGGACTAAATCACAATGAGGTCTTGCTAGGCAACAGTTTGGCCCAGGGGGTAGGGTCCTGGGAACCCTGTGGCCTGGCCTGGGCCTGACATAGGGCCCTTGTCCAATGATGTGGCCTATGAGCCCCTGCTGTCCCCTCTGTCTCTGTGACTGTTTCTGCACTGCCCTGCCCCTGCCACCTCTGTACCACTACCATGACAGCTGCTGAGGAGGCACCACCTCCAACTGTTCTTGGGTGTGGGCTAATAGAAAACACATATTGCCTTTGAATTTCTTGTCACACAGTCCATGTTGTCCTGCAGCTTGGGATATCCATGCCACTATTTTTTACAAAAATTTGAGAAAAAATTCTGAGTTACATGCATTCACCTTAAGAACACCAGTGAGTGCATTTAGACAAGTGTCAGCCTGTGCTCCAGTGTGACCTGAGGAGAACGGTGAATAGTTCTTCACCCACATTCCCCCCCCCCAAGGTGTCAGTCAGTCAAGGATCACCGAGTTTAAGAGAAGGGAGGAGGGGAGCCATGGTGGCCCTGGTATTGCCTGTTGCCAGCCTGTTTCAGATTCACTCAGGAGTGAGTGCATGATGGCATCAAATATAAAATGACTAAAGGAAAGTGATTTGGGTGGTGAGTGCTCGATAGAGCACATGGCTACCAAGTTACAATGTCCACTTGAAACCTACGTATTATTAACCAGTGTCACTGGCAGTACGTTTAATGAAAACTGTCAATGGCCACAGCTCAGAAGTAGAGGAGCACTGACCCAGATGTTCATTCCTGGGCACTGGGAAAAGTGGAAGCGCCAGCCCTTGCTGTTGGGGAGACAGCCACAGATGCTGGCACCACCACTGTGAATCATCAGCACCTTGGACTTAATGAGGCACCTATTTCCACAGCAAATCGAGGAAAACCTCAGCGATGTGATGGACCTGGTCCCCAGTCAGTGTGAACATCTGTCTTCTGTTGATCAGCCACTGAAAATTGCCAGAGACGGGTGGTGGGAAAGGATTATCTTCTGTGTGACTACAACAGTCATGAGAACTCCTATAGGTCATCATGGAGTAACAAGCATGACCCTCCCTTGGAAGATGGGGTCATGTCTTCTGCTTGGCTGAGAAAGCTGGAGGTGGCAGCCAACAACAATTCCTTTGTTGTTGGACCAGGATGGAGACCAGTTATTTTGAAGGCAGGGCCTCATCTGTCTACCTCTGGCACTGGGATCCTGGCTTTGCTGGAGTGATCCTCATAAAGAAGGTAGGAGACAGATCAAAGAAGATGAAAGGCTGCTGGGATTCCATTCACGTGGTGGAAGTACAGGAGAAATGCCCAGGATGATGCTGTGGCTGCAAGCCAACAAATCTGGCTCTGGCACCATGAACCTCTGAGACAGCCTTAGCAGTCAGATGGAGAACGACGAAACTGTGAGCTGCAGCTCACCACACATAGCCAATATCGGCTGCCTGGTTGAGTGCATGGAAAACAAAATTAGAAGTAAGCTGATGAGATCTACTTTGGAAAAACAAAAGGCATCCTCAAGGGCTGAGGTCTGTATAGACTTTTGCAGACAACTCGAAACAAGAAGCTCTTAAGAATGATCTGGTGGAGGTCTTGAAGAGAAAGCAGTAATGTTAAACCTCAGCTTCCCACTAACCGGACATGCCATGCACTAACTAGATTCTTTTCTCAGAAAACTCATTTACTGCTCCCTTCCCTGTTCCTTCCCTCCCAGACAGGTTACACAACTTGTGTCACTGACCTGCACAGCACTGTCTCTCCTTGAGAATAATGGCGCTCAACAACCTTCTAGGCTCCAAAGACCTGCTTCCCACCACGCTTTGCTATCAAAACTGTTTCCATAAAGGTCATGCGTGCCGCAATGCCCTCTCCCCCCTCCCCACAGCCATTCATAGGCAGAAAATACACTGCCTCCCCTTCCCTCCAACCTTTTTGTTACACTGCTACCAAAAAAAAGTGAAACAAAATTTTATGACAAAACTGTGGCGCGTGAAAGATAAAAGAAAAACTACCCCCCCAAAAAATCATCAATGGGCGACCGCTGGGCGAACGACCGACGGAGCAGGCTACTGGGCTCTGGACCTGCCCTGCACGCGGCGGCCTTCCCTGCCGGGCGGAAGGAATCGGTCGCGGCGCAGGCCTGGCTGCGAGCGCTCCTACCCCTCCGCCTGCGGGCGGCGCCGCTGGAAGTGACGCGCGGGGGCGGGCTCAGGCCCGAGCCGCCGCCGCCCGGCCGGGAAGCGATGTAGGAACCGCAATCCGTCTCCCCGCGTCCCGCCGGCAGAGCTCGGGCCCCGCCGCCGCCATGAAGAAGCAGTTCAACCGCATGAAGCAGCTGGCCAACCAGACCGTGGGCAGGCGAGTGCGCCGGGCGGGGGTCAGCGGGGTGGGCCGTGCGGGTTGGCAGCTCCCCAGGGCGGGCCGCGCCTCCCTCTCGGGCCCTGCGGGGTCTCAGCCCGGGATTCTGGGCGGTCCCGGTCTCTGTCTTCCCCTGAGGCCCGGCTGGCGGGCGCCCTGCCTGAGACGAGGTCCCAGCCTTCCGAAGACCCGGCTGGGACAGCCTTTCACTGCAGTGCGCGGTGACCCTCAGTAGGAACATGGTCACCGACGCTTGTCCCACTCGCTGAGCAAGCTTCACTACGCCCTTTGGGGGACTCGGTGCTGCTGTCTCCAAAGCGGAGCGAACGGGCACCAGAGCCCGGCCGCACCTTCTTGACATTAACATGGTGGGAGAAAAGGCTATGGAAAAGCCTTGCCCCAAGTAAAAAAAAAAAAGTTTAAAAAAACTTTCTTACTTTGTATTTGGAAGCAGATACTTCTCTATGTGTCTTCTTTGGTTCTGCTTTAATGCCAGGCAAGCATTGATTCTTTAAAAAATCTAGTCTTTGGCAAAAAGAAAGTGTTACATTTATGCATTTATTTTTTATTACAGTTGGCATAATTTATATTAGTTTCAGATGTACAGCATAGTGGTTAGACACTTACAAACCTTACCAGGTGATCCCCCACCAGACACCTTACATTGTGATTACAGTTATTCTGAAATGACAGAATAGACTAGCGGGCGGTTGGGACAGGAATGGTTTGGTTTGTGGAGCTTCTCCAGGTGATGGTCATGTGCGGCATTTTCTGGGGCAACTATTTCAAGGTCTTCCAGGGCAGTTGCTGTACTGTCCTGATTTACTGTTTATTCTGCGATGAGATATGAAAGTGTAAATTTTTCACAGTTTTCACTTTTTTCCCAACAGTTAAGTGAAAAGGGGGAGTTCAGTTTGGCCAAAGCACGTGGGACACTTCTTTCTTTTGTGTGTATGAAAATACTCTTACTTCCTCTTGACTTTTCCAAATTTGCTTTTCACTGTTTCATTTCCCTCAATTTTCTGCTTAGTTTTGTTGCTGTTTTTTTGGTACTCCACCCTGTTATCTTGGTGTGTATTTTTCCTATTTCCAAAATTAATCTCTGTTTCCTTGATGTGCCTGCTTTCCTGTTGTTTGTAGGAAAGTGATAGATATGAGAGGAAGGTAGACAAAGTAGTAGAGAAGGCTAATGTTTCAACCAAGAATCTGTAAACAAATTGAAAAGTAATTCCTTGTAAGTTTTCTACCCCCCTTAGTGTTTTCAGTAACATGCATGGTAAAATTGATATTTAGTAAGGGTCAACATGCATCGATTAGATTGTCATCATGGCCTTTTGGTATATTGTATAAGGCAAGCTATGTTTGCTCTTCTTCTTCAATAAAGTTCTTTTTAGCGCTGCAAAGCCGTTCCGGTTTTTTTTTTTTGGCCCCCTGCTTCCTCTGTGGCAGCTTCCCTCTTCACACTTGTAAATTCCAACTATACTTGCAGTTTCTACAGGAGGTCTTGCTTTCTCACTAATTAGCCTCTACCTGGAACTCTCTTCGGAAGTCTTTTCAACACACCTGTCTTATAGCTTCCGCCTCCTATTCCCTCCTGTTCAGTCTTTGGGTCTCCTGGTAAAGGTCTCTGCCCCTGACCCTCCTTCCCTGATGCTCCAACACAGACTGGCTGATACTGGGTGCTTTCATAACTCCACATAGCGCCTGCTCTTCTGTAATGTAATTGTCTCTTTACTTGCCCGTGTTCTTCATTACACTTAATGCTTTGAGAAGCCTTGCTCTGCCTTTCTACTTGGATTCCAGGGTCGGCTGTGCTTCCTACTGCACAGTAGATGCTCAACAAAATTGTTAATCTATTGTAAATCTAGTTCTTACCTGATTGCCTTGGTGGTGTGGGCCCAAGTATGGGAAAATGAAAACTGGATAGAGTCAATGGTGAGTCATATGAGGACTGTAATTCTGGCCCTGACCTTTGACTATTTGAAAATTTTAATTGCTAGATGCCAGTGGAAGCTGCAGCTATTACAGAGCAATTAAGGGTGTGGCAATTTTGTACCCAAAGTCAAAACTTCTTACAGGGGAAACTGTTGCTTTACTGCTATTGATTTCCTAGATATATTTGTATTTTTTTCCCCACTTATATGATTATAAAGGACTAGGGAGGAAAAAGTGAAGAAAGAGAAGAGCCTAGAGTTGTTATTGTTTGGAAACAGACGTTGAGTGGCCATCAAGTCTGGATTCTGGGTATATTTTGGGCAGGGAGGAGATCAGGAAGCAAAGGAGGTTTCCCCCATCCCCATGAGTGAACTTATAGGTGTGACTGGCATGCCCACTGTGGGGGTTATCGATTCATAGAATTCTAGGTGGTGTCTGGAAATGAATTATTCTCTTCCCAGAATTAGGACCTTGTGAGTAACCCATAGTGAGGTTCCATGGGATGGACATGTGGGAGAATTAGTAATGGCTGGAAGGAGTGAGTTCTCATGATGCAACTTGTTTACAATGGGTGGATGAGTCTGTTTTAGAAGATGGTTTGTGTATCACAGGGGCAAGGCTTCTGAGGTGGTCTCATGATAGGGACGTCCCCAAGAAGAGAATTAGGATGGGTCCTCTGTTCATCTGCCTTTTGTTGATCCATCCATTTAGACACTGTTGAGCCTAAACTGTGTGCCACTGTACAAGATATTAAAGAGTCAAGAGTGAAAACTACAGTTTCTGCCCTTGGGGAGCTCAGTAGATTTGTGAAAGAAAAGAGATCGGCAAGTAAAAAATAATTACATACCATTAGATAAAAGCTTACAGAGGCATGGCTACTTCACAGAGCAAAACCCAGCTCTTATTGGATGGAGGGAAGGTAACAAAAAATGGGGGGAAAATATTTTTAAAGATTTTATTTGTTTATTTTTAGGGAAAGGGGAAGGGAGGGAGAAAGAGAGGGGGGAAGAGACATCATTGTGTGGTTGCCTCTTATGTGCTCTAACTGGGGACCCGGCCAGCAACCCAGGCATGTACCCTGACTGGGAATTCAACTAGTGACCCCTTGGTTCGCAGGCCAGTGTTCAACACTGAGCCACACCAGTCAGGGCTGAAAAAAATGGGAGAAAATTTGAGCACAGCCTTTTTTTTTTTTTTCCATTTTAAAATTTTCAAGTACTTTTTAAAACTTTTTCATATTGATTACTTAAGTCTCTTTTGGTTTTAAAACAACCCAATTTGAATGTCCTTAAGCAAAGATGAGAATTAATTGGCTCTTATGTGACCAGAGAGTCCAAAAATAGTACAGCCATCCACTGGGCTGGTTCCAGGGGGTACTGTCTTTATACAGGCTATGTCCACAAGGAGACCCCTGGTCTTTTGTCATCCTCAGTTCAAGTCCCAGGGGGACAGAGAGTACTTTACTCCTAGTCACTGTGGCCAGAAGTCCCAGGACTGACGTTGAGTGTTTCTGACTGGGTCACAGGCCTTTCCCTGGAAATGGGAGTGGAGTGTTAGCCCCACTCATACCACATGGACTGAGAGTTGGGGAGTGCTGTTCCCCAGGAAAACTAGGGTGCTGTTACCAGCAGAAGGGGAGGAGGCATGCTGGTCAGGCTAACAAGAGACGTCATGTCATATCTTTAGTAGTTCTGCTACAAAAGAAAGGTATTTTGGTTTTGAAAATGCTTCATGCAGGTAATCCAGTGGACATGGTAGTGATTTGGGGAGGTGATACCCCGAATTGAGGAAAGTGTACACCAGGATAAGGCACCTGAGCAACAGCTAGTGATGAGGTAGAAATGTCAGTGAGAAAAGGATTTCAGGTGACTACGTAATTAGGAGACTTTATTATCTAAGGTGAGCTTCTGGACGGGAGTGTCTCAGTGAGTGTTGGCTCCTGCTGGAATGTAGTGCTCCTTGGAGAGCCAGAATGCTTTATCAGAAGTTGTCTTTAGATAAGCCAAGGTCGAAAATGCTGAGAGGGGGCAGGCTAGTGAAATTAGTGACTGACTTAGGCCAGGGGAGGACTGGTGGGGGAAGGGAGGACCTGATGGGTACTTCTTGTCTCACCAAAAGGCTATGTGGGAGTATGGGCCCTGTGTGCCCCGATTTGGAGAATTTTGAGAAAAGAGTACCATTTGGGTTTTAATGAAAATCAGACTGAGACAGGATAGTAAGAAGCTGGGGAAATTCCTTGGCAAGTGGAATAGGGAAACAGAGACAGTGGTGGAACTATTTATAGCCATGTGCAGATTGTCACCAGGGTGGAAGGCCCTGAGTGCCTGGCAGGGTGCAAAATTGGGAAAACAAGGACCTCACCCACAGGGTAACCTTTTCTCCCCAGGCCTTTCCTCCCTGGGGAGAACATCTAGGCCTCAGTTGTATTTCAGCTCCAGGCCCAGAAAAGCAGCAAAACCTGGTGCTCTACACCAGGAACGATTGCTACGACTAAAGAACACCTGCTCTGTCACTGACCAATCAGTGGAGATGTGACCCTGAAAGGGCACACCTAGAGCACTGATTAATATTCTACTGAAACCCTCCCCTGAGACATCCCCTAAGATTCCCGCCTGCCTACAGAGAGAGAGATAAAAGTCCCAATCAAGACAAAGGACCCAGCTCACATGCTATCCCTCTGGGGAGCAGCCCCCACTATTCCCTTTTCCTTCTTCCCCGCAGGCATGAATCTCCAAAACTCTAAGGAAATGAGCAGCTGGCAGCTTGTCCTGGGCTGATCCCCTGAACCTGTCCCCCAAAGCCTCCTCTTCTCTGACTTCCCAGTGAGCTCAGGCAGCCCAACTTAGGCTCTCCTGTTGCTTCTTCTATGCTAAGCCCTTCCTTGTTTCACTGTCCCCACCTTTAATAAATGTACCCTCATAGTCACCTGGATTTGTGTTGTGAAATCTTTCCTACACAAAGTCAAAAACCCACACGCTGCTGCTGGCCCTAGGCGGACCCACTCAGGTCCAGGCCCCTGTCTGGTAACAAATGGCATTTAATGCAAATTAAACAACCAGCGTGACACCATATGGGACTAAGCAAAATACTCAGGGCCAGATTTAGCAATTGCTTATGTAGAAGGACCTGGAAGTTAATGATCCCTGTTAGTATTTATTGTCTTATACTTTACCCCTTGATATTACTACATTCTCAGTTCTGAATTTGTTAAAGAATTGTTCCTTCCTTTACAGAAATCTTTAAAAAGATCTGATAAGAAAAATCATCAACATTTCTTCAGTGGTTTAATTCATACCAGGCGCTATGCCAAACCACCTGGCTTGGTCCTTGCCTGCAGTGGTTGTCACTTCTGTTTTATAAAGAAGGAAGACTGCCCTGTTAGGTTCCCACAACTCCTAAGTGATCAAGGCAGGACGAGGGCTGGGTCCAGGGCTTCTGACTGGATCTCATTCTGACTACAGACACTGGGCTGCCTTTTCCCCAGGCAAGGATTAATGTTTGCTAACGGTCTTTGGTCCTTATTAAGCTGCTGGTCTAGGTGCTTTGCATAAATTTTCTCTCTGTATTCTTAAAGCAACTCTAAGGGGTGATGTTATTTGTACCTGATTTAATGATGAGGTAGCCACATTAAGAGGTTAGTAAATGACAGAGCTGGGGGTTCAGTCCTAGGTATCTGATTCTGAGGCAGCTATAAATCCAGACTTTATGTGGGTGGCTCTTACATGAGACACCCCTCGTTTGAGTTATGAGGGACATTTTTATAAAATCCTGGAGGCTAAGAGTTGGATGTTGTTCCAGTCCAGGGGCTCTGATCAGGCATAGTTTTGCCCCCCCATCAGGAGCAAGGTCTGGAGACATTTTTGATTGTCATGACTTGGCTTTTGGGGGGTGTGCTCTGGCATCTAGTGGGTGAAGGCCAGGGTGCCGCTGGACATTTTACAAGGAAAAGGATCCCCCAACCTCCCAACATGAAATGATCTGGTCACAAATGTCAGGAGTGCTAAGGTTGAGAAACCCTGGTCTAGTCCTTCCAGGTTCTGCATATGTTAGTTTTCAAAACCAAGGGTTTGCACCATTTACTTGCAGGGCATAGCTGTGTCCTATTTGGTATGTATATGTATGCATTTTTTTTTTACCATCATTGGTCCATATTTTAAAATTTGGAGTTTTCACACAAGAACCTGGATTTCTAGTTTCTTCTTGGAAGACCTGGCAATACCTGGCATTCTCCAATAGCTGAACAGCAGCTGGCCCACCTGGCTGGGGCACTAGCCACTCAGCTCGCCCCAGGCCCAACCTGGCTTGTTTTAACTGTTACTCCCTTACCATCCCCTCCCTGATCACAGAAATCAGATAACTTTCTCTAGGAGTAGAAAAAGCAGTTCTTCCTGAGATAGTCTGTTTCATAGGGGCAGCAGGAATTTTCAGATATGGAGTCAAAATGCATCTCTACCTGCACACCCCAGAGCACCCTTCTGGAGCCAGGATGAACCAACCTTGACTCCTCCATGACAGCCCTTCCAGTGTCTAACATCACAAGCCATCTCCGGACTCTAGTAGTGTTGAACATCCCTCACCTATTTCTCTGTTTCATTTTATGCCTGAGGATTTCCTCTGCCATTTTTAGAGAAGCTCTGGACAGTTTCTGAGAAAGGGGGTAGCTGTGGTTGTCCTTAGTCTGAGTGGATTCCATCCAGCTTCTGCATAGAGCAGGGGTGGAAAGAAATCTGCTGTCTTGCAGTTTCTGAATCTGATCTTCCATGGTCTTGTTAGGCACTTTACGTATTGTGAATCCTAGAATATAACAAGTGCTAGAACAATCTATCATTCACTGAAGAAAAACGAACCCTGAAAGGATGTGGTCATATAGCATCATTTTTATACGTGAAGGCAGCATGCTATTCTAGTACAGGATTACTTTTGTAGCTGCTGTTCTCTGTGTGCGCACAGCAGACCCCCGAGAGATTTAATGTTCTGGTATATGACCTTAGATTCAGTATATGCACCACACATTCTTCTCAGACTTCAGAGGGTTTGCATATATCATTCTATTTCTGTTTCTCAAATGTAGGTAAATTAAGTAAATGTAGACATAGTAATTAATGAAGTATACATTTGTTAAAAATATCTTTACGCTCCTGCTTTGCGTATATATGTATATTTTCTTAAATGTAGATTTTAAAATGGTAGATAAGGAAGTACGGACCTGTCTTACTCTTGGTAATGTTCCTATTTAGAATCTGTGAACGTTTTTTTACTTTAAATGTTTTTTTACTTTTAATGTTTTCCATACTCTAAAAAGCTGGAAACCATGAATATGTTCTGTAAGCAGGGGTCACAAACTCAAGTAAAATTAGTAAGTTGGGTGGGAGATAAGTGCCAGACCACAGGGGGTGGTGAGGACTGTGGCACGTTAGTGAGTACATGTTCATTAAAAGGGGACAGTGCTCTCAGCTGTAGCCACTTGTTGCCATAATCATGTTTAATGATACTCCAGAATGTTGATTTCCAGGCAGTTTCTTGATATTTAAACATTGTCAACAAAAAAGGGGAAAAAACTCTATTGTCTAGGTTAAAGAAAACACATTTGCAAGCCTTATCTGTTATTAGGCTCCTGCTTTGACTTGTAGTTTAGAGACTAATTCTTGTGGTATGTAAAGTTGGGCAGTAGTGTTTGGTAATAAACTTCTCCTTGGGATGAGGATGGGACATCTGTTTTATCATTATTCATCATACTTTCTATGTATATCATATATTTTTTGAGTGTGAAATATCTCATAATTAAAACATTAAAAGAGTTGGTAGGTACTTTAGTTTAGAATTGCTTTATTTTCTAGCCATTTTTTCTTTAAAGTTATTTATCTTGGAAAAGGGAATGAAAGCTCCAAAATGGGAGCCTCTTTTTTTAAAAGATTGCATCAAGGGAGGTTTGATTATAATTCTCCTACCCCTCAGGGCTGTAATGATTCCCAGTGACACTGCATGTCTGCCCTATATTCGGATGGGGAGGTGTCATCCTTCTATCTTCTCAGACCATTCCCCTGGGTGATCTCAGCCCCTTAATACCACCTCATGACTGATGACTCCCAACTTGATGCCTCTAGCCCTGCCATCTCTTCATCTCTAGATCTTTATCTTGAATGTCTACACTTTAAATGTCCTTTGAAATTCAACTCGTGAACTACATCCTCAAATTGGCCCTTCTTCCCTAGTCTGTGGCCTTCAGGCTAAATCCTGCTCACTGCCTGTTTGCGGACAGGGTTTGTGGCACATGGCCATGCACTGCAACTGTGGAGTTGAGTATTTGTAGCAGTGGCTATAAGGCCCGTGGAGCCCATGCTATTATTGCTGTCTGGCCCTTTACAGAAAGAGTTTGCCACCACATCTGCTCAGTCATGGAATCTGGAGGGGGACAGATTTATGACTTGGTGCAGGTTTGATACAAGTTTCAGAAGATAAAGCAGATTCTGTTGAAAATCTGATCCTGTGAGTTATATGAGAAACATTCTTGACTAGGTAGAGCCTACTTGTAGCAAATTATATGAAAACAATACTCAGTTAATGTCAGCCCTCCGGCTTGTAAGACTTGTTTCCTATGTCTTGATATTTCACTTAATTACAGCTTATTGATTATTTGCATTGGCTACTACTTTTTGATTAATCAGTTCTAAGATGTTTCTCCCTTCCTTCCCCTTCTCACAATTCTTTTGAGGTGTCTTCCTTATCAGAGATACCTTTGGGTCTAATAGTCAACTTGATCTCTCTTTTAATGTTTCATTAGCATTTCTTCTCTAGTTTCTCAGTGTTCTTCCACATGGGTTAGCCAAATTTATGCCTCCAGAGCATTTAAGTAATAAATTGTAGACTAAACAGGTACTCAAATGAAGGCAAACATTAAGTAAGTAAACAAATATTTAGAATGGCACAGAAATTTTTCTAAGCCACTACCAGCTACCTGTCACCTGTCAGTATGAACATTTATAAATCCACCCGCTTGGATTTCATGTGGTCATTGGATCCTTTCAGAGGCATGGGCTGGAGTGGTCACTTGAACTCATGGCCAGCTGTACCTTGTGGAAATAGATCAAAGTATTTATACTTCACTAGATACAGTGAGTGCTTGGATAAAGGGAGTGTGGGCATAGGCTTAGGATCTCTGAGATGTTTGGGGTCTGGGGAAGGCTTCCCCAACATGTGACACTTGAGCAGTCTTTATAACAGGCAGGTAGAAACATGGATAATGGAGAATTCTGTGAGGAAAGAAAAATACTTAGGGGAAACCTAACACACTGAAAATTTCCTCCTTTAACTTAATATTTTTTGGTTAATAAATTGGGAAAAGACAACTGTATCTGATTCTTAACCACAGAAAAACTATCCAGCACTTACTTTTAAATTCATTAGGTAGCGAGTGGCTGTGTGTAGATCCATATGTTCTCAGGTTCAGGGTGACTGTGGTGTTTAAAGTCACAAGCCCCTGGATGCATTTCCATCCAATAGAAGGAGTAAGTCGTCCTTCAAAGCTTTAAAAAAGTTTTAAAACCAGCATATTCAGTATTCTTTGCCTGATAAAAACTGATGGCCATCTTTCCTGAAAACAGTTTTATTGCACATTGACAATTTACTGAGGCATCATTTCTCACAGTGTAGCTTTTAATTTTCATTATACTTGTTCATCTCCTCTTATAGCCTCTCCCTCAGTATTCTCACTGAGAATTCTCACTTTTCATTTTGGACATGGTAGAATTGATAATATTGCCCATACAACTCCACGATGGCAGGACTCAAATACATGACCATCACTGACTGTGAACACCAACTTTTGGAGATAGGGAGTATTGATGGGGTTTTGCTGTCATCCATGGAAGACCATTGTTAAAAAAGCTTCTGTTCCAGTTTTTGGGGGATCATGGTTTGAGGACCATTGCAGCAGGATTTAGGGGATCCTTATATGCAGAAGGTTGAGAAAATTAAGTTAATGCTTTAGGAAGACAGCTTTGGTGGCAGGTGGAGTTGGGATTATGGAGGAAGGGAAAGAGGAGAAGGTGAAAGGAGCCTGGGAAGGAAGCTGGTGCAGCTGGGTACGGAAGCTCAGACGATGGCATTGCAGATTAGGTTGGGGAATATTTAACACCATAGTGTTTGGGACGAAGAAAAGGGAGAGGGAGGAGCTGAGGAGATTCAGATTATGGTTGAATGTTATTTACTGAAATAGGTAACAGTAATTCTACTCTCTTCCATTGTTTTGTAATGCTTCTCATTTTTTAAACTTATAATTCTTATATCTACTTTGTTGGTTTTTTCCTCCCACATATGAATGGCTTGGAATGTGTGTGTGTACACCAATACCACACTTTTCATCTGAAATATGTTTTCAGTCTGGTAGAACTGGTCTCCTTCAGCTTTTTTTTTTTTTTTTAAATATTCTCTCCTATTTTTGTAAAACAAAATGAATTTTGGTATCATTTTTCTAGTTCCTAGAAAAAAATCATTCAGGAATTTGATTGGTTTGGAGCTCATTCATTCAAATGATGTTGGGTGCCTGCTATGGGTTAGGCCTGAGGATATAAAAATATTGTAACTAAAACCCAGGAATTATGGTCTGGTAATTTGTGTACTAAACCATGGGGAGAGTTGATACCTTTGCAACATGAGCACAGCACATCTCCTTATATGTGCTTTTATGTGTCTCCAGAGTACTTTGTTTTTGTTGAGAATTGTGCCTAATTAGCTTAGTGGGTAAATATGGCTGATATTAATGTTTATGAATGGACTCATTTATGCTACACCCTTTTTAGCTACGATTAATCATTTTGTTATTTCTTGGCTTTTCTGTGTATACATTATCTATGTTTTCCTTCATTTTCTTCTTCCCTGTTATTTACTTCAGTGATTTCTTTTTCACCCCTTATTGGTTAGACTCTCCAATATGTGTAGCTGTATGAAACACAATGAGGAATGTTTGTCCTGTTAAAATGCAAATGTCCTAATCTGAATGGTTCCCAGTGGAAATCCACAAGCATTTTTTTTTTCACATTTTTGAATCATACACCTTTTAGTTCATCTGATGTTTGAGTTTTATTGTGTGTTAGTCATAAGATTGGCAGGTGATCCTCAAGGCAGAGTGCTGAATTTGTAGTAGTCCAACTGTATGGAGAAAACAGTTGCACTGCACTCGACTCAGGAAGGAATTGGAAGGGAAAGTGGAGAAATGGTGAGAGGAATGGCAATAGTTACACAACCTCTGAAGAAGTGGTTAGCAGTCATCAGGTGTTATTTACATATAGTCTGTGAGTCCTAGAGCAGTCTTCAGGAATAGAAACCTTGCTACCATAGATTTAGATGGAGGTTCTAACAGCCCTCTCCTTAAAAAAATCATCCACACATGCACAATTGCATATAATCTCATGAACTTTTCAGACATCGTCAAGACTACGCATAAGAAGCACAGGATTAAAGAAAACACACCTATGGTTGGCTGCTCAAGAAGTCTAGTTAGTGGGCAGATGCTTAGCTATGATTCCCAAGCTGTGAACTGTTCTCTAAAGAAAAATTGTTTATAGATGTGCCTCACACATCTGCTTGTGAGTGTCGTTCTGCTGGTCTCCAAAACCCGTATGAGAAACTTCCTCCAAAAAGCAGAAATCTGCTTCTCTCAAAGATGATATGCGGTGATCACATGAAATTATTTTCCCTTAACAGTCAGTTTCAGAGTGGGCGGGGGGGAGGGGGGAATTAGTTAATTCAGTTGTGTTTTTAAAACTTTCAGATATGGGCTTAACAAAAAACTGAAACTGCTTTAGGACAGTGGAGTGTAGTAAAGGGTGTGCTGAGCTTGAGTCTGAGGAACTGAGATCTCTGTGCCGTTGGCTGGCTTTCTCTCTGACCTTCGCCAGATCAGCCTCCCTGCTGTTTCTACACCAGTACATCAGCTCCTGGTACCACATGGAACAAGCCTGGTATGTCGAAGACGTTGGCGTGTGATAAGGAGGCATCATAAGAGTTGGGAAAATCATCAGGTTAGATACCACCTTACCACTGTAGGCCAAAAGAAATTCCAGAAAGATTAAAAGTTTTGTGTAAAAAAATAAAACCGTAAAATAAACAGAAGAAAATATGGCAAGTATTTCATGCTCTGGCATGAAAGTACAGAGAATGAACAATAAAAGATAACCTATAGATTTAACTACATAATAATTTAACTACATAAATAATTAAATGATTAACTGGAAACAGTTGAGAATGGCCACAACAGAGGATTAGTATTCTTAATGCATAAAGAAAGCTCTCTCATCAGTTTGAAGAACTCTACAAAGCAAATACCGTAAGCAGAAAGATCACAGATGAAAGATAGATGGTTAGTAAATATATGAGACTCTTCAAAATGACGAGCAATTGAAGAAGCACATAGCTTTGAGACTCTGCTTTTTACTTAGCAAACTGACAAAGTTTAAAATAATGATAGCCCTGGCTCATGTGGCTCAGTGGATTGAGCACTGGCTTGTGAACTGAGAGGTTGCTGGTTTGATTCCCAGTAAGGACATGTGCCCGGTTTGTGGGGTCAGGTCCTCAGATAGGGGTGAGCGAGAGACAGCTGATCCATGTATGTCTCACACATTGATGTTTCTCTCCCTGTTTTTCCTTCTCCTCTCTCTAAAAGTAAATAAAGATCTTTTTTAAAAACTCCCATTTAAAATAATGATACGTTGCTGCCTTGGGAAAGGTGAGGAATGTTGTGTCATACGCTGCTGGTGGGAGTGTGCACTGGCATTCTTTATTGACCACCATGTTATAGGGACCATGTTATAGGGACCATGTTATAGGGACCATTTCTAAAGTCAGAGCCCTGATTCTTTGTCCACCCTCTCTTACCCTTTCGGATTCCTTTTTCCCCAGTTTCTCCTGCCCTTTATTCAGTCCCCTTCCGTCTGTGACCTCAGTCAATCTCTGGTTGACATCACTTTTAGAATTCTGTCCAGTTGGCCTTCTTTTTCACCTGTTCTGCAGGGTGTGACCCAGAGAGCATCCAATTTTTCAGGCTAGCACTGCCAAAATCTTACAGACTCCAAGCTCAGCTGGGCTTTTATTACTGCCTTCTAGTCACATTGGCTGGTATCCCATCCCATTTTCCTAAGTACTTTTCCCAGACTTCTACTTTTCTTAGACCTACTCCACCCTACTCCAGACATACCCACTCTCCTCAGGTGACTTGCCTCCTCATTTCCCAAGAAAAATGGACACAGCCACATTTCCCAGTCCCTGATACTCCAGTGTACACAGTCTTCACAGTCATCATAGCTTCCCATTCGTTGCCCCCATTCCCACCTGTGCCATTGTCCTGGGGCTCTCCTTCATTACCTTTCCCGTCTGCTCTCTCCATTGGCTCTTTCTGCTCAGCTGCTAATCACAGTCAGGTTTTTCTCAGCTTTCTTCTCTCCTCTCCTCGTGTGCCTGTGCTTCTCACTCTCCATCTATGCCTTGCATCTTGGTTCCAATGACCATTCTCCTCGGTTTCCTATTCTCTCTGCCACGGTTGGCATTTTTTACCAGTCATTGGTTCTTGCTTCACTGACACCATACTCCCAGCTTCTTCCCTTCCTGGCGCTCCCTGGGGACTCCTTTTTTGTTTCTAGAAGAGCTTTGGCTTTTCATCCATGTGTTCCCAAAGCTCTGCCTTTAGTCTTTACCTTTTCTGCAGTACCTGCATTCCGAGTGAACTCCCCCTATGTTTGTGTCTGTTGCTGCTACTCACACTTCAAGTTTCCTGCCCAGGTGCCTCTGCAATGCCTCAGAGCCACATAGCCAAACACATACTGGGCATCTCCATCCTAGTGGTCAGCATGTCTGGAGCTTACCTCATGGACCTCACAGATCTTTTCTCCAGGTGAAGAGCCTTATTGTCTAGTTAGTCGTTCATGTTGGAAATTCACATTTCCAGCCTTTTAGGCTCTTCATTCTCACTGCCCACCCACAGCATGTCACTAAGTGCTCCTGTTCATTGTACGTTAGTATTGGGTTGGCTGAAAAGTCTGTTAATGTCTTCATCTGTAGGCTAGTTCTAGTAGTGCTTAGTTATCTTTAACTGCATCTGAAACAGTTTTGTTGAGTTGCATCGTGACAGCCATCATATCAGTGCACATTTAAAAAAGAACTTATCAAAATTGTTGAATTTTTTGATGCGTTCTTTATTTTATTTTTTTCCATTATCATTTAGTCCCCTTATACCCCCTGAACCTCCCTATGGTGAATTTTTGTGGAGCCATTTTTAATATTAAAGATGGAAGATGATACACAACATTTTCAGCATGTTATGCTTTATTACTTCAAGAAAGGTAAAAACGCAACTGGAATACAAAAGATATTTGTGCAGTGTATGGAGAAGGTGCTGTGACTGGGGTGGGGCACCTTCTGAACTCAAATATTTGTTGTTATTTTCTGTTCTGCTTTCAGGATTGTGTATGGTAAAAGGGATGTGCATGTATGAGATGTTCTTGCTAATAAGAGCACTTGTGATAATAAAAAACCAGCATCCTGTTTGAATCATTTCCAGATGTGATGAAATGCTAGGTTTGCCTAGTAATACGGTAGAAATTCCTATAACTGTTTAAAATGCTCCATTCTGACTACTCCCCTTCCTACCATTGTATTAATTTGTTTTATAATTTGGAATTTTTTGTAAGTTCTTAGGAACACAACTATCATAACAACATGTTACAGCACAAGGTTGCACTGTCGTCTCCACTATAAATTCATGAGATTTTTCATGGTAGGAGAATTCTCTGTGAGGGTGGAACTGAAGGCATTATGGGAGACAGTTTAGTTTAAGAGGCTTAACCAGACACATGGGCTTATTTCTTCTCCCCCATTAAAATTCATTTAAATGTTAGGAAAAATATTTCCTAAAAATTCTTGGAAATTAAAAAAATGTGATGCTGAAAGCCATTCAGAAAAAGTCTGATTATGTAGTAGCTCTATGAATGACTAAAGCAAGCGCAGTTTTATTTATTCATTTATTGTCAAAGGTAGGACAATAGGATGTAAGAAAATCTTCAGAAAGGCTATTACATCCACTTAACAAAATTTGAAAAAAGCAGGCTACTAGGAAAAAGAGTTCTTGGAAATTAAAAAAATATAATACTGTTACCAATTAACAAAAAGTTTCAAAAAGACTAAAAAGAAAGTCTTTAGAAAGGAAGTAAACTGTGTTTTTATTTTCCAGGATATAAGAACCCCCTCTTCCCTCAATTTACGTTATCAGGAATAGCACTAATAAAACAAAGAAGAGCCGTTTACCAGGGCATTACAGAATCAGAGGAGGATCCTCCCCTCTTGTTCCAGACCTCCTGTCCATTAACGTGAATACATTATGTCAGTGATTTTCAACCAGCGTGCCACAGGAATTTTTGAAACATGCAGTACCTGACTGTTTCATCAGGAGCACTGCACTGCCCCTTAGATTTGCAAATAAAAAAATGACAACAGCCAACACAACAATAGCCATGGGTGTGAATGCGCTAAAATTATACCTATTTTTTTGGTCAGATTGGCAAAAAATGTATTTTTGGTGTGTGTGCCACAGAATTTTAGTAATTAGTGTGTATGTGCTGAGATGGAAAAGGTTGAAAATGTCTGCATTAACGACCGCCACCTTTGTGCCTTTCTGGCAACCATAACATCCTTTCCATTAACCAGATGGTTCTGAACTAGGGGCAGTTTTGAAGCTCTCCCCTCACCGCCACCATTTGATTTGGCAGTATATCCAGACATTTTTTGTTGTCATCAATGGGGTGACCAAAATGTCAATACACAGTGCCAAGGCTGAGAAGTAGTTAACTCTAAATTGCATAGCAGACTTGCAGTCCAGACTTTTCCTTTGTGTCCCAACACTTCAGAGACATAGAAATTAAATTGGAATGCTGAAACTTGGTCATCTTCTTTATGTTAAACTACCATAATACTTTACTAGAAAGTGGATAAAATCTCAAACTCTTTATTGTGCCCAATCTGCCTGCACAGTGAAATTTAAGGTGTGACATCAAGAGTGACACTTAGTGGGGAAAAAATGTCCACAGTTAGAATGTTTGGGACATCTTTCTGCCGCTCTCTGTCTGGTTCTTTCCCAGGGACTTTGGTGCAGTCTCACCATCCTTTGACCAAGCTGCGGCAGTCCTGACTAATTGGACTTGGCATGGGAAGTTAAGCTATTTGCCACCCTTCCCTAAGAGGTCTCCCCACCCCAAACTGGTTCAGTGTAGATATCGTATGCCTCTGTGTTTCCCCGCCCCCCTTCCACTCCCGACCACAGTATTGCAGTGAGATCTTCAGCAGGTGAAATTCCTTTCAACTTTGTGTCCCCCAAAATGTCTTCATTTTGCCTTTCTCTTTGAGGAATATTGTTGTTTGATATAGAATTGTAGGTTGGCTGTTTTTTCTTTCAGCACATTAAAGAGCCATTTCCATTGTCATCTGGTCTCGTGTTTCTGATGACAAGTCAGCCATCATTAGTATTGTTCTCCCCTGTATGTGAAATACTCCTTCTCTTCATCTGTCTGCTTTGAATATTTTCTTTTTATGTTTGGTTTTTATCAATTTGATACTGTACCTTTTTAGATGTGTGTGTTTTTGTGTGTTTGTCCTGCTTAGAGTTCTCAGCTTGGATCAGTGGGTTGATATTGTTCATTAATTTTGGAAACTTCTGCCCAAGTTCCCTCCCTCCCTCCCTCCCTCCCTCCCTCCCTCTCTCTCTCTCTCTCTTCTTTCTGGCACTCTGATTACCTTACATGTATGATATTGACTGCTTGATAGTGTCCCATGAGTGCTGGAACCTTTGTTTCAGCTTTTTTCTTTTTGTATTTTAGTCAGGATAATTTGTTTCAGTTCCCAAAACTCTGATGAAATCCCTCATCTACTCATGCATTCTGTCCACATTTTTCACTAGGTCCTTTAACATATTTTATTGTAGTTGTTTTAAAGTCCCTGCAAGATCATTTCAACGTCTTGCCTATCTTTGGATCTAGTTCCACTGACTGCATTCTGTCTTGACAAGGCATCATATTCTCTATTTTTTTCTTGTGGTAAGTTTTGATTGAATGTGACCTGTGTGTAGAAACTGAGTAATATACCTCTTCTCTTCCAGTATAAGGACTCAAGTCATTCTAGTCTGTCCTTGTGTGAGTCTGGGCTTCGGTGTTACCTTTGACATGTTCAGTTCACCACTGGTTTCAATTTCTTTGAGGTGGAATTAATTAAAACTTTCCTTTTTGCAGGTCGGTTTAGAAAGTCTTTAGAAAGGAAGGAGAATGGTTTATCTCAGTTCTCTTGCCTTACCACCAGACTATTACTTCCTTTTTAAAAGATTTTATTTATTTATTTTTAGAGAGAGGGGAAGTAAGGGAGAAAAACATCAATGCATGGTTGCCTCTTGCACGCCCCACACTGGGGACGTGGCCCACAGTCCAGGCATGTGCCCTGACTGGGAGTCGAACCAGCGACCCTTTGTTTTGCAGGGCAGTACTCAATCCACTGAGCCACACCAGCCAGGGCTGCTGCTGCTTTTCTTTTTAGACTGAATAAATATAGCTTTATTTTAAAAAACAAACAAACCTAGAGAGCATGGTGGAAGGAGAGAAAATTATTTTCCTTTTTCCTATGGTTTTTATTTTTATTTATTTGTTATTGATCCTTATAGATGTAGATTTTTTTTTTTTTAAAGATTTTGTTGATTTTTAGAGAGAGGGGAAGGGAGGGAGAAAGGGAGAGAAACATTGACGTATGAGAGATATACCTTCAACCCAGGCTTGTGCCCTAACTGGGAATTGAACTGTTGACCCTTTGGCTTGCAGGCCACACTTAATTCACTGAGCTACAACAGCCAGGGCTAGATGTACAGTTCTTAATAGGACTTGTATAACTGCATTAAGAGACCTTGTCTCAGTCTTCTTGCCCTCCCTATGGTAGAGGACCACTACCTAATATGCCCAGAGTCCTGCAGGGTTGCCCTCAGTTCCTCTGCATTGCCCTCAGACTTCAGTAGACCCCATGCACCTGAGCTGGGGTGAGGGACAAGGGTTCTCCCTAAGGCATATTACTTTGTGTCCATTCTTACGCTCTGTCTCTCACCTTTCCCCTCACTGCCTTAATGTCCCTTCTGCTAGCCAACACCCACACTTCTAACTCAGCTCATCTATTGGCTCTCAGAAGCCATCACCAGTTTCAGAAAACCTTTCTGGTATCCTGGATCTGCATTAGATGCCCTCCCATCATTTCTGTAACCTTTGGCAAGTTAATTAACTTCTTTGTGCCTAGGTTTCTCATCTCTCAAAGGGGTATAGTAATAGTATTGATCTCCTAGTTATCTTTAGGATTAAATGAGTCAATGTGCATAAAGGACCTGAACACAGAAGGTAACAGGATCTCTGGAGCAAAATTCCCCAGATTCAGAGCCTAGCTGTGCAGCCCTGGGCAAGTCACTTCACTTCTTTGTGCCTCAGTTTTCTCATCTGTAACATGGAGATAATCGCAGCCCATGGAGTTATTGCTAACTGTAAAGGAATTTATTTTTGCAAGGCACCTGGAACAGTGCCAAGCGCATGGTATGAGCTCAGGAAATGTTAGCTATGATGCTGATGATGTGAGACCACTCCTCAGAGGGCCCTGTGCCCCTCCTGCCAGAGCTCTCACTACATTAGAGAAGAATCCCTCATTTCCCTTGACAGTCCCTGAGCTCTGTCAGAGCAGGGCCATATCTCTTATTTATGGTGGTTCATGGAAGGGAACCCTGTAGATATTTTCTCAGTGACTAACCGAATGAAAAGGTTAGTGGCGTAGTCTGCACGAAAGCAGCCTGTGGTTGAATTCAGGGACTGGCTGCATAGCTGCATTCAGTTATTTCATTATTCTGAATTCCTTCTTAATAAAAGCCGCGTTTAAAAAGGGTGAATTTTCTGTTTTGAATCATCTGCAGTGTCCTTTCATCCATCGAGCTGTGGTGTTGGAACACTCCTTTCTTTAACCTTCAGCAAAGGGCAAGTGAAGATGTACGGTGTTCTCCACCCAGAATCTCTTCAAACAGCCTTACCCCAGTTTCCCACATGAATATTTTTTCCCTTCATTTTGTGCACCACACTAATTATGGAACTTTCTGTGCTGCATCTGTGATGTGTATTCCTTATAGAAACCAAGGGTCCACACTTCCCAATTTCTCAGCATTAATGCTTTTTAAGAATTGGTAATATTTCTTAGAGATATATGCTTTTGAATATTGGTAATATTTCTTAGGTTATTTATTAGAGATACAGTCCTACATTTGCAAGCACAGCTTTGAAGCTTTCAGTACATTCTCATTTGCTCTTTTATTGTGGTCTTTTAAAAGTTGCATGAGATTGTTGATGTAAATATAAATAAAGTGAGGTGCAGAAAGGTCAAGGATTGTATGTTTAGATCATACAATTAATTGTGGTGGAGCTAGGCCAGCATCTGGCATGAAAATTAATTAGGCAAGACTCAACCTTGGTCATTGATCTTGAAATCTCTCTCATTCTGAGGGTCCAAAGACTTTGTGTGTAATTTATTTAATGGGTGCCTACCTCAGTTTCCACACCCATGAAACGGGGATGATAAGAATTGCCCCATAAGAGTACCTGCAGTAAAATAAAATATGTGAAAGTATTTTCATAAAAGAAAAAAATATACAAATGCAAAGTAGTACTTAAATTTCTTTTCAATGTAGTGTTGGAAATTTGGTGATAAGGTTGGTTATGATTCATGAATTCCAGTTTTTATGATTTATCTTTTCACCAGCGAGAGCTCCTTATTTTATGATTTTTTTAACTTTCAAAAGTGTTTTTTAAGTTGATAGTTTATAGCCAGTGATTCTGCCACACTCTTTCTGTTAAAACAGCAGCATGTCATTATTGACCAGGATCAGACAGTTTGGGCTATGAGTTTGTATTTTTGCCTGTCCCCTGGATAACTGCAGAGGCCCTCCAGGTGTTCACCCTATCTCCATCCTGTACTCTGCTACCAGAACTGTCATTCTGAAGTTTAAATCTGAGTTTTAGATTTGCCACTCCATTGTCAAAGACCGTCAGTGGTTCCCTGTTGACCCCTAGTCCATGCACGCAAAGCCTTTCTTCTCAGCCAGGTCCCACACTCCCTATTCAGTGCTCCAGTGCAGGGCCCTCTCCAGATCCCCTCTTCTGTGCTCTTTGTGTGTGCCTGTCTTATCTAAGATCTGCCTGGACTGCTTCCCTGTGAAGCTCTTCCTGCCACACAGTCTGTCACTCTGGTCTCTGTGTTCCCAGAACTCTGAAGAAGTGATTGTTTATATTCCTGCCTTTCCCATCAGCTCCCCAAGGATGGGACTGTGGCTTATTTCTCTCCTTTTCTTCTTCCTCAGTTCTTGAGATTCAGTGAGGGCTCCACGAGTACTGGCTGAATGGATGAAAATCTAAATATATTGTAGCAGGTTCATCCTAAGCTGGTTTCTATCAAGTGCGTTCTTTGGCCCCTCTGAATATACATTGCACCTGAGAACCACCAGCACTGACCTTTGTACAGCCTCATTACCAGCAGTATGAGCACAGCACAGCCACTTAAGATATTGGCCCGTTGATGAAGGGTTTTGCCAACTCACCACATACTCAGTTTCTAAGTTTCTGTGTATAGTGCGCCTGTGATTCTCTTTGGTGGCCTCCAACCCACACTGCATTTTCACAACCAGCCCTTTGTTTTAAGTGAGCTGCCTGCCCTGCTCTGGCTATACATTTGACACAGCCTCTTACCTTTGTGTGGCCTGTGGTCCACCAAAACTTCTTCCAGAAGAAGCTAGCACTGCTTGAATAACTGCGGGAAAGTTGTTCAGAGATAACACTTGCTGCCTGGCATTTATCTGAAGGTGGTTATTTGTTGTCATTCTTAGAATAGCTGGTGCTCCATGAACCCCCACTAGGTTCCAGGGACCATGTTTAACGAGATAAATAAGATAAATGGGGTTAATGAGATAATGGTTGTTTCTGGACAGCCACTGTGGTGGTGGTTTTGTCATTACTCTTATTTTACAGTTAGGGCCATTCCATTTGACAGTGGAGGAATATCACCTGTGGTTTTTACCAGGTGGCAACACTGGGGCTCAAAGTCAAGTCTCTCTAACTGCAGAGCCACAACTCCTAGCTCCTACCACATACTGTTTCCTTATTGTTTGCCAAAAATGAAACTTAGAATCTGCAATCTGTCAGCTTCTTAACACTTTGCTTACTCTGCCTACGAAGGCAAGACAATAAAGCCAACTGTAAATCATACACAAGACCGCATTCTAGGCAGTCTTGGCTTGGAGAAAGGGCATTTATGGCTTATTCTATTTCTACCCTGTCCTGGTAGTTACCCTGCCACCCAGCAGCTATCAGCATTAGGACCCTTCCAGTGTAGGGGTTCCCAGTGGGGGCTGCACTTTGGAATGGCATGGGAGCTTTTATAACAAGCCAGGCCTCCCACTCCCAGGGGTTTTGATTCAGTCATTCTGGGTGGGAGTCCAGGTATTATTATTCCTTTTAAAAAATATATATATATTATTTATTTATTTATTTATTTATTTATTTATTTATTTATAGAAAGGGAGGGAGAAAGAGAAGGGAAACATCAATGTGTGGTTGCCTCTGGCGCACCCCCTACTGGGGACCTGACCTAGTCCGCAACCCAGGCATGTGCTCTGACTGGGAATTGAACCTGCAACCCTTTGGTTTGCAGGATGGCACTCAGTCCACTGAGCTACACCAGCCAGGGTTATCCTTTTTTTGAACAACTTTTTTGAGATATACTTTATCATAAAATTCACCTATTTTAAACGTTCATTTCAGTGATTTTAGTAAATTTGCAGATTTGTGTAACCATCACCACAGTCCAATTTTAGAATTGTTTCATTGCTCCAATAAGATCTGTAGTTAATTCCCATTCCCATTCTTATACTCTGCTAGCCACAAATCTGCTTTCTGACTTTATAGACTTGCTTTTTCTGGCCATCTCATATGAATGGAATCATCTGTGTTATTCTTAAAGCCCCCCAGGACTGTCATATGTAGTCTCCTACATTGTGATTGAGAAACAATAATATCTCCTATACATACATATATTTTTTTTACTATTGTTCCCTGGGTTTGGAGTGGCTCCCACTGGGGCTGTCTTTTAGATAAGCTGTAAATGAAACAGGCCCATATAAGCCGGGCTGAGAACTTAATGATCATTTATAGTCTGCTTTCTATGGGAACGTGCTTTGTAAAGTCCAAATGTACTGACTTAGGAAGAAGCATTTGGAAGAGAGCCTGCACAACCTGTCTTGAGCTGCAGGGTGCCTCCCTACCAGGGGCCACAGCAATGAGTCAGAGATGAGCCCCACACTGTGTGGCCTTGGCCTTCGCACTTCACTATAGATTTTCTGTGGGGTTTTGCAGCTCTTGGCCACTTGCACTGACTGCCAGGGCAGCAAACTGCCCTCCCACTCCCCATGTCCTCCCAGGTCTCAGCTCCACGTGCACTGTCCTTGTTGTGACACTTTGCAAAAATAATTCTCACATAAATTTGCCTGCTTAAATAAATTTTGAAATCTCAGACTCAGCTGTCTCCAGGTCTAAGCAAACACTGAACATGACCAGAGCAGGCTGGGAAGGGAGGGACATGGAAGTCCTTGAGTGACCATTGAGGGGAGTTACACAGTGTGCTGGTGCCCTCAGAGTCCCTTTCTGACTTTGCCATAAGCAGGAATCGCTGGTGGAGCTTTGAGACTTAGCATGTGGTTTCTGCAGGGCTAGCAAACAGATTCCATTTCATGGGCTGGGGGAAAGCCAGCCTACCCGATCAGAAAGCTGCAGGGATGAGCTTACATGAGTGGGAAAAGGATCAACTCAGGTCCATTTGTTCTAAAATGTAACAGTCCATCTTTGTCCTTGATTGGAATCAAATAATATTATGGAGACTCAGTTAAGATTGATAACAGTTTTGTTATTATTGTTTAAAGTAAAAAAATAATTGTTACTTAGCTGTAAATATGTGGGCAAAATTCCATCATTGAGTTCCATTATTCAGAGTATAGAACTTTAGGTGTTTTTTCCCCATATTATTACCAAAATACTTCCTACTGGACCATTTTCTCCTCTGATAAATACCCTATGTTTTCAGTATTATGCATGGGGATAATTTTTTTCTTTTCCCATACTATCTCATTAGAGTAATGTAAACTCTTTTATGACTTTTAAAACTTCTTTGTGGAATAAGTAACAAATAGTATATTTATGAAGAATCACAGGGTCCTTTATTTTTAAAATCCAATTATGTGGATTTCAGATTCCTTCCCAGAAATGTAAGACAGCTAATCTAATGAGATAAAACAGGAAGAATTTACCCGGGCTCTCTGTGAAATCAAACATGTGCCTCTGCCCTGGGCGTCAAGACCCCGGTGGGTTTTCTACGCGCCTGTGACGGGAGATGACTGACAGTGCTGCATGAAGTCTGGCTCCCGGCACAGTGACGTGCACCGCTTAGCTGTGGCTCTGGCCACTGTCATTTCACTGCGCATACACATTCCTGTCTTTTCTCAGCCTTTTGGCTAAGATCAGGTGTAGTATCTGTTCTTACCAGTCTAACAAATTCCTCTGCGGGCAATGACCATGTGGTATTGTTGCCCTATGGACACACTGAGGTCCTCAGTAGATTGGTCAGAGTTTTAACTTACTCATCAAGATGCACCTAGATATCTTGAGGTAACCAGAATTTAAAATCAGTTTTTTAAACCTTCTCTCCATGCTCCACCTCTTTTTTTGTTTAAACTGGTGTAGCAAAGTGAGTGTGAGTAAACAAACAACAGAACTATGATCTGTGCATTTGTAACTCACAACACACAGTGCTGTGATCTTGGGAGTGATGGGGAGCCGTCGATGTGTGTTTGATGTTAGTATTGGCCCCATATTTCCCCTCCTGGGTGGAGAATAGCTGTGAGGATTGAAAAGGAGCAGTTTGGTGGGGTCTTGAAAAGCCAGCCCCTCTCAACTTCTGAAACACAGGTTGGGACAGCACAGAAATCCCCTTTCAACATCATAAGAATTTGGAAATGATTAAAAAGGATTGGCATTTCATGGGAGACCATACTCCACTTGTACCTAGGTTGGGGGTTGGCACACTCTGGCCAATGGGCCAAATCTGGCTGCAGTGGCTCAGAATGGTTTTTGCATTTTTAAATGGTTGGAAAAAATCAAAAGAAGAATATTTTGTGACATATGACAATTGTGTGAATTCAGATTTCAGTGTCCATAAATAAAGTTTTTGGAGCCCAGCAGGTTCATTTATTTGTTGTCTGTGGCCACTCATTCTCTATCAGCAGAGCTGAGCAGTGTGGCAGAGACCACATGGCCAGTAAGCCTGAGGTGTTTATGATTTGGTCTTTCCAGAAAAGATCTGCTAAAACCTGACATAGACAGCTGTATTTATTAGTTCTTGTCCTGAAATCTGTTTATAAGTAGGGATGAGACAGAAAACAGTCATTCTAATGTGTCAGTGTTTGGGGGGCACATGGTTAGGTATAAGTGGGTAGGTAAAAGTAGGTACGTGGAGGAGAGACATAATTTCTGATTTCTGTCACTAACATCACCAGTGCTGGGCTGTGCCTCCACATTTGGACTCTGTTATCAGAGTCAGCCACCCCCGTTAATTTTGGCAGCAGCTTCTTGCACATGAGGCAGAATGTCTAGCAAGAGAAAACATACTTCCACAGCAGCCTCGCATGCCAGGCCTGCGAGCGGGGTTTGCACCACACCCGTGAGAATCACTGGTGCAGACCCAGGAACGGCACCCTTTTCCTGTAAGTGGCCAGATTATGAATATTTTGAGCTCTGCATGCCACATGGTCTGTCACGGCAATTCACCTCTGAGGTTGTTGCGTGAAAGTAGCCATAGACAGTACATAAACCAATCAGCCGGTCTGTGCTCCAGTAAAACTTTATTTGTGCCCATTGAAGTTTGAATTTCATATACCATAATTTTCTGTGTCAAAATACTTATTCTTCTTGATTTTTTCAACCATTTAAAAATAAAAACTACTCTTCACTGCTGGCCATACAAAAATGGGTGGTGAGCTGGATTTGACCTGCAGGCCTGGTAATATGGTTTACTTTTTGTGTGTTTTGGATTAAAACAGATTAATTTTGGAAGGCAATATCACATTTTAATTTTAGTCATTGTGGATTTTACTGTGGAACACAATTCTACATATAGAGACTGCTTCCCTACCCAGTGTTCTAGAACCTTTTTCTTGCTACATGTTTTGAAATCTAGAATATTTTTTCCAAACTCTTCTCTATCATTGTGACAGCCATTTACTTTTCTATTTATTTGTTTGATGTATATTTGTTAAGCACCTACGGTATGGCAGACAGTTGCTAAGCTAAGGTGCTGGGGGAGGAGTGATGACTAAGGTAGACTTGGCCTCTGTGCCCTTGAAGCTCTCTGGCTAGTGGGGAGGAGGTCACTGATGCTCTGCTCAGAAGATCACAGCATGCAGAAGGTGTAGACTTGAGCATTTATTTCCTTAGCCCCCAGAATCCATACTTTATGAAAATGCACGCACCCTAAATGTGCAGTCAGTACCCTGAGAAACAAAATGATGGTCCACAATAATGGTGTTTGCATTTTAGTGTAGTGGTGGCAGAAACTCCTCTAGAAATTAGTCTAAGTTAGATATGGAAATTGTCGGGCCAGCCAGTTTGAAATTTTCCTTTGACCCTGTCTCCTAGTTGAAGCATTTTCTGATTGACTGCTTCAGATTGGGAATGTTTGTGTTTTCTCCTGGCCAGATGAGTGGGCTGAGAGGTACATCCTGTTAATCATGACTGCAGGGTTGGACATAACTGCAGCTAGTGCAGGGGAGGGTGAACCTATCAAAGCCAGCACAGCACTGCTGCTTAGGCTTTGGGAATTAATTATGAGGGATATAAGTCTTATGCTTCACCAAAAAGTGATAAATACATGAAAATTGCTTGACATAAGCCTTGGTTGAATGACTAGTGAAACTGCAGTGACTTGCATAGGAAAAAACAAACCCCAGGGTGAAATGGCCCCAGAAGTGCCTTCCTGCTTGTATTGTTTTTCCAGTTACAGACAGGAAGCATTCAAGTGGAGTGTTTCCAAGCACAGAACACTGGACACAAAGAAGGCTCTGACAAAGCAGAATACAAAGCTTGTATACAAAATGTTTAGGTCTGTGAGTGAAATGTCTGATTTAAAACCTATGTAGCAAGCATTATTTTGATTGTTGGGTAACTTTTTCCACTGATTTATTTTTTTGTCTGTGGATGCAAATTCAGTATATTGCTCTCCCCTTTATTGATGAATTTAAAAAACTGATCAAAGACAATACATCTCAGTAAAAACCAGGTTTCTTTCGCCAACGTACTGTAAATGCCTTTTGAATGAGTACCTGGGCCAGTATTCTGAATAATGGGAGGATTTTCCATAGGTAAGAATTCCACATCTCTGTTAGAGATAAACAAACACTCCAAAATAGTTCAGCATAAAAGGGCTGAGCCTTCTACCATGACAGTGATGGGGCAGGGGGAGGGGAATCAGGTCTTTGGACCACATATTGGGAGAGTTGGAGATGGTGATGGTTCCCTAAAATAAGGTGGAGTTGGACAGGCCAGTGGGGAAATCTTTGTGGGGGGGAGCCACCTGATTTGTATATTACATTCTAGAATCATAATATGTCACTTAAAAGTAATCTTTCCTGGATGTCCCATATTCTTGGATTGGAAGAATTAGTTGTTAAAATTGTTAAAATGTCCATACTACTCAAAGTGATCTATGGTTTGATATAGTCCTAATGTTGAACTCCAGTGGCACTTTTCACATAAACTGAAAAACGATCTTAAAATTCATATGGAAACAAAAGATACTGAATAGCCAAAGCAGTCCTGGGTAAGGAGAACAAGGCATCACTTTCTCATTTCAAACTATATTATGAAGGTGTAGTAATCAAAACAGTATAGTATTGGCATAAAAATAGACACACAGACCAATGGGACAGAATAGAGTGCCCAGAAATAAACCTACACCTATATGGTTGACTAACCTTTGACAAGGGCACCAAGAACTCAGTAGGGAAGGATAGATTCTTTAAAGTGGTGCTGGGAAAAACGTATATCCTGGAGCAAAAGAATATAAGTGAGCTCCTGCATTATACCACTCACAAAAATTAACTCAAAATGGATTAAAGAGTAAAATGTAAGACCTGAAGCCAAAAAAACTTCTGGAAGAAAATAGGGAAAAAGCTTTTTGAAATAGGTGTTAGCAATAATTTAGTGGATATGACACCAAAAGCACTGGCAACCAAATAAATAAATAGATAAATAAACAAGTGAAACCACGTCAAACTAAAACGCTTTAGCACAACTAAGGAGACAGTCAACAAAATGAAAAGGAAGCTTGTCGAATGGGAGAAAATATTTGTAGACATATCTCTGATAAAGGGCTAATATTAAAAAAATATAAGGAACTCATACAAAGCAATAGCAAGCAAACAAACAAACAACCCAAGTAACCTGACTGAAAAATGGGCAAAGGACATAAGTACGGTCATGTGTTGCTAAACGGCAGGATATATTCTGAGAATTTTTCATCATGCAAACCTCACGGAGTACATTTAGGTAAAGTTAGATGGCGTAGCCTACTGCACACCTAGCCTGTCTGGTGCAGCCTACTGCTCCTAGGCTACAACCCTTTCAGCATGGTACTGTATGAGTACTGTAGGGAATTGTAACACAACAGTAAGTATTTGTGTGTTTGAAAATATTTACACAGAGGAAAGGTATAGTAAAAATGCAGCATGAAAGATAAAATATGGTATACTTGTATAGGGCACTTACCACCAATGGCATTTGCAGGACTGGGTCACTTTTTTATATCCTTATTCTGGAAGATGTTTTCTGTTTTTTGGGGAGAAGCTTAACGTTCTGAAACAGTTTATGAATCAACATTTTTCTCTGAACATTTTTTTTTTTTTTTACTTTGTAAAGTTTTTTATTAAAAGCTAAGACACAAACACATTAGCTTAGGCCTTTATAGGGTCGGAATCACTGTCTTCTACCACTGCATCTTGCACACTGGATGCTCTTCAATGGTAATAAGATGCATGGAGCTGCCTTCTCCTACAATAACAACACCCTCTTCTGGAACACCTCTGGAAGGACCTGCCTGAGGCTGTTTGTGAGGAGGTGTCACTCTTTTCAGAAATAGGTCCATTGTGGTTTGCTTGGTTTGTTGCTTTTGTTTCCAGCATATATTTGCTTGTTAGAAGGTAAAAACCTTTTGATGTTGGCCCTGGCTGGTGTGGCTCAGTGGGTTGAGCATGGGCCTGTGAACCAAAGGGTAGCCAGTTCAATTGCCGGTCAGGCCACATGCCTGGGTTGCGGGCCAGGCCCTGGGTTGGGGGTGAGTGAGAGGCAACCACACATTGATGTTTCTCTCCCTCTCTCTCTCCCTCCCTTTCCCTCTGTCTAAAAATAAATAAATAAAATCTCTAAAAAAATAAAAAATAAAAAACCTTTTGATGTTGGGATCCATGTTTTTAAAACATTTTAAGGAGCTTGTTGAGGTCTGCAAAAGCTTCTGCTAAACACTTCACTATTGAATTTTCTTGGGAATTCCTTTTCTTCTACCATTTCCTTTTCTCTTGCCTCTTCTTCACCTGTGTTCCTGTTCAGTCCAACAACAACTCATCGGTCAGTTCCTCACGAAGCAACTCTGGGAGCTCTCCTGTGTCACCCACATTCACACACAGGTTTCAGCTGTTTGCCATCTCCACTACAGCCTTGTTTAGTTTTGCAGTCTTCGTGCCACTACATGAAGGGCACAGCATCATGACAGTACAACATCACTAGGCAATGGGAATTTTTCAGCTTCATTATAATCTATGGGACATGACTATAGACATTTTTCTAAAGAAGATATACAGATGGCTAACAGGTATATGAAAAACCACAATGAGATTTCACCTCACACCTGTTTAGGATGTCTGTTATTAAAAAGGCAAGAGATAACAAACGTTGGTAAGAATATGGAGAAATCAGAACATTTTTACACTGTTGGTGTAAATGTACAACCATTATGGAAAATAGTATGGAGGTTCCTCAAGAAATTAAAAATAGAACTGCCTTATGATCCAGCAATCCCAGTTCTGTGTATATATCCAAAGGAGATAAAATCAGTATGTCAAAGAGATCTGCACTCCTGTGTTCACTGCAGCATTATTCACAGTATAGCCAAGATAGAAAGTGACCTATCATGGCATGAATGGTCGGAGGTAATACACACACATATTAGAGTATTACTCAGCCTTAAGAAAGAAGGAAATACTGCCGTTTGCAACAAGGTGGATGATCTTGGAGGACATTATACTAAGTGAAATAAACTGGACACAGACATACAGTGAGACTGTATGATCTCACTTATATGTGGATTCTAAAAAAAAAAATTGAACTCCTAGAAACAGAGAGTACAGTAATAGTTGCCAGGGGCAGGGGAGGAGGGGAAATGGGAAGATGTTGGTCAAAGGATACAAGCCTCAGTTAGAAGATGAGTAAGTTCTGGGATTGAAAGTGCAGCCTAGTGACTGCATTTCATAACACTGTGTTATATACTGGAAATTTATGGAGAGAGTAGATCGTAATCATTTTTACAACAACTAACAAAGATGATGACTCTGGGAGGTGATGGATGAGTTCATTAATCCAGTTGTGGTAATCATTTCACAATGTAAAGGAAATCATCACATTGTATACTTTAAATAGATACAGTTTTGTTTGTCAATTATACTTCTGTAAGGCTGGGAGAAAAAGTAACCTTTCCTGATTATGGGTCACTTTAAATAATTTCAGTAAACCCTAAAATCTGGTTCAGAAGATGCATTGGATGTCTTTCTAAAATTAATTTTATCAACGTCATATACAGAATGTCCACAAAGGCGGGAAACCTAATATAACGTTATATACGAACAGTATGTTCACATTTTCACGTTTCATTCAGCTTCCAGATACCTTTGCAGGTAAAAGGCCTCTAAATTTTTTTTTTAATTATTTTATTGTTGTTCAAGTACAGTTGTCTGCATTTAGCTCCCCCACCCCTTTGGTTTTGTCCATGTGTCCTTTATAGTTCCTGAAAACCCTTCTCCTCTTCTCCATTATCCCCTCCCACCTCCCCTCTGGTTACTGTCAGATTGTTCTTAATTTCAGTGTCTCTGGTTATATTTTGCTTGCTTGTTTGTTTTGTTGATTAGGTTCCACTTAAAGGTGAGATCATATGGTATTTGTCCCGCACCACCTGGCTTATTTCACTTAGCATAATGCTCTCCAGCTCCATCCATGCTGTTGCGAAGGGTAGGAGTTCCTTCTTTCTTTCTGCTGCATAGTGTTCCATCGTGTAAATGTACTATAGTTTTTTGATCTTTTCATTGACTGATGGGCACTTAGGTTGCTTCCAGCAGCACTTGGCTATTGTAAATTGTGCTGCTATGAACATTGGGGTGCATAGTTTCTTATGGATTGGTGTTTCAGGGTTCTAGGATATAGTCCCAGCAGTCAAATTGCTGGGTCAAAAGGCAGTTAGTTACATTTTTAGTTTTCTGAGGAAATTCCATACTGTTTCCACAGTGGTTGCACCAGTCTGCGTTCCCACCAACAGTGCACTAGGGTTCCCTTTTCTCCACATCCTCTCCAACACTTGTTTGTTGATTTCTTTATAATGGCCATTGTCACTGGTGTGAAGTGGTATCTCATTGTGGTTTTAATTTGCATCTTCCTGATGGCTAGTGAAGCTGAGCATCTTTTCATATGTCTCTGGGTCCTCTATATGTCCTCCATGGAGAAGTGTCTGTTCAAGTCTTCTGCCCATTTTTTTTATTGGGTTGTTTGTCTTCCTGGAGTGGAGTCATGTGAGTTCTTTATATATTTTGGAGATCAAACCCTTGTCTGAGGTATCATTGGCAAGTATGTTTTTCCATATAGTTGGTTCTCTTTTCATTTTAATGCTGTTTTCTTTAGCCATGCAGGCACTTTTTAATTTGATAAGGTCCCATTCGTTTATTGTTTCCTTTATGTCCCTTGCTCTAGGGGACATATTGGTGAAAATGTTGCTGCATGGAATGTCTGAGATTTTCCTGTCTATGTTTTCCTCTACGACTTTTATGATGTCATGGCTTATATTTAAGTCTTTTATCTACCTTGAATTTATTTTTGTGTATAGTGTAAGTTGGTGATTGAGTTTCATCTTTTTTGCATGTAGCTGTCCAGCTGTCCCAACACCATTTGTTGAAGAGGCTACTTTTACTCCATTTTATGCCTCTGCCCCCTTTGTCAAATATTAATTGACCATAGAGACTTGGGTTTATTTCTGGGCACTCTGTTCTGTTCCATTGGTCTGTGTATCTGTTCTTATGCCAGTACCAGGCAATTTTGATTACCATGGCCTTGTAGCATAGTTTGGTATCAGGTATTGTGATTCCTCCTACTTTGTTCTTCTTTCTCAAAATTGCTACAGCTGTTCAGGGTCATTTATGGTTCCATGTACATTTTTGAAATGTTTATTCTGCATCTGTGAAATATGCCATTAGTACTTTAATAGGGATTATGTTGAATCTATAAATTGCTTTGGGTAGTGTGGATATTTTGATGTTGTTAATTTTTCCAATCCATGAACATGGTATATGCTTCCATTTGTTTGTGTCTTCCTTGATTTCTTTCTTCAGTGTTGTGTAGTTTTCTGAGTACAGGTCTTTTACATCCTTGGTTAGATTTATTCCTAGGTACTTTATTTTTGTTGTTGCTATATCAGATAGGATTTTTTCCTGATTTCTGTTTCTGATATTTCATTGTTGGTGTACAAAAATACCCTTGATTTCTGCATATTGACTTTGTACACTGCTCCAGTTTTGCCAAATTCACTTGTTAGGTCGAGTAGTTTTTTGGTGGAGTCTATAGCATTTTCTACCGTGTTTACTACTATGTCATCTGCAAACAATTACAGTTTTGCTTCCTCCTTTCCAAGTTGGATGCCTTTTATTTCCTTTTCATGTCTGATTGCTGTGGCTAGGACTTCCAATACTATGTTGAATAGGTGTGGTGAAAGTGGGCAACCTTGTCTTGTTCTTGATCTTAGTGGGAACCTTTTTAGTTTTTGCCCATTGAGTATGATGTTGGCTGTAGGCCTCTCATATATGGCCTTCATTAGTTGAGGAATGCTCCCTCTATTCCCACTTTGCTGAGTGTTTTTATCATAAATGGGTCCTGTACCTTATCAAATGCTTTTTCCTCATCTATTGATATGATCATGTGATATTTGTGTTTGTTTTTGTTTATGTGATGTATTATGTTTATTGATTTGCAAATATTGTACCATCCTTGCATTCCTGGAATGAATCCCACTTGGTCATGGTGTATGATCTTTTTAATGTATTGCTGGATGTGGTTTGCCAATATTTTGTTGAGGATTTTAGAGTCTATGTTCATTAGTGATATGGGCCTGAAGTTTTCTTTCTTTGTTGTGTCTTTATCTGGTTTTGGGATTAGGATGATGCTGGTTTCATAAAAAGAGTTTGGGAGTCTTCCATCTTCTTGGATTTTTTGGAATAGTCTGTGAAGGATAGGGGTTAGCTTTTCCTTAAATGCTTTGTAGAATTCTCCTGTGAAACCATCTGGTCCAGGGCTTTTGTGTGTTGGGAGTTTTAAAATTATAGAACGCTTCACGAATTTGCGTGTCATTCTGTCGCAGGGGCTATTCTGATCTTCTCTCTATCATTCCAATTTTAGTATATTTGCTGCTGAAGCAAGCACAAAAGTCCTCTGAATTTAAAGCAGAGGGTCCAGTTATTAATTTTTAAATAGGAAATAAATATGTTGATTTGTCTTGTGTTTGGATACTCTGCGGTATGTGCTCTGCTGTATTTTGTGTAGATTGACAGTTGGACACAGTGCTTTAGAGTTGGAGTTATGCTTCCCTTGAAGTTATAGTTCAGTTACAGTCATCAAGCATGCTACTTAAAAATGAAGCTAACGTAATATTTTTCAAAATTTGTAACTGTATGTTCATATAGTTTAAAAAATCAAATAATCATTAAAGGCTTATCACAAAGTAGGGTGGGTTTTCTTCCCCACATACCCCACTCTACCAGGTGATATTTCTCCAACCAAAGAGGCAGCTCCTTTCAAATTTTAGCTGTTTATTCTGGCTTTTACTCAAATTCATATTTACAAATATGTATAAATTGGTAACCTTTGAGTTATTAAGTTTAGGTATAATTTATTGACCTCTTATTGATACACGAGGGTTACAGCTCTTGTGTAACCTTTTTCTCTGCTTCTGCTCCCTTATCCTGCCCAATACAGTTATATTACAATTTTTGGATATATTACTATTTGGCATTTGTATTATATTATCATATGCAATCAGTTATTTCAGGGTGCACATCATAGTTTACTATGATTGTCTTTCCAATAGACTTTTTGTTTCTTTCTCAAGGTAACACTTGCTTAGCTGTTTTGTGTGTATGACTGTCACAGGGCTATGCTCATAGATGTTTTAGTATCTGAATCCCCTCCCACCCCCTCAAAGCCCTGATTTGCATTGTTTGCACTTGTTTGTATTGTATTTTATTTTTTATTTGAAATTACCAGTGTGAGTTCCCTGAACAAGGCACTAGGAGAAGACGCACACCAGTGGCTCTCCTGTGTGAGCCCCAGCGCACCACTGAACGATCACTCACTCTCACCTGCTGATAGCCCACCCTGGGATTTTAACACAAGTTTGCCTCTTCTTCTGTTACAGTTTTAAAATAATTTTATTTCATAAGAGGACATATTTTCTCTGAATCTCTTTGTTTGAACTTACGAATACAGCTCACCCTGGAACAACATGGGCTTGAACTGTGTGGGTCCACTTACACAGGGGTTTTTTTCAATAAATACTGTATAATGTATTTTCTTTATGATTTTCGTAATAACATTTCTTTTATGTTGTGAGAATACAGCATATAATACATATTACATACAAAATATGTGTTAATGGACTGTTTATGTTATTGGTAAGGTCAACAGTAGGCTATTCGTAGTTAAGTTTTGGGAGAGTGAAAACTTATATGTGGATTTTTGACCATGTGGGGATTTGCTGCTCCTAACCCCTATGTTGTTAAAGGGTCAACTATATTTTAATAGGAATTGGGACTTTCCTCTGTGTATACTTATACTAACAGAAGGAAGAGGTTTCAGGGTTCTATCAAGGTGTGTAGGGCCCTATTCACATCTCTGGGTCTTGGCCAGAGAAGACAGAGTGAAGTTCCACAGTCCATGGAGGTGTTTTGCTAGAGGCGGGGCCAGGCTACTGGGGAGTGAGCAGACATCGGGAAGCTAGGGCAGTCTTGTGCCAGGTCAGTCTTTGTTAGGTTGACTGTTGGGGTTCTTTTTGATGCCAGTTGCTTGAGCTCACAGTCAGCTAGAGCCCTGCTCCACTTCCCTGACTGTCATAACTACCTGTATTTGGCACTTCAGCAATGCCTGGCCCCTGTGTGCCAAGTGAGCCCTGGGCTGGGTATTCTGGCCTGCTGTTTGCAGGACCGGTTCAGAGAGCTTCCTCGGAAGCTGGGGAGAAGAGCCTGACCTGGTCTGCAGGCTCTTTTCCTCTCAACCTGGGAGATAGTTGAGTCAGATCAGAGTTCCAGTTTCATACAGAAACTGGTAAGTGAGCCACTCCCATGGGCATCCAAGTTAACTGGGGCACTGCTGTGACAACTGGTATTGGAGTCCTCTGTGGCAATGCCCAGTTTTACTTGACATGCTGGCACTCAGTGTGGGCTGGAGGTGTGCACTACCATCCTGCTTACAGCTGGTGCTGATCTGAGCTTAGCAGTGTTTAGAGGTCGTTTTTTAAAGGGTTGCGATCACTTTCTGGCCTATTGGCTTTTCTTTCATTTGCACTAGTTCACGGGCAAGATCTGCAGCCTTCCATTCTGCAATACATCTTATAAAAAGGGTTCAAATTTCTTGTTCCTAGATGATGTTCCCTTCCTCCCCCAGCCCCCATTATTGAGGGCCGCAACAGACTTTTCCTCTCCTCTCAGAATGTCCCTGCTTATTTCCATGGGAATTTGGTAGGGTTGTTAAATGACTTGGTTTAAATCACTATTTGAGTCAGAAGTACAAATGTCACTTAGATTGTAGTAATTCTGGGCATTATATATATAGCAACATGCTGCCTTTTTGAACTGCAGAGGTAAGTCTTCTTACAAAGTGATTGTAGTCGGCAGCTGGGGCACCAGCAACACTTTGCTGTCTGTGGCTGCCATGTTGTTTTTCTGCAAGGTCCATGGTACTAACAGTAGTTCTAAAGCATAGATGAGAGCAAGTTGTGAAAATAACTTTCTGAAGTAAAGATAAGGAGAAATCTAAAGGAAGGAGCACTGATTGTTACTATTGTGCATCATTGAATACTGCTTCTAGATTTGTGACAGACTTATTTCAGGCTGTAAAACTTGGAACTGATCATTTTAAGAATTGAAGTTTCTCTTGAGCAGTCTGTTCTCATTTGGGTTGCCATGGAACTCTGGGCAGGGTAGAGTTTGTTAAAGAAGGAAGCATCTTGCTCCAAAACTACTGAGTTAGAACCTCCTTCTGAGGTGAGTTTGGGTTGTTATTCTCTGTAAAGTTATGTTTGTTTTTCTTTGGTTTTGCTTAAGTTGCCCTCTGATATAAAAATTTATAGAATTTCTCCCCTTGTTGTATTCACTTCTGCCTGTTTTGTTTTACATTCTGGGGTAATAATTATTAATTGTCCTGACTTGCTTTTCATCTCTGGATCTCTAACTCTGAACTTTTAATTGTTCTGACAGAGCCGAGAAAACAGAAGTTCTCAGTGAAGATCTGTTACAGGTAACAAAATTAAGTCTCTTTGAACTGTTCTGTTTAAAGGCATGTTAAAAAAAATCCATAGGTCAGAACTAAGCTCATGTTCTTATTGTTGTTGTTGTTTTTTTTTTTTTTACCTGAAACAATAAAATTAATTAGCAGGAAAGAGCAACCGTTAAGTTGCTTGTTGATAAAAAGGGGATCTGAAACTCTGGTGTCCTGTTGTGAAGTCCAAATGGGGCTAGTCCCGCTTTCAAGTACCACGTGTTGGAGTGGGGGCGGGGGAGGGGCCTGGTTGCCCAGCCAGTTTCTGGCACTGTGGCCTGGTCATGGGTCCTGGGCAGGCTGAGGGACTCTAGTTTGCTACTCCGACGGTACCCTTGATGGGATGGGCCCTGCCAGCTGCAGCAGAGGCCCCATTGGCTTTAGCCTAGAGTTTTGACTTCTTACTCCCTCTTATAGTCTTGTTCCCCAATTCTGGGCTGAATTGGGTCTTGGGGGACTTAGGATCTCAGTGACAGTGATTGGATGTGTCAGGACCACCATGAGGCGATAGGGTAGCCTCAAGGCATTATTAGCTCCAGCTTTCTTTCCTCTTTGTAGGAAGGGGTGTTTCCTGCTCAGGTCCTGAGCCAGGGCCACTCGACTCCATCCCTCAACAGGTTTCCCTAACTTTGGGACAGGGGTTTCTCCCAGAAATCCCTGGACCCTTAATACACATCATTTCCCCCTACCATACTTCAACATCACTCACAACAGATACTTCAGGAAGGACAAGAACCTCTTTGGAATAGAGGTTTCTGTTGAGCCTCCTCACCTGTCTCCTTGCCTCTCATTTCCATAACCTCCAGTGAGTCCCCAAGGACCAAAGACCTGCTCCCGGGTGACTTTCTCCTCTTCCTGTGGAAGGAAGGAGTGTAATTTTTTAAAATGCTACTTTCACCATATCATGCCATGACATCCTAAATTATGACAGCCACCTGCAGGTAGAATATTTTAAGAACATGTTTTTTTTTTTCTTTTTTGGAAGACTAGAAGTTTTTGTTAAGGATTAGAAGGGTTCCCCCCCCCCCTTTAAAGATTTATTAGAGACTCATATTCTCAATCATTTCCTCACTGCTATTTGTCATGTATTTTAAACTCATTTTCAGACATTCACAAATATTGTTTGGTCCAGGTAAGCTTTAACTACACTCAGTTTTCACATCAGTATTCTCCTGCCCACATCCCCCATCAGTGAAAAACATCACCTCATTTACTCCTTGAAGCCTTGAGATGAGGCCAGAGGGCTGAGTTCTCATGGAACACAGGCAGCAGCCATCTGTTCTCGTCCTTTTGCCCAAGCATCCAAACTGAACAGTTTGCTAGTTTCTAGGAACTCCTTATTTTGTGTCACAGACACTTACTCCATGTATGCCATAATTGTTACAGGTGCTTTCTGATTTCCATTGTTTTTGAGAATGTAGAAGGAGAGTAGTGGTTTAAATGGGTGGAGTCCAGTGCCCAGCTACCTGGATGCAAACTCCAGGTTTGCCCTTGTGGACTCAGGGGTTTACTGACCTCCCTGGGCCTCAGTTTCCAGTTTTCTACGAGGTGGGTAATAGTTCTATGCCCCTGCAGAGTTGTTGGGGGAGGGGAAGGTTAATGAGTTAAACATGGAAAGCACTGAGAATGGAACCCGATACGTGGTCAGTGCTAAATGATGATTTGTTTTATTCCTACTCTTGTAAGCAACAGAAACAATTTTGTTTCTGTTGTTAAATTTCCCTTAATTTACTCTGTGTTCTCCTGTATCTGTGATTTTCAACCTCTTTCATCTCATGGCACATGTAAACTAATTACTAAAATTCTGTGGCACACCAAAAATTGTATTTTTTGCCAATTTGACCAAAAAATAGGTATAATTTTGATTCATTCACACTAGACAGCTATTGTTGTGTTGGCTACTACTACTTTTTATTTGACAGTCTAAGGGAAAAGAGGTCAGTGCCCCTGACTAATAGTCAGGTAAAATTCTTGTGGCATACCTGTTGAAAATCACTATCCTACATCCTTTCTTAGATCTCCATGGGAGCAGTTTAAGAGGCTGTCTTTTTATTTAGCTTATATGTTGTTTCCTAGGGCAACTGTGATTCCCTGGAGGGCAGGGACCACCATTTATTTCCTAATCCCTTGCATAGGGACTCAGTAGATATGTGTCCTTTCAACAGATATTAAGCAAATACTCTCCATTCGTGTGTCAGACAGCATTCCAGGCTCTCAGGATCAACCAGTGAGCAGGCAGCCCGAGACTTGTGTCCCTACAGGCTTTCCATTCTAGTGGAAATTGGAATCAAGATGAAAGGGAGGGTTTTTTGTTTGTTCCCCCCCCCATGCTTTTATGGCAATGAAGAGAGTATATTTGTTGTCTAATGTTTTAATATCTGGCCATTGTAAGATTTGGGGAAGCCGATGTGGCATCTGCTCCTAAGTATGAATGTGCCAGCCAGACAGGGCTCTGTGATTCTCCAGGCTTGCGTCTGGACTAAAGCTGCTGCTGCCCTGAGGACCTTCTCACTGGGTAAAATGTTTTGGGGTAAAAATGTATTCTGCTTTGAATTTGTTGATTTTTCTTTAAAATAGAAAGCATCCCTAAGGGCCTGCTCTCATTCTTAATGAGTCATCAGAGTACACATTTTTGGCATTCCTTCCTATAAAAAGCAGGTCCCTTTGCCATAAACAGCCATATCCCAGCAGTAATATTTTGGGAAGCTAATCATGATGCAGGAGTCCTCTAAGTCAATGTTTTGTATTGTGACTGCCATTCTGCTTTAGGGGTTTATTTAAAAAAAATAAAAACAAAAACTTACTCCTAGCCCAATAAGGAATAACTTTGAAAACACTGGTCCTGAGGTTGGATTGTGGACCATTTATTTTGTTTTTCTGCCTAATGCACTGTGTGTGGAAGGCTGTGCTGCCATATGCAGGAGAGAGCTTCTGAGTGCCCTGGTATTTTCCCTCCCTGCAACGGGCCTGAGTCTGGGCCCAGGATATTCATTTGCACCTCCGTAGGTTGGACCTGGCACATTCCTGGTGCTGTGGTACGCAACTTCATTGCCACTGCTCTTTCTGATAGCAAGTTTTAGGTAAGACTGTCCCCTCTCTCTGCAAATAGATTCAGCCTCTAAAGGACCTAAAACCTTCAGAGTAAAGGAGGTCCGTGGTTCTCAACCAAAGGTGGTTTTGCCCTCTGAGGGGTTATTTGACATTGTCTGGAGATAGTTTTGGTTGCCACAATTGGTGGCATGGAGTGCTCTTTGTATCCAGTGAGTAGAAGCTAGAGATGATGCCAAACATACTGTAATGCACAGGACAGTCACCCAAAACCCACAGTTATCCAGCCCCAAATGTCAGTAGTGAGAACCCTTGGTGTCAGTGAACAGAAACCATTTGCATTTACACCCAAGAACCAACAAATTTGACTGCAGGATGCTTTTACTGCCTAATGTAGGCACTAACATAAGGGGCCAAGTTTATTCTTAAGCCCAGCAAATGGCTCATTGGTCTCTGTTTTGTCAGATCGAACGGCGCCTGGACGCAGTGCGGTCAATGTGCCACCACTCTCACAAGCGGCTGACGGCATGCTTCCAGGGCCAGCATGGTACGGATGCTGAGAGGAGACACGTGAGTATCAGATGTGACTCTGAGTCAGAGATGTTGTGTCTTTGAGGGGCTTTTCTCCTTTAATTGGCCAGATTTCCCCAAGCAGCGTCAGCAGATTCACCTGCAGATTTGTGCCTTATATCCCATTCGTGCTCACAACACCTGCCTTGCCATAACATTCTTTTGTGCTGAAGACATCACTGAGCTGAAAGCCCTGCTCACTTCAGTGCTTTTGACTTGAGCCACTTGTCATTGATTAGAGAATGGACATGTTGGTTAGGAATCCTTTGATGGCAAAAGGCTGAAGGTTTGTCTGAAATTGACTTACAAAGTAGAATTTACTGGCTTGCTTCTGGAAAAATCCAGAAGTTGGAATGAACTTTAGGTAAGGCTTGGTCTAGCATTTCAGTGATGTGACCAGAAGCTCATTGTCTCGCCTTCTCTCCCCTTTCCCTTCTTCAGTGTCTGCTTGGCCCCTAAGTCCATAGCCCTCCTCATTGCATACCAACCTGCAATGGGTGCTCTCTTCCTTGCGTGTGTCCCACAGGAGTACAAAGCTTCTCTTCCTGTAGTTGTCTTTTTTCCCCCAATGGTTGTCTTAACAGAGTGAGAAACCTTCTTTTTCTATATTGCTTTGTTACCTGGTGTCTCAAAAGGAAGAGCTGCCACACAGATGACCTATGTCACCCTTTTATATTTCCTGCAGACATTTATGGGGCATCTCGACAGCTGGGTTATTCTCTCTTGCCTGAGCATTCTGCAGTGTGTATAGCAAAGGGTGGAAGTTTGTGTACACCTACAATCTCAGGAGTGCCTGCTGCAGGTCCCATCCTTCAAAATCAGACCCAATCCACTGATTCTGCCCCTGCCGCTCCTCCTCTTCTTGCCATGGCTTCTGCTCACTTGCCCTTTGAATATTGTTCTCCAGGGTTCTGTCCTCCTCAGTCTCACAGTTACATTCCTTGGGCCGCCTCCTCTAGTCTCTTGGCTTCTAACTGATTTCTCCATGCAGGCACTTCTAAACCATTTTCAGCCAAGTAAAGAACTCTCTCTCTTAGTTGTGTGCTTTAGCATGCATAACCAATTCTTCCTTAGGGGCTGACTCAAATTCCATCCACACTGTTATGCAAGCTAGAAACTTTAGGGTTATCTTACATCCCCTTTCATCTATCCTCTCTCTCCTGGAGTGTCTTCATGAGCAAGTCCTGTGATTCTCTGTGAGTACTTTTTGACTTCCTCACCTCTGCTCCAACTCTGCCACCTCACCTTAATGTGAGACCCGATGACCTCTCACTTGGACTGCTGTAGGCTCCTCTGGAGTTAAATGTCCTGCCCTCGATTGCCGTCTTTTCAGACTGTCTTCAACCTGATTATCAGAATTGGTCTCCTGGAATACAAATTGATCCTGTCATCCTCCTGCTTAAAAACAAGCAAACAAATAAAAACAAAACTTAGTTGTTCTTGACAGGGAGCAGATTACAGTCCTGGGATATTTGGAAATGTGTAGAAACATTTCTGGTTGCCATAGAGACTGAGGTTCACTACTAAACCCCAGGCATTTGGAAGGTGGGACCAAGATGCCAAACATCTGTAGTGTCTGGAAGGACAGTTCTGCACAGGATAGTGACCATAATACCAGTAGTGTCTGGCAGGGACATTCCGCTGCCCAGTGCCTGGGTTAAAGCCTGAGCTCTTTAGCATGACTTAAGTCCTCAATAATCTGACCGAGTTTTCCCTTATAAGTCTCATTGTCTCTGCTTCCTGTCATTCATGCTATATGCCATTGTCCTTCACACAGTTAGGTGTTTGACAAATATTTGTGTCTAGTGAATACATGTGACAGCCAGGCTGTGCCTCAAAACAGACACAAAAGGAACAAGACATACCATGTACAAGTGCTGGAGGTATAAAATGAATAACAGGCCACCTCCACCTAGAAGGTGCTCACACCCTCGTGGGGGAGATATGTACAAATGTGTAATTATGCAACAACATGCTAAACAAAATATGCACAAGGTATTTTGGGAGGAACAGGAATGAGCACCAAAGGAGTAGAGAGGTAGTCGGGTGAGGCTTTCTGGAAGAGGTGGTAACCTAGCTGTGAAGGCAGGAAAGAGTGGCAGGTAATGGGCCTATTCCAGGGAGGCAGGGCAAAGGTTGCCTGGCCCTCCTTTCTAGGTGGTACTGAGCTTGGGGTTAAGCATACAAGGCTGTATGCAGCCCTCATTTCTAAAACCTAATGCCTTAGTCTTCCTTTTTTAAATCTCAAACAGAAGTTCCTGAGACAGGGCTCTGAGGAAGTCTGCACTATGGAAGTCTGCATGTGGGAAGAACAGTCACGATGGAAATGATAGAGGAGATGACCAGAAGAGGTCGTATAATAGGGAGAAAATCACAGCAGTCTCTAGGGCTGTAGGAAATATAGGAGGAGACCCAAAAAGCCCCACCAGAAACACCCACACACGTGAAGAGGCAAGAACTGAGGACAGAGAAAGGGGGCAGGTGGCTTTCTCAGCCCAAGCCATTGATGTGGCAGAGCTTATGTTATAGTTCATATCAGATCTAGAAATACTTCTTTTTGTGCAGTTGGCCTGCATTTTATAAATTATGACTTTAGAGCTTTTTAAAATGAGTCCTGGTGATAAAAAGCTGTTCATGCCTAGGAAGCCCTCAGCTCTCCCCATGGAGGAGTTTGATGTTGGTGGACAGTATCTTTGTTAATGAGCTCACATGTTAAATAAGCACAATGTCTTTATTTATGGACATTAGAAAAACAGGATTGATGTGCCTTTGGGGTCAGAGCACAGAAACCACAGGCTGTTTACAGCTGGGAGCTAGAATGCTACTCATCAAAAAAGACTCCTCTCTTCCTGATTTTCCCCCATAGACCTGGAGAGCTCCAGAGTTGCACCAAGTATATTTCTCTTGATTATTACATTTACCCTGTATTAAGTTCCCTTAGAAAGGATTATCCTCTATTGCGATAAAGGCACACTGCCCATTTTCTCATGTTTTCCAAGTCTAGAAGTATGGAAGCAGGCAAGGGGGCAAGTGAAGCCTGATACTTATTGAAAATAACTTGGGGAGAGAAAGGATGGGTAAATATACTAGTTGTTTATTTTTAAATTTCAATGGACAGTTTCGAACATGCTGTACATTTTTATGGTCAAACTCCAGAATATACAAAAGAACACGAAGTGAGGTCTTTCCCTATTGCCATCTCCAGAACTACCAGCATTTCGTCAGTAGCCTCTCAGAGATGTTCTGTACAATACAAGCAAATAACAGGTGTGAGTGTGTCAGATGGAGCCCTGTGAAAGCAGGAAAGACAGGTGACATGCCCAAGGTTAAGGCACAAAGCCAAGAGGGGTGGATCCTGTGTCTAACGTGATTACCCTTCCTAGTGGGAAGGCAGAGTTACATGGGACACTACAACGTTGAAAGCACTTTCTGTTAGATTATGGGGCTGTAACCAACACACTTCTTACTTTCCTAATACTCTGAGGTGTGCCATCAGCCAGTGGTGCAAGGCAGACTCCAAGGCTCAGGCCACCGGCACTGGGGTCTGGCTCTGCCATCCCTCTCCTGGGTGTCTGGCCATTCTAACCTCCCAGCCTTCAGGTTCCTTGACTGTGCAATGAAAACTTAATCAGGTGGTCCTTATGGCCATTTCCAGCTGAAAAGAAAAAAATCTGTGATGGAAAATAAGTGGCTTTGTGCTTTAAAATCTTAAAAAAGTTTCTTTAGAAATTTAGCTAGTTTTAGATCTGTAGTTAAAGTTTAATCTCTGTGATTACAGCCAACTTAACAGCCAATATAAGAATGTGTATTCTGACAAAAGTTTTTGAAATTGAGTGCCTTACTGCATTTATTTGTTGTGATATCAGAGCAAGTCTGTGTCTTGTGTCCCCAGTGCCTGAGACATAGTGTGCACCTGTTCATTAATAACAGTAACAGCAACAACAACAACAAAGCATCAGTTAACATTTACTGAGTACTTAACACATCCTCAATACTTGAGGTTGAATACCTCCTTCGATCCACGACAGCCCTGGGACACTCTCACTGTCATCATACCTGTATTCTAGGTGCACAGAAACTGACCAGAGCTTAAGTCACACAGCTCATACCTTTGAAACCACAGCCAGAGCCCAGAGAGGCTGTCTCCTTCCTGTGTGGTTTGCCTGGAGGAGAAATCAATGAATGATGACCTGAAGCAGGTAACTGACAATGGCTGTCAATACTCATGAAAAAAACTCACTATCTTTGGCCTTCCAGAAAAAGCTCCCTCTGACAGCTCTCGCTCAGAACATGCAAGAGGCAGCAACACAGCTGGAAGACTCTCTCCTGGGGTAAGAGGCGCTGCTCTCAGAAAGAGCCAGGTACCCTGGGTCAGTGGAAGTGGATGGATGGGTGGTGTGGGGTGTTCATGGCAGCCATCCGTTATATAGAGGGCAGAACTCACCTCTCTTTGTAACTAGGTGCTTGATTTAGTGAACTTGTGTTTGTTGTTGTAAAGGAGGATGCTGGAGACATGTGGAGATGCCGAGAATCAGTTGGCTCTAGAGCTCTCTCAGCACGAGGTCTTCGTGGAAAAGGAGATTGTGGACCCGCTATGTAGCATAGCAGAGGTGGGCACTTCTGGTGCAGGCTGGGTGGCAAATGGTGCTCTTGTGTCTGAAACCTTAACAATAATCAGTGGCTTTGACTTCTTTTTGGAAACACAGGGAGTAAATTGACAGTTCACAATCCTTTGCCTAAGAGAAAAGAAATCTCTAAATAAATATTTCAGTTTTAAATGTTAAGCCAAAAACCCAAAGTTCATTGCAATTGGTGTGAGATATTATGTTCTTTCTAGGTGGAGATTCCCAACATCCAAAAACAGAGGAAACAGCTTGCCAAGTTGGTGTTAGACTGGGACTCGGTCAGAGCCAGGTAAGGTAGAGCTGGAAGAATAACCAATAATGCAGCATCGTGCCACCTCCCCAGTCACCATTCCCATCCCCAACATGGGTGAGAGAAAGACCACTTTATGGACAAATGGAAGTTGTCACTGTTCACCCACCTGAGCTGCTTGCACCTGCTTTTAGGCCTCATTCTCCCAAGCAGAAGGGATGATATTAGACCATCCTGATCTTTGTGAACCAATAATGAAAAGAGACAGGAAAGAAAAAAGAAACCTGAGTGCCTTGAGGGGAGAGAAGACGGTTCTAAGAGCATTGCTCTCGGCAAAGTAGAGTGTAAGAATAATTAGATCTATGATCTTAGCTCTTCAGGGTCCCCATGTGGTCAAAGCCCATGTGAGGTTATGATTACTTTCATGATCAAATGCCACACTCAGAAGGGAGGCACTCGGGTAAAACTAAGTAACCACCCCAGACAGCTGCTGACTTGTAGGTTGATGTCATATGACTGGTCTAGTGCGTCATGGCCTGGCCACAGCCTCAGCTGCCTTCTTGATGAGTACATTTGTATCAGTGACCTATGTGGGTTTCTCTTGGGGCCTGGGAGTTGGGAATGGGGAGGCAGCCACCACTGCCAGGTCTTTTCTCTCACAAGGGTTGACAAACTTCATCTGTAAAGGACCAGATAGTAAAAATGTTTTCATCTTTGCAACTCAGATGGTTCCCGTTGCAACTTCTCGGTCTGCTGCTATGGTATAATGGCAGCCCTGGACAATCTGTACATGAATGAGCATCACTGTGTTCCAATAAAACTTTATTTATAAAACCACGTGGCTTTGCTGGCACCTACTTGTTAGCTCTTAATCCTCACTCTAGTCCCGGGAAGTAGATATGATTATCTATTTGGCAAATATGGCAACACAGTTGTCTTTTACTGAGTTTCTTTGTGTCAGATGCTTTTATTGCAGACTTGGAAAAGTTGTGACAATGCTGCCTTGTTTCTAAGACACTGTTGACTATCAGATGTACCACTAATCTACTGTTCGCTTTGGGCGGGGGGTGGGGGTGGGGAACACCATTCCATTAAATGTTAAGTCAGTTATCACTTCTGCCCCCATGAGCTTCCATATTATTGCTGTAGTATATATTTTTTTATTTTGTCATTTTGACTTACTATAAAAGGAACATAATGTTCTACATTATGTTTAAGGTTTGCTGTAGATGTTGTCTTTAGAATATTTATTCTTACAAGGGTTTTTTATTCTTAAAGTGCTTTCGTAGCCATCAATTGCTAGATACATGACTGGAGTTCTGGCTTTTACTTGCTGAAAGTCATCACAGGTCAGGATGGAAGTAGGAAGAGTCCTAAGAGTCCTGCGGAACTGACTCCCAGTGGTATAGGGAATATTCAGCTCAAAGCAGGAAAATGAGGTGTTTGATGGCAGGGAGTCCATGACTAGGCACTATAGGAAAGGGGTTTTGTGGCTGATTTCTGGCAGTGGGGCTTATGTGAGACAAGGCATGGTCAATTCTGCTTGGAGCAGACAGTACCTCCCAGCAGTATAAGATCCTGTCATGGTGAGAAGCTGATGGCTCTTTTTGCCTGATTCCATTCTTAGAGGATAAACATGAGAGAAACTGGCATCCAGGTACTGGTGCCTATCCCAGGTAGAATCAGTTTTGTGGAAGGAGTCTGTCTCCCTCAGGCCCATAAGGTTGAGTATGTACAGCTGGTTCTCAGATACCAACTACCCTTGTATTTTGCAGGTGGAACCAGGCTCACAAATCTTCAGGAACCAACTTTCAGGGGCTTCCGTCAAAAATAGATACCCTAAAGGAAGAGATGGATGAAGCTGGAAATAAAGTAGAACAGTGCAAGGTATGTGAACATGTATTGGCATCAACCTTTTGGTTTTTGCAAATGATGGATGCAAGGTCAAATTGTTCTTACATAATTCTTATCCGAATACTCTGAATATTAAAAGTGGTTTTTATTTTCTTTTTATTTTCTAAGACTCTGCATTCCTGTATAATTAGAGTAAAACATTATTTTTTAAAAGTCAAGTAGTGTATTTTAAAAACCCAACAAAAAATGCCTAAGCTTATTTAAAATAAAGAATAGGTGAAAAAAAGGAGAGAAAACCATAGCAAAACATACCATAAAGATAGAATTAAAACAATGTACAGTTGTTTTAGGCACCAAAATAGATCAGATTTTCTAAAATGGATGCTATTATTTTTAAAGATTAAAGATTGAATTTATAATAAAAGGGTCATCATATGTCTATAAGGAAGGGAAGAATTATTTTTTAAGTGTTGCTTGGACAGTTGGTTTATAATTTGGGATAAACAGAACTTTGTATCTCATGAATTAAATTCCAGATTAGATGGGTTAGTGATCTTATTCTCTGTTGTGTATTTATGAAAATAGATGCTTATTACAAAGGTTGTTTGAGGTGGTAAAGACACAGGTCTTTGATGACTTATGGAATGATCAACTTTGACTCTGCCTGCTCTTATTATTCATCCTTTTCCAAAAATGTCCTCTTTATTCTACTAGGTAGTGTTAGGTCTGTTTTATTTTAGTTTATTCAGGTCATGCTGTAATTCACTTTTCAGTATAGCAAACCTTGATCATTTCTAAACTCCCAAAGTCATGCCATAGCCTTGCATTTTCAAAGATGTTGGCTTCCATCAAAAATAGATACCCTAAAGGAAGAGGTGGATGAAGCTGGAAATAAAGTAGAACAGTGCAAGGTATGTGAACATGTATTCCCTCCCCCTCTCCACCAACGAGGAGGGAATAGACAGTAAATGAATGGATCAAAAAACTATGGTACATTTACACAATGGAATTCTATGCAGCAGAAAGAAAGAAGGAGCTCCTACCCTTTGCAACAGCATGGATGGAACTGGAGAGCGTTATGCTAAGGGAAATAAGCCAGGTGGTGAAAGACAAATACCATATGATCTCACCTTTAACAGGAACCTAATCTACAAAACAAACAAACAAGCATAATATAACCAAAGACACTGAAATTGAGAACAGGCTGACAGTCACCAGAGGGGAGAGGGGAGGGAATTTCAGGGGGAAAGGGGAAGGGTTTGCAGGAACAAGTGTAAAGGACACATGGACAAAAACAATGGGTGGGGGGTGGAAATGAGAGGGAGGTGGGGAGGGCTGGGGTGGTGGGCTGGGATGGGAGTAAAAGACAGAAAACTGTACAGGAACAACAATTAAAATTTTAAAAAATGTTATTCAGATAAATGCTTCTGATAAAATAGTCTCACACTAGGGTAATCCTGTTCAGCAGGGTTTTAGCTTTGCCAGTGCCATTCACCCAGTAGTCTTGTTACAACCTAGATCTTGGCTGTTAGCTATTTATTGGACGTAAATTTGGCTAGAGGTTTGGGGAGTCTGAACTGGTACATTATGGGCTGATGTCTCTTCTCTAAGCTTCCATACCATGGCTTTTCATTTCAAATGGTGACAACCTAGGAAAAAATTTTCTCTTTCTTTATGCTAACTTCTGGGTAATTTCCTGAGGTCTAAGTTCTGTTTCACTGATTACATTAGCTGTATCTGATTTGCTGTTTAATTTATTCATATTGAGTTTTAAATTTCATTGACTGTATTTTTCATTTCTGAAGTTTCAGTTCTTCAAGACTGCCTTTTTTTGCTATTACATTCTTTTTAGTACTTATTTTTAATTTTTTAAATCATTTTATATACACTTATTTCAATAGTCTTTGGTAAGAGTGGTGGGAGTTTGCTTTACAGTGGTTGTTTTCTCATTAGTTTCATAATTTTATATTGTAAGTTCATTTTAAGAGGGACTTCATATGTGGAATTCCTGGGGATTTGGGAATGAGTTTCCCCAGAGGGTATTTATTAGTAGTATGGGCCATTTTTAACTCACCGTTCTTACTCTGAAGATTCCTGGACCACACATATAGTGAAACTCAAATGTATAACCTTCATGAAAGCAGGTCTGTGTTTATGAAATCTCAGGGAGATGTTTTACTGTCCCTGACCCAGAACCAATCCAAAACAGATATACTCTGTTATTTCCATGTCTGCTTCATGAATTTTTTCTCATCTACTCTTTCTTGAGGGTATAGTTTCTCAGAAGTTTTATCTTTATGAGTGATGCACATGCACCTGTCAGTTAACAGTTCTCACCTCACCAAGCTCAAGGCTTCATTTTCTGTCCTCTGACCCTACTTGACTGCTAGACTCTAACACCTTGGCTACCCAAATTAGCACAGACGCACACCAGCTCATCCCTAGCTTCCATTCATGTCAGGCCAGCCTGCCTTCCTTCTTTTTTTCCTTCCTTCCTTCCTGGCTCTCTTCCTCCCTCCCTCCATCCCTCCCTTTCTTTACTCTTCCTTTGTCTTTTCCTTCTTTTTCTTTTCTTTCTTTTTTATTTTTTGGCAGGGGGAGAATTCATTAATTCACTTTGTTACTTTCCCAGTTGTTCTAAAAGAATGTCTGTTACTCCTAAGTAGCATTTTCAGATTTTTTAAATAAACAAGGGACCTTGATGTTAACTTTGTGCACCTTGATGCTAAAAATAGAAGGCAGTACATTGAAAACACATGTATGAAATTCTAATGTGCATATATGTTAAAATTAGCAATATATGTATATCCAGTTGCCTAATCTATCACATGTTAAAAACTATTTAAGTTATGAAAGTAATTCACTTACATTAATTAAAAATATATCAAAAGTATAAAACATTATACAGTAAAGTTTTCCTTCTACCCTTGTCCTTTTTCTGCCTAATTTCCACTGCCCCCAGAAGGTAGCCGCTGTTAATAATTTTCTGTTCTTTATCTAGAGATATTTTTATATAACCATGGCAATAAAAATATATCATTTTTCCTCTCCTTTTTTTAACCCAAGTAATAACATACCATAAGTAGGGCTCTATACCTCACTTCTTTTTTTTTTTTTTTTTAAGATTTTATTTATTTATTTTTAGAGAGAGGGGAAGGGAGGGAGAGAGAGAGGGAGAGAAACATCAGTGTGTGGTTACCTCTCACATGGCCCCCACTGGGGACCTGGCCCACAACCCAGGCATGTGCCCGGACTGGGAATTGAACTGGTGACCCTTTGGTTTGCAGCCTGCGCTCAGTCCACTGACCTGCACTAGCCAGGGCTATACCTCACTTCTTAACAACATACCTTAGAGGTCTTTCCATGTCCATCTGTAATAAGCTTCCTGTTTGCTTTTCTTATCCCCACACCAGGTTGTGCCAGTCGGCTGATGGATGCTTCATTGGCCCTGTTTCCATCCCATTTTGCGCTCAGAGCTCCCAGAATTTAATTCCAGATGCTGTTTTCTTTCAACTCTCTCTTTCTCAGCATTGTTTCTTCTCTCTTACTCAGGATCAGCTTGCAGCAGATATGTACAACTTCATGGCCAAAGAAGGGGAGTACGGCAAGTTCTTTGTCACGGTAAGCACTGGGCCCTTGACTCAGTGTTAGAGCATTATAAAAATTGAGTAATTTTAGCTTTTTTTGCAAAAGATTTCATTTTTAGTTTTGCTCAGCCATGTGTGTGTGTCCATCCAGTGCTAACATTACTTTTGTTTTTGAATGTGGGTCTGTTCTCAGTTATTAGAAGCCCAAGCAGATTACCATAGAAAAGCATTAGCAGTCTTAGAAAAGGCCCTTCCCGAAATGCAAGCCCATCAAGGTAACGTAACTTCGTGCTGCTACCGCCTCCTCTGCCGCCTCCGCCTCTGTCCTTCCCCAACCCCTGCATGCATTTCCTGTGGATGCAGTCTCTCTGCTGGGAGAGACTGCTTCCCAGCGTAATTTCATCTTTTCTTGCTGCATTCCCAAATTTCTTCCAAACCCAATTAACATACTAATAGAACATTTAGGGAATCTTCTGGAATCCTTTGGGGAAGTTCCTGTATGTTCTCTTCTAAATAGCCTTGAAAAATTCTAGCCTTTAATGATCTTTTCCCAAATCAGTTATTTGTCCCCCAGGCTTGATTCTGGCCCTATGACTCCAGGAGCACACATTCTAGAGAAAATGCTTTGGACTTTACAAAAGGAATTTAGAAGCCAGTCCTTGGTGCTCCATCATCAGGCACTTAATCGGTGACTGAATCGTAAGCCCATGACCACGTCCTTCAGGCCTCCTCTTGTCTGGACACAAGGCTCTTGTGCACATCGGCACTGGTATTTCTCTGACCTCAATCAAGCACATTGCAGATATTGCCCACCATTGAGTGGACTGAAGTTTACCTGATGTTTAGTTTTATAGTTTTGTTTGAACATTTCAGCTTTTGGTTCTGATTGTCTCTGACTTGCCATCAGAGCATTTACCAACAGAGATCAGCCAGTAAACATTGTTGAAGCAGAAGTTGCCATGTCTTCTTTGGATCTATTTTGTGTGTGTGTGTGTGTGTGTGTGTGTGTGTGTGTGTGTGTGTGTGTGTTCAGAGCATACGGCTTTTTTTTTACATTTTATTGTTTATGCTATTACAGTTGTCCCATTTCTCCACCATCATTCCCCTCCACCCTGCACACCCCCTCCCACCCACATTCCCCCCTTTAGTTCATGTCCATGTGTCATAAGTTCTTTAGCTTCTACATTTCTCACACTATTCTTGCCCTCCCCCTGTCTATTTTCTACCCACCATCTATGCTACTTATTCTCTGTACCTTTTCCCCTCTCTCCTCCTCCAACTCCCCTGTTGCTGACCCTCCATGTGATCTCCATTTCTGTATTTCTGCTCCTGTTCTACTTGTTTGCTTAGTTTGCTTTTGATTTAGTTGTGATTGTTAATATCTGTGAGTTTGCTGTCTTTTTTACTGTTATATTTTTTGTCTTCTTTTTCTTAGATAAGTCCCTTTAACATTTCATATAATAAGGGCTTGGTGATGATGAACTCCTTTAACTTGACCTTATCTGAGAAGCACTTTATCTTCCCTTCCATTCTAAATGATAGCTTTGCTGGATAGAGCAATCTTGGATGTAGGTCCTTGACTTTCACAACTTGGAATACTTCTTTCCAGCCCCTTCTTGCCTGTAAGGTCTCTTTTGAGAAATCAGCTAACAGTCTGATGGGAACTCCTTTGTAGGTGACTGTGCCCTTATCCATTGCTGCTTCTAGAATTCTCTCCTTCATTTGAATCTTGGCTAATGTAATGATGATGTGCCTTGGTGTGTTCCTCCTCGGGTCCACCTTCTTTGGGACTCTCTGAGCTTCCTGGACCTCCTGGAAGTCTGTTTCCTTTGCTAGATTGGGGAAGTTCTCCTTTATTATTTGTTCAAATAACTTTTCCACTTGTTGCTCTTCATCTTCCTCTTCTGGTACCCCTATAATTCGGATGTTGGATGTTTAAAGATGTCCCGGAGGTTCCTAAGCCTCTCCTCATTGTTTTGAATTCTTGTTTCTTCCTTGTTTTCTGTTTGGTTATTTTTTTCTTCCTTCTGGTCCACTCCATTGATTTGAGTCACAGTTTCCTTCCCATCTCTATTGGTTCCCTGTGCATTTTCCTTCATTTCACTTATTGTAGCCTTCATTTGTTCATCTAATTTGTGAGCAAAATCAACCAGTTCTGTGAGCATCCTGATCACCAGTTCTTTGAACTGTGCATCTGATAGGTTGGCTATTTCTTTGTTGCTTAGATGAATTGGCTCTGGGCTTTGATTTGTTCTCCCATTTGAGCCATTTCTGGGGGGGTTTTTTTGTTTGTTTTTTGTTTTTGTCTGGTCATGGCTATTACATAGTGAGGGGTGAAGCCTTAGGTGTTCCCCAGGGTGAGGCAGCCCAGTTGCTGGGTAGTGACCCTATATGTGGGGGCAGGGTCAGAGAAGGAACAATGGCGCTTGCTCCTCTCTCTCTCGGATTCCAGTCCCTTCTGCCACTTCCCCTTCGCCTGGATTATCTGCGCATGAATGTGGGACCACCTGGTCAGCCAGCTGCCTTGTGTGGCCTCACTGGGTCTACACAGTTGCCACCCTGCGCCCAAGGTCCGCTAGCCCCGACCTGTGTGCCTGGGGTCTACTAGCTGCCACCTGCACGCCTCGGATCTGCAAGCCACTCCTACCTGCGTGCCCAGGTCGGCCAACCTCCACTTCTTCCTGCCGCGAATCCACCCCTCTTACCGGTCTGATGAATCGTTGTTGGACTTCGTACAGTTCAATTTTCTGTCAGTTCTGGTTGTTTTCTTGTTTCTAAATCTTTGTTGTCCTTAATTTTGGTTGTGGGAGGAGGCACAGTGTGTCCACCTACATCTCCATCTTGGCCGGAAGTCCCTGGATCTATTTTACTGTTTTGCTTGAGGTATGGATCTGACATTTGGAGCTTAGGTTCTCCCTGCGAAACCATTATTAAACTAACTGAAAGAGGATGAAGCCAGATGCTGAATGTGGTTACTGGCTATAAAGATAGTGAGCAAGTATGTGAGTAGGAGTTGTGTTGTGGGTGTGCACACACATTGGCACCCTCAAGAGTGCCACTTCTCCACTAAATTTTAGGAGGTCCCAGCAGGTTCTGGACATTTTTAGGTTATGGAATTGGGAAATTCTGTACCCTGATGACCACAGAGTCAGCTCATTAGCAGTCCTGAGTGCGATGTGACTGATGTGCCTGGTCGTTCTTCCCAGGACAAGTGCCCTGTTCTGAGTGATCCATTTCCTAGTTCAAGGATGATGCCACTGAGCACAGTACAAAGAAAAGCTGCTGGTGAACATCCAGCCTCATATGAGGCAGAGGCAGACTCACAGGTCAAGTTCAGAGCACAGAGAACGTGTGTTTATGGGATACCTACTACTATGTTCAGGGCCCTGCAGGGGACAAAGTAGTAAACATCATTTTAGCCTCTGCATGGCTTAAAGTCTTGTTGGGAAGAGTTGATTGACAAGCACAAAAAAGAGAAGGTTAATTCAGCAATCTGTCTTTTTTTTTTTTTTAACTTCCATTCTGTTTTTCTCCCAAGCCTATTTTTCCTAAAGAAGTGTGTCAGAAAGTTATGGGGAAAAGGGATGGGACAGGGAAGGGGTTGAGGATGGAATGCGGAAAACTGGTGTGGGGAAGGGGGCAGCCAGTAAAGGAAATGTGATCCACCTTTTTCTCTTTCTGAGGTTGCTGCCTTCACTTCAGCCTTGGAATTCAGCCTCTTCCACCTCTGCCTGTCCTCAATCTGCCTCTCATCTTTGTCCTATCTCCTTCGTCCTTTTTCTTCTCTGTTTTCAGAAAGACCCTGAGTTTCCCTGTGGTAGAAAAATAACTTGACTCCCCTGCCCCCAGGGCCCTGTGTGCCCTGATCTCCTGCTCATGGTCAGCTGGCACAGTGTCCCATTTAACCTTGTTCTCCTTCATTTTTCTGGTGGGCTCCTTGAATGACTCATCTCCACCTGCCACTTGCACCTTCTTACCACCTTCTCACTTTGCAGTCTGGTTTCTACTCTCAATTACTCTGCTGTTAAAAAAAACAACACTATAATTCCCAAAGGAGCAGTGATGTCTTAATTGTCATATCCTGGCATTTGACACAGCTTGGGCCATCTCTTTCTTGTGAAAGTTTTTTCCCTTATTTCACCCAATTGTTTTCTATTACTATTAGGGCTGTGTTTCCTCCATTTCTGCCCTTTGCCAGAAGGCAGCCTTTGCCAAAGTGCTGCCCTTGCTGTTGTGTTTCTCCCTCCCTCCCTTACCCTGGAAAACCCTCATTTGACAGCCTCAGCTCTCACCTTGATCACTCACTGGCTGTCACCTTAAACTGACTCCCCCTCACACCAGCTGCCATTTTCTCCAGACAGTCCAGGTTTGAAGTCTTCAAGGCATCTCCTCTTTCCTTTCTCATCACCATGGTCAGTTCTGTCTGTTTTCCCCCTGTGGCACCTTTCCTCTCCACTCCCATTGTCCGTCTGTGCTCCATGTCCTTGTCCCCTTGTGCATGAATGTATGGGATGAAATATCAGTTTCTGGACTCAAGTTTCCAGTCTTTTCTCAGGCTTTCTTCTTGGTCTTTCAAATTCTTGTCTGTCTTTTAAGACCCCCCTCAAGCTCCCATCCTTGCAAGGTCTTTTACAACTGAGGCTAACAGTGAGCACTGTCTCCTGAATTGTTCTAGCATCTACAGTCTACACCAGAAATTGTAGACTGGCACATCTCATTTAAAAATTTTTTTAAAAAAGTAGTTGCTGTCCTGGCTGGTGTGGCTCAGTGGATGGAGTGCTGGCCTAAGAATGAAAGGGTCGTTGGTTCGATTCCCAGTCAGGGCACATGCCTGGGTTGTGGGCCAAGTTCCCAATAGAGGGCGCTTGAGAGGCAACCACACGTTGATGTTTCCTTCTCTGTCTTCCTTCCCTTTTCTAAAAATAAATAAAATCTTTAAAAAAAACCCAACTAGTTGCCATCATTTAAAAACTATACTTTTTTCATACAATCCTAATTTCTGGCTTCCCATGAACGTTCAGAAGGTCTGGTGACCCATCGTCTGCTTTCTGACGTAGCAACATTGGTGTGGCTCCGAGGGGCAGCTGTGGCCTTTTGGGAGGCACTGTGCCCCCTCACCTGATTCAGCACCAACAGGACCACCGGCCTACCCAGCCCCTATAGACAGACATCATGCTCTGTGACACTGTCTGCACCATCTTTATGCCCTGACTCAGCAAACATGTCTTGTGTCATCCATTGCTGTTGTGTATTTATATGTATGTCCTATATTTTCTTCATGATTAGACCACTCTCACACCGAGGGTAGGAGTCTTATGTAAACTCGGGTGCTGCTGTGGTGCCTGGCACATAGTAGATGTGTTGTTTGAGAGGCCAGTGACTTTGGTGGAATTTGCCCCAGGAGTTGTCTCTAGGTCAGTGGTTCTCACATGTGAGTGAGGTAGGGAGTAGGGCACAATCTTCACTGTTTACTAGAAAGTTGCAGCAGGGGTTGGAGCCCGCTGCCTGTCAATGTTGGGCGTGTGCTGGAGATGACAGGGGCGATTGGCCCCACTTTCCTGGGTGGTTCTGATGTATCCCCCCAGCAGAAGCATCAGGTGGCCATGTTCTACCCACGTCAAGAATCATTGCTTTAGATAAAAGGGACAAAGTATTCAAGGTAAGAGCTGGCCTCTGAGGGGCCGTCACAGAGCCCTGTGCCTGAGAAGCCCTGTGGCTGCTTGCTTTGTTAGGAATTCCACTGCCCAAGGGCTGGACCAGATGCAGGGGGCTCCAGACACTTCTGAGAGTGGCCTACTGTCTGATTTTGTGTACCACCCTCTTCCCTCACCTCATCCTTCAGCCTTTGCCCACCTGTTCTTTCTGTTGAATTTTAACTTTTCACAGGTGCTCAGGTCCATGGTTTTGTGGGGTTTCACTTCTCTCCCCTCCCTATGTGCGGCCCATGTGACAGGCCCTGCATGTGCTCTTACATGTGGGCAGGTGTAGGAGGACACAGAGAACACTACCTGCTTCGAGCCAAGATTCAGACAGTAAATGCCCATTAACAATGTGAGAGGCAGGGGAGCCCTTCCTAGCACCCGGAAATACTGAGTGCTCCTCACGGGGCGGGGGGGGAGGGGGTTTTACCAGCTGGTTTCCCTCTGTGCTTCCGGGAGCCTCTCAGGCTTGATCCCTGCAGCCCCCCAACAGGCCAGACCCAGCCCCCCACAGCCTGTTCTGACTTAGTACAGCCCTTTCCTGGGTTCCACCTTCTGTTTTCCTGCTCTCTTGTATTTATTTCTGCCAAACTGCCTCAAATCTTTTGTGGTCCAAAGCAGAGTTTATAACCTGAACATAAGGTAAAAAATTGCCTTCCTGCTGTCAGCATAGCTCCCAGCCTCGTGCTGTAGGGCTGCAGGTGCGGCCTTCTTTCCTGCTTAGTTGTTGGACCTGCTGGGAATGGCACTTGAAGGCATTGCCTGTCGTGGGGTGTCGCATCTGAATTCCCACCAGCATCTCCAGTCCTGTGTGACCGTGCTTGACTTGTGTTTAAAATTTTAAGAAGTTATTCCTTTTTCACATTGGAGGAGTCTTCTCTGTTTCTTGTCTTCTAGATGAAGGCTGGTGCTTTTTTGCATGGCTAGAATAAATTTCTTTTTCACAAATACAGTGTTTTGTGTATCCTCCGTTTAGCCAAGTCTGCCCACCTGTCATAGGTTAATGTGGATGTGATGCCAGGTGCGGGAGCCCCTTCTCCCAGGCAGCTGCCTTTGGGTGCCACATAGACATGCTTCTGCCTCATAAGGCCCCTCCTGGCCTGTTGCATTTTTATGTTGTAGTAAGTGGTAGACAACGAAAGTTAATGAAACAGATAGTCCCCTTTCCCAAAGCCCGAGCTGCCAGTCTGCTAAAAATAATCCCCTTTGGTAGCTTGGGGAGGCAGCGGGTTGGTGATGCTGCAAGGTTGTCGGTTCTTACTGACTGGTTTGCTGCTGTAGATAAGTGGGCAGAGAAGCCAGCCTTCGGGACTCCGTTGGAAGAACACTTGAAGCGGAGCAGCCGGGAGATCGCGCTGCCCATCGAAGCATGTGTGATGCTGCTGCTGGAGACCGGCATGAAGGAGGAGGTGAGGGCACCTCGGGCCTCTGTGCCCGCCGCCCCCCCTTGCCCCTGCATCCATCTTCGTCACACAGTCCCGTCAGGAGGGGCAGAGCAGTGGCCTTCCAACTTACTCACCATGACCCAGCTGTAAACTGAGACCTGTCACAGACACAATAGCTGGGGCTGAGGTTTCCTAGGACAGTCTTCACTGTCCAGCCCTGTGGCTCACTCTGATTTTGTTGTCCTGTTTGCTCCATTTGACACTGTGATTATGCTTTGTGAGAATGAATTCCATCACACAATAAGGGACCAGGGTTTCCATGAGCTTCAGTTTTTACAGCAAGAGTCTCACATTTGTGTAGTGCTATGCAGTTGTCAGGTACAAGGGGTACATTTACATACTTTATTTTCTGAAGTCCTTACCCAAAGAAACCCCTGGAACCCAGCAGGGCTGGTCCCATTGCTCCCATTGTGTAGATAGGAATTCAGTGCACAGGGACTTCACTGGGGCAGAGCCAGAATCAAAACCCAAGTCTTTGTTTCCTTCTAAAAACTTTATAGATGTATAACAGACCTACAAAAAGTGTATGTATCGTGCGAACAACTTGATAAATTCTCACAAACTGAGCCACACATGTAATCAATCAGCTACAGATCAAGAAGCACCCCAGGAATGCTCATGGTGTTTGCTTCTAGTTACCACCTACTCCTCAAATGCTGTAACCCCAACTTCTAATAGCCTAGATCAGTACTTTTCCTCCAGGGCCCATTGTGTCTCCCTCAGGAGACATTTGGCAAGGTCTGGGGACATTTTTGGTTGTGACAGCTTAGCAGGATGAAGGGAGTTGCCACTGTCATCCAGAGAGTAGAGACCAGGGATGCTACTAAACATCCTACAGCACGCAGGACTGCCCCACAGGAAAGAATCATCTGTCCCGAAATGCCAGTACTGCTGAGGTTCAGAAATTGGACTGGATTAATTTTGCTTAAAACCCAAGTCTCATAACTGCTGGCCTGAAGTCTCCACAGTCCTGCTTCACTTGTTGGCCCTTCGTGTCAACAAGTTTTCTCTCTGCTCTAAGTAATACTTGGGTTGGAGAAAGTGACCAGCAGTTCAGTCTAACAATTTTTCTTGAGACATCCATTTTTAAAAATATTCCTAACTTAAAAAATCTATAGCATCACCCTTGTGGAAGTATAAAACATTGCTTTTAAACAGATTTCTAGTAGGCATGGGTATATGAGCAACAGGGCAGGGCAAGGACTATTGGGTTGGCAGTGTAACCCTTCTGCAGGTGAGGTGCGTTGGAATTTGGGGCCAGGTGGGTACTGCTCAGTGCAGGCTGGCAATTTGAACTTGATGTTAATGGCTTTTTTCATTGTCTTCAGGGCCTTTTCCGAATTGGGGCTGGGGCCTCCAAGTTAAAGAAACTGAAAGCTGCTTTAGACTGTTCTACTTCTCACCTGGATGAGTTTTATTCAGACCCCCATGCCGTAGCAGGTGAGCTCCAAGGAGTGCCCACCAGGTGGTGGGCGAGTTCTGTCTCAGCCAGTTTATCAATCGGTTTATCAATGTTGATTTTAGTTTTAAGTGAAATGGTCTCCTTATAGGCTTAAGTGACAAAATGGGAAAAGTAGATACACACAAACATACACACACCTTTTCTATTCCTGTTCTCTCCCCTCCCCCTGAATATTACATAAATGGGAAGGTGGCTTATGATCCAAATATTTGAAGAGGTGCTTGTATTTTCTTCCCTTCTTTCACCTCCAACTTGTCCATCTGCCTGGGGGAGTGATGTATGTTAAGAAGATGGCTTGGGAGGTGATTTGATTGATTTTCTGTTGATCTCTCGGTGTGCTGGGTAGGGCAAAAGTAGGTTTGCAGTTGTGAGTATGTGGAACACAGTTTATTCTTTTTTGTATTTTTATTTTACTGTTGTTCTATCACAGTTGTCCCAGTTTCCCCCCATTCTTGTATTATCACTTATTAATTATTCTATTATTTTTCATACAAACAACTCTAAACGTATTTTTGCCCTACCCTGTATGTTGCAAGGAATGGAAATTTTTAGGAGCATTTTTTCTTTAACCATTCCCACCATGTCATGATTTGTTCTATATATTTGGAAGATTGTAACTGAGATCATTTCAATTTGCAAAATAATATGTCCTCAGAGTCCCAGCCTTCCCCTTTTCATACTCAGAGTGTTAATAATTTCAGGTGCTTTAAAGTCCTACTTACGGGAATTGCCTGAACCTTTGATGACTTTTAATCTGTATGAAGAATGGACACAAGTTGCCAGGTAAGTTTAGAGAACACTGAGTTTTAAAAGTTAAAGGAAATGATGTAACGTTGTATCCCATTTGTAAATCATCTTACTCTCCTGGATGAGAAAACTAACATTAGATTAGCATATTTGTTAAACAGTCTTTGCCTCAGTTCTTCAGTTGATGGTGAAAATACTGAGTGTTGTAATTATTAGTGTAGGAAGTCTGCCACTTATGCATTGGCTTAAACGTGTATCATTTAAGTGAATGAAGACATATATACCCACGTTATGGATGGGCTGATCAAATCCCGTTTTGTATTGAAGAAAGTCCTGCCACTGGGGACAAGTATTGTACCAGCCAATGTGCCTGTTGAGCTGCATGGAAACTCAGGTGTGCAATAATGTAATGTTGACATGCTTAAGCTTCCTAGGCATTTAATACATTCTGAGCAATGCACTAATCTTATACCATTCACCTCCTGTAACCATAGTTAATAGCCTAAACAACAGATGTTGTTGCTATGGTAGTTTTACAGATGAGGAAATTGAGGTTTCGAAAGGAATAGGGCCAAGACAGCAGCGAGTAATTGGCAGAGGTGTAATTCAAACCGGTGGTACCTGGAGTCTGTGCTCCCGTTCTTTATCTTATCCCTCTGTTCCCAGTGTCAGTCTGTCTAGGAGTGGGTGGTTTTAGCAGAGCCACGGTGTTGTCTCATCCCTTCCTCTGAAAGGTGCCTAATTCCTCAGCCCTGGGGGAAGAGAAACAAACTTCACCCTCCATCTCCTCCCTCCATCTTCAGACACTGTCGCCCACTCCCTTAGAAATAAGGCATTTGCTCTGATCAGTTCTAGTAGAGGGGGTGTGAGACCTTCCTGGTCACTTCAACTAGGCATTTGTATTTGAACTTCTGTCACTGTGGAGTGAGACTTTGCCCCTGGTAGACGATGAGGATTTTAGATTCAGAGCAAGTTCCTAGTCGTGGTTGTCTCCTCGGAACCCAGTACGGGGCTCAGCCTGATGTAAATACCCGTGTTCATGGGACTGAGGAATGGAACCTGACCATCTGTCAGGTAAGGGAGAGCCTGGGGGTTCTTTTATTGGGTAGCCTTTTCCACTGCTCCTAAACCTTGACTCCACCCTGCTCTTGACGCTTACATTCATCCCTATGAGGAAGTACACTTTTAAAGTAGGTGTCTGTCTTTTGGTGTATTGATTCTGTGCTTGAGAATTATCAACACAGGCAACCTTTCCATCCCAGGGACACATCACTTGGCCCCTGGAGTAGAATTTTTAATCTCTACCCATAACTCTCCAGACTAGGTTCAGTTCTGAAGGATGTTTTAAGTTTTAGGGGGTAATTGTATCGGCAGCCTCTGATACTGTCTCCCACTGGTAGGCAGAGTGGACTCTGCTCTACGTGATGTGGACTGGCCCTTTTTGTGTCTGTGAAAGTTTGCACATTGAAACTGTGTAGCAGAAGAGCTCCTGGAATTGCTTTACAGCAGGATGGAGGGAGGGAAAGACAGGGTCTGGGAGCCCAAGGCTGGGCCAACTCACCTCTACTGCTGTGTTTAGGACAAGAGATCTGGGCTCCATGAAGCCCTAGATGAATATACACATTTTCTAGGCAGAATGTCCAGTGGTATCTTGTCTCCCGTGTGCCAGGTATCAGTTGGTCTAGGTGGTTTCACATGGTTATACCTCTGAGACCTCAGTCACTCAGCAGAATCAACCCTCTTACTTTAGGCCAGCACATCAGGAGATTGCTGGTGAGGTTAACTGACTGCTCAGAGTTAAATAGTTTGTTGCTGTATGACTCCAGATCTGTTTATTTCTCAAGTCTGTGCTGGTTTTCAACTGCTTTCTCTATCACTGGAGGTAACACTGTTAATGTAGCATATGAACACCAGGATTTCTAATACATGTTTTAATAAATGGTATGGGTAAATTTTTTTTTTTTTAGTGTGCAGGATCAAGACAAAAAACTTCAAGATTTATGGAGAATATGTCAGAAGTTGCCACCACCAAATTTCGTTAACTTTAGGTATGTATGATTGACATTCTGGAAATAAAGCCGCCAAGCTACAGTGACTCAAGAGTGAAAATAGGTTTAATCCCCAGCAAAGAGGCTGGTAATTCAAGCATGCCTGGTGTACTCAGAAGTGCTGTGGGGGTCACTTGGGGCTGCTGGGAGGAATGGAATTTGACATTAGGTTGCTGTGATCCATCTGAAGCATGTAGGCATTCACAGGAGTTCCCCAGTCATTTCACCACTGCAGCTACTGGGGAAAATTCTGTGAAAAGTTTGGTTGACTGTATACGGGATTTGTGGTCTAAGTTGTCCTATATGTGAAAGGTAAAAATTAATCAATAGTTGTACTTTCTATAATATCTTTCATATATGCTACATAATTAATTTTAAATAGAGCATAAATCATCCTACTAAATAAAATTTCCAAAAAATGGACATCGTATATTACTTTATGGAATAACTGTGTTTCTAAGAAAATTTACCAAAAATAAATTTCTGGAGTTTAACCTTTATTTTTCCTTTGACTTAAAATGTGATTTCAAAGAAGCATGGAGAGAAGAGGAAAGGGTGGCTATTGGTAATAAATTATTTAAAATAAAGCCCTGGTTGGTGTGGCTTGTGGATCGAGTGCTGGCCTGGGAACCAAAGGGTCACCTGTTCAATTCACAGTCAGGGCACATGCCTGGGTTGCACACCAGCTCCTCAGTAGGGGCGGGTACATAAGGGGCAACCACACACTGATGTTTCTCTCCCTCTCTTTCTCCCTCCTTTCCCCTCTGTCTAAAAATAAATGAATAAAATCTTTAAAAATAAAATAAAATAATAAAATAAATAAAAATTTTAAAAAATTGTAAGAGGACTTGGTCTAAAATGGCCAATACTTTCCTGGTGAAATGCCCAACATGTTACCTAACTTTTAATTCAGTCTTGGGCTGTATCACTAAGCTAAAGGAAATGTTCCCTCTTTATACCTTATGTGTCAACTTGTCTTCTGAGAACATTACTATTTATAACATCCTTCACAGATTCATTTAACACATCCAGCTTGGCATTGCACATGTTCTTTTTTTTAAATATGTTTTATTGATTATGCTACTATAGTTGTCCTGTTTTCCCCCCTTTATTTCCCTTTTGCCCTCTACCCTGCACACCCCCTCCCACCCGCATTCCCCCCCTTTAGTTCATGTCCATGAACTAAGTATTGTACATATTTACTCCTTTGTTATACATGTAAGTTCTTTGGCTTCTACATTTCCTATACTGTTCTTAACTTCCCTCTGTTTATTTTCTACCTACCATTTATGCTACTTATTCTCTGTACCTTTTCCCCCTCTCTCCCCCTCCCACTCCCCTGCTGATAACCCTCCATGTGATCTCCATTTCTGTGATTCTATTCCTATTCTAGTTGTTTGCTTAGTTTGTTTTTGTTTTTGGGTTTGGTTAATAGCTGTGAGTTTGTTGTCATTTTACTGTTCATATTTTTTATCTTCTTTTTCTTAGATAAGTCCCTTTAACATTTCATATAATAAGGGCTTGGTGATGATGAACTCCTTGAACTTGACCTTATCTGGGAAGCACTTTACCTGCCCTTCCATTCTAAATCACAGCTTCGCTGGGTAGAATAATCTTGGATGCAGGTCCTTGACTTTCATGACTTGGAATACTTCTTTCCAGCAAGGTTTCTTGCCTGCAACGTTTGTTTTGAGAAATCAGCTGATAGTCTAATGGGAACTCCTTTATAGGTAACTATCTCTTTTTCTCTTGCTACTTTTAAGATTCTCTCCTTATCTTTAATCTTGGCTAATGTAATTTTGATGTGCCTTGGTGTGTTCCTCCTTGGGTCCAACTTCTGTGGGATTCTCTGAGCTTCCTGGACCTCCTGGAAGTCTATTTGCTTTGTCTGATTGGGGAAGTTCTCCTTCATTAAGTTTTCAGATGTTGGAATGTTTAAAGATGTCCTGGAGGTTCCTAAGCCTCTTCTCATTTTTTTGAATTCTTGTTTCTTCATTCTGTTCTGGTTGAATGTTTCTTTCTTCCTTGTGCTCCAAACCATTGATTTGAGTCCTGATTTCCTTCCCATCACTATTGGATTCTGGTACATTTTCCTTTATTTCACTTTTCATAGCCTTCATTTTTCCCTTTAATTTGTGACCATATTTAACCAGTTCTGTGAGCATCCTGATTACCAGTGTTTTGAACTGTGCATCTGATAGGTTGGCTATCTCTTTGTTGCTTAGTTGTATTTTTTTCTGGAGCTTTGATCTGTTCTTTCATTTTGGACCATTTTCTTCAGTCTCACTGCATCTGTTACTTAGTAAGGGGCAGAGCCTTAGGTTTTCACCAGGGCAGGGCAACACAGGTCACTGTATTGTGACACTGTGTGTACGGGAGGGTTCCGAGAGGGAACAGTGCTGCTTGCTCCACTCTCTGCTGGTTTTCAGTCACTTCCCCCATTATCCACAATCAAATTGGGCCCTTCTGGTGTTGATTCCCAGGTGGGTGGGTTTGTGTATGTTCTAGGACCCTGTGGGTCTCTCCAAGAAACTCTCCTGTGAGGCTGGGAGTTTCTCCCGCTGCTGCTTCAACCCCCGAGGTGTTTTCAGTGAGAGATTTGAGACTTTATTTCCCTACTCTGGAACCCTGGGTTGCTTGGTCTATCTCTCTCCCCAGTCGTTCCTCCTAGTTTATCTGCATGTGAATGTGCCACTGCCTTGCTGTGAGTCCTCTCCACCTTTCTACCAGTCTGGATAAATGTTTCTTCTTTAACTCCTTGTTTGTCGGGCTTCCCTACAGTTCAAATTTCTGTCATTCTGGTTGTATTTTGTTTTTAAATTTGATGTCCCTTTTTTGGTTGTGCGAGGAGGCACAGTGTGCAGATGTTCTTTATCTCTTCGGGGTCTGATGGTGGGAACCGAATCCCCGTTCTTGGTACTTTGGGATTTGACCTTTTATTTTACTCTTGATCATTTTTACCAGTTTTGCATAGGGAATATGTTTCCATGGTTCAAAATTGATAAAGTGTACAGTGAAAAATATGTCTTTGTTCCTGTCCCCCAGCCACCTCATTCCCCTCCTGAGACACAAGCAATCACTTTGGTTTCTTGTGTAGTCTCTCAGTGAGAGTTGGTGCATGTGTGAGCAGATGTGCATGCATAAGTCCATACATTTTCTTCTCTCTCACAACCCCAGTTTTTTCAAAACCAAATGTTAGTGTGTATTGGATACATCATTCTTCTCCTTGCCTTTTTTGCTTAATATACATCTTGGAGATTTTTACACATCAGTAGATACAGTCTTTCATGGCCACACAGTACTCCAGTGTGTGGATATATGGTGATTTCTTTAACTAGCTCCTATTGGTAAGTAGTGGGGTGTTCTTAATTCCTTTATTTTGTAGTGCAAGAGAGTACAATTATATGATAAATTGGATATTTTTATGATTACAACGTGAAGCATTTTCAAATACTTTTTTTAGCAACATCTATACTTCTGTCTTACTATGTTTATATGTACTCTTACTTTTGTTTTACTCACATAGTTTGTGCTATGTTAGTATATATTGAGCCCACTGTTAATCACTTTGTAATTTATTTAGGAGAGGAGGGCCTAAAGGAGAAATGGATTAGAAATATACAGCAAGTAGAGGCTGAATCATGGAGGGAGACCTTTGAGGTGTTCCAAGCCCTGAAGTTGTCTATTCTCTGAAACAAAGAACACATGGAATTTGTAAAATGTTTAATCTGAGCTGCATTCTGAGTCACACCCTGAGCATTCTGGGCCTGGGAACCGAATCAGGAAGATAATATTTCTGCAACTATTTCAGAGTAGATACTTTTCTGTTTCTCATTTGTTCCATAGGTATTTAATCAAGTTCCTTGCAAAGCTTGCACAGACAAGCGACATTAATAAGATGACTCCCAGCAACATTGCCATTGTATTAGGCCCTAACCTGTTATGGGCCAAAAATGAAGGGTAAGTAATCTTTCCCCGTATCGTGTTATCTTTATTTTTCTTCTTTCCACTTGATGGGGAGAGTAGAACTGTATAACTCAAGATTCGCATTTTAGTGTAAGGTGCACTTAGGCAAGTTCTGAAGTTGATCTTTCCATGTAGCTCACATTCTAAGAATCCTGTGTGATCTGTCCCACATCTGGCCACAGAAGGATGCGGGAGACATTGGCCCAGTCCTCAGAGGGCCCCGATCTTGGGCAGCTGGGCAGATGAGGGGCTATTGGGATCAGTTCCGCCCACACATCTGTGTAGATACTACAGACATTACAAAGTGTGATAACACTGGTACCTGTTGAGGGGACACAGTTCAGGCTGAGAAGTTCACAGAGATCTCTGCACTGGAAATGGCACTTGAGCTGTAGCTTGGTAAATAGCTCCCTACAGTTGGGACCTGAAAGAGTAAAGGTGTTGCAGGCATGGACGTACCAGGTATCTAATGCTAGGAGGTGTTGCATGGTTTTGTATAACTTGAGCACAGGGGACATGAGGTTGTGAATGGGGTTAATGGAGCCAGAGCCAGGTTACAAAGGGCCTCATGTATCTTGCATAGGTATTTGAAACTTATTTTACAGGTCATGGAGCGAGGGTGACCATCAAGATTTCTAAGCACAAGAGTGACTTGATCAAATTGCATTTAAAAGGCTAATTTTGTTGGCATTGAGAAGCATAGATTGAATAGGGGAATGGATCAGGGAGATCAGTTAGAAAGTTGGGAGATCACTAACATTGATGTTTACTCTAATGGTGGCATTAAGATGATCTCATTTAATCCTCACAAATAACCTTTTGAAGGAGATGCTGTTGTCCTCCTTTTTACAAATGAGGAGCCTGACACTTAGAGAGGACAGGTAGTTGGGTAAGGTTGCACAGCAGAGAAGTGGTAGAGCCCAGGTGCTAGCTACAGCCTGTGTCCCTAAGCTTTACCACCCTGTCCTGTCTCCAATCACTGCTGGCCAGCTTCATAAAACCGTGGTGGTTCAGGTCTACATTGAAAAGTGCAGTGATATTCTGGATCAAAGTCTCTCTTTTTACCTTTTATTTATTCACACTCATGTGTGCCCAGTCTTGTTTCAGAAAGTATTTATCAGATTATGTACAAAGATCTAACATCATAAAGCAAAGTGAAAGATGAGTAGATATACAAAGTTAACTACATAAATTGTATCTTATAGCAAGTAAATTCCCTGTACACCAAGGAATTAAACATAAAAAGTGATTCCATAAAGGTAAATGCTTAATTAGTTTTTGAGATAGAGGAAAATTTTCCAAACATAAAAACAATACAAGAAACAACTTAAAAATCGATAGATTTGGCTCTAGTTACAGCTAGAAACTTTGGTATGTCAGAAAGCTCCTTAACCTAATGACAGTTTACAAACTAGGAAGGAATTCCTCCAGAAGTATCCAGGATATGTAAAAGGTCTTGCAAATCAATAGACAAACAGCACCTTCTCAAAAAGAACGTGAGTGGACAGTTCCTCCCTAGTCCAGTGGGACCCTAAGGCAGGCGAGTGACTCGAATCCAGATGGGAGGAGGGGTGGGTAGGGAGGAAAATTTGCAGGCAGAGCTTGCCTTTTAAGCTGGAATTTGAAAGGAGCTAGAACTTTGGCTTGGTTGGAAATTGGGGTGAAAATGCTCTTCTTGCTCGGGGGAAGAAAGTTCAGGGTGGTAATAGGAGATAGGTAGGTTTGGGCAGTCAGACCTGGGACCCAGCTTTTCGGCAGTGCAGCATCTTCTGTGATAAAATAAAGTACCAAGATGTAATGCAACACACAACTGTCCCCGTGTTGAAAAAAGTGAGTTAAATAAGGTAAAGAACCTGAAGCACTGATGCACGGTAGGCGCTCAGTGAATGTTGGGCCTTTGCACCTTGTTCGATTTCATGGTGTCCTGATCCCAAACTGGAATATGAGCTTGACAAGCAGAGATAATGACTCTCATTTATACTTTTCCTTTTGAGCTCTGGCATTCAGACACTTTCAACTTCTGAACACGCATCTTGGGACCAGTTCATTTACTATATGAGAACTTTCATTATACGTGTAAACGCAGGGGTCAGTTTGTGATGTTAAAAGGACACTGAAACAATCGTGCTCTTGGCTGTCTCATCGGCAGATTTGGTACTTGCGGATGCTGGGTCTCACAGTGGCTGCCATGGGTTGTTCTGTCCCAGTGGGAAGGTGTCCCTATCCCAAGCCAATGTGAAACCAGCATGTGACACGCAGCATCCACAGTGCTTCCGAACAGTGTCATCACACTGCAGACTAAGGAGCGACAGCCCAGAGGGGTCACTTTTCTTCCTGGGTGATCCCACATATACATAGGCTAGGGCCTTGTGGATTTAATTTTTGCATTATTCTCAAACATTTTATCCTTTAAAAGTAATTGAATGGCCCTGAGTCAACCAACAGAAATGAGAGGCTGCCCAGGGGAAGCACGTGAGCTCTGTGGACTTCCTTTGCAGGACGCTGGCTGAGATGGCAGCCGCTACCTCTGTGCATGTGGTCGCGGTGATCGAACCCATCATTCAGCACGCCGACTGGTTCTTCCCTGAAGGTAATTAGCTTTGTGACTCCACTGGCTGCCAAAGCAACACAATAGTATAACAGTGTAAAAACTCTTTTTAAGGGAGAAAATGCATCAGTAATCACTTCATGATTGCATAATTGGTGTCACTTTTTCACATTTCTTTCCAGGTTGTTGATTTGTATTCGTATTTTGACATAATGGTAACCACATTATTTTGTATTTCATTTTGTTTCACTTAACACCAGAATCATTCATTTTCAGCATATAGTGGATGCCCACTAGGTGCCATCTGTTTTCCATCTTCCCTGGAGGAACTTGGGCCACTGGAGAAGAGGCCACATAAACAGAGAAATTGTAACACATGGCAAGTTAGAAGGATAGGTGGATGAACTATGATTTGACAAACTCAGATGTTGGCAAGGGAGCCAGGGATTGCTTTGTAGAAGAGGTGACATTAAATAGGCAGGAGTGTCTTCTTGGAAGCAGGCTTTTTGTTTCTCCAGGCAGATGGTTGGATTTGCGCAAAGGTGTAGATAAAGCAGGAAAAGTTGGTTAGGGCCTTTTTGTGAAGGTCTGAACAGGCTGACAGAGAATTAGGATTTCATCCTACAGGTAATAAATTTTCAAACTGTACCTGTTGTAGTCCTGGGCTCCTTAGAGGTTCCATGTCCCCCTTTGAGGGTACTGGTTGGGCAGGTATTGGACGGTTGGTCCAAATCTGGACCTCCCATCCCTGCATTGGCCAGAGCAGCCCTGCTGTCACATCCCCTGGCCTGTAAGTCACACGATGCCAGGACCACACGCATCTTTTTTTCTCCAGTCTTCTTCAGGATGTGATGGTGAATGAATGAATATTGACATTCTGCCACAGATTTCCTTTGAGAAAAAGACTCATGCAAAAACTGCTATAGGCAGTATGGAGTTGATGTTGCATTTTATTTCTATTTTATATCAAACTAAATAAAATCGCATTTTTATGATTCAAATAAGTAATCCACGCTCCTTGTTCTTTTTTGTATTTGTGTTTGTTTGTTTACAAAAAAGATAACAGAGGAGTGGTGTAACGTATTTTGAATCATGCCCTTCCCTCTGCTCTAGTTCTGTCTGGCCTCCCCCTGGTATCATAAGCCATTCTTAAGGTGATGAGAGTGTCTGGGGCTTCTGCCTGTGCAGTAGGGAGGGCTTACAGGCTGAAGAATGAAGCTCCTGTTCCAGTGGGGTGTCTTAAAACTCTCGACCCCTGCTCTCTGTCTCATATTTACTTGTTCCTTTTTCTTCTTGCAGAGGTGGAATTTAATGTATCAGAAGCATTTGTACCTCTTGCTCCCCCAAATTCCAATCATTCATCCCACACTGGAAATGACTGTGACTCGGGGACGCTGGAGAGGAAGCGACCTGCCAGCATGGCAGTGATGGAAGGGGACTTGGTCAAGAAGGAGAGGTGTGTTTAGAGCTGATCACTTTCAGATGGGCATTGTTAAGCCCTCGGTGTCTGGTGTGGCCTCTGTGGTCTTGTCGTGGGGGAGTAGCCCACTGTGGACCAGGACTGTCAGAGTTTAGATGGTTTGGGGGATTCTGCTCTAGTTCACTGCAGACATTACTGTGACCGTAAAGTGGGTATGCAGCTTCTCAGGTAGCATTTGTACCCTATGCATCCATGCTTTCCTTGCTGGTCTGGCATACATCCCGCTGTGGACTGGCCTCTTACACTTGTTACAGATTCACCTAAATGTATGGGACTAGGGGAAGATTAAGAAAAAAGTTAAATATTGTGGGCTTATTTCCAAGAGTGAACATGGCAACAAACTACCTCTCATGGTGAGTTGTGTGATTAGTGTTTAAAGAGGCATATTTTTGGTATAACTTGGCCCCTCAGTGCAACCACCCACTGAATCTGATGTGCAGCTGAGAAGCCTCAGTATTTGCCAATTCCGAAAGAGAAAAATATCTGTGTTGACCTTAGCGTGGGACATTATGTCTCTATACGAGGCTCCATGGGGAGTTTGCAGGGTCCTCAAAGGTAGTTAAGGCTATTGTGACTTTCATTGTCAGATGCCAGCCTGTCCGGTATGTGTGATGCAGGGCCACTGTGCTCACCAGCAGTGCTCAGGGTTAGAGACGCCCATTCAGTGACGTGCGTTGTTTTGCATACGTGTGGTAATATCACTCAAAGTAGTTTTACATTAAAATTAAAGAAGATCTTATTTTAGTTGCCCAATCTTACAGCAAGGTTTTTTTTCTGCTTTTTTTTTAACCCATTGCGAGGGGAAATGCTTTACTTTCTATTTTCTCTCTCTGAAATACACATTTATTATGCAGAAGTTTTCCATTCACACATCCGGTAATGAATGCTTCATGAAAACCTGCCTTCCTATATTTTAAGTTGCAAAACTGCAGTGTTCGTGTTCCAGTTAGCACACAATAAGCAGTTCCCAGTCATCTGCCTGGGGGGATCATCCCCGCCAGAAACACAAGCTCAGGGAGCCATACATTTTTTTATTTTTTGAACTGAAAAAAAGTTTTAAAGTTTTACACCAGTGAGCTTAAGTGAAAAGTGAGTCTTCCTCCTGTCCTGTTCTCCAGTCACATATTCTGCTCCAGAACAACTTTTTCCCAGTCTTACGCTTTCAGATGTATTCTTTGCATAGCATACGCCATGTCTCTGCATCATAGCTGGAGGCAGTGTGGTGTGAGACCTTTCGTTGCCTCTGGTGGGACTCCTGCACTCAGCTTTACCTTGTGCCCTAAACACACAGATTTGAGACAATGGGCTTGTATGTAGTGAGATGGACCTACACAGACTCATGTGATATCTGGCACTCACAATGAGGTCTGCCTATGTGCCTTTTACTGCTCTCAGCCAGATTGAGGACACTACCTGGTCAGTACCAGGCCCATTGGCTCTCGCAGGGGTAAAGCTGAGTTGCTGCCCTGGTAATGGGGATGACCACCTGTGTGGGCCTTGCTGCTTCACTGCATGCTGGGCAGCTTGGGTGGCTGTATTGTGTGGGTTTTAACACGCTCAGACTGATGGGCTTCTGTGACAGTCGTCAGCTCGCATGGTGTGTTGACTGTTTCTTCTCTCTGTGTAGCTTTGGTGTGAAGCTTATGGACTTCCAGGCCTACCGGCGGGGTGGTACCCTAAATAGAAAGCACATATCCCCTGCTTTCCAGCCGCCACTCCCGCCCACTGATGGCAGCACCCTGGCTCCAGCAGGCCCAGAGCCCCCTTCCCAGAACTCTAGGGCTGAAAGCAGTGCTGAGGGTGGGCCTGTCCCTTCCTCTGCGGGCATACTGGAGCAGGGGCTGAGCCCTGGCGACAGCAGGTAAGGAGGCTGGCTTCTGCTGGCAGTGGGTGCTGGGCACCCTTGCCTTCTTGCAGGTATTGGCCTGCAGGCACAGTCTTGCCCCAAGAATCACCCAGCATGCAGCGAACCAATTTTGCCTTCACTTCTCTGGTGGGCAAAGGATGGAAAAAACACTGTAAATTGCTTGCTTCTTTTCCTGTTTTCAAAAGAAAAGAATGTATATTTGTTTGCATTCTTTATCATACTGCTTTGGTGCTGAGATCTGGAAGCCAGTATAGGTATGTAGCAGTATTATAAATTTCTTTCACCTCTTTGAAGTATACTTAGTGTTTGTGTACCATTTGCTTATTGTCATCTAATATGCTAACTAGTAAACATTTTAATGTAGCAAGTTAGTTAGGTAATAATATACCTGGCATTCATTCATTCACCATCTGTCCGTCCATCCATCCATCCATCCACCCACCCACCCACTCACCCACTCTCTCACTCATCCACCCATACATCCACCCATACATCCACCCATACATCCACCCATACATCCACCCATACATCCACCCATACATCCACCCATACATCCACCCATACATCCATCCACACATCCATCCACTCAGATTTACTGAATAAGTGAGTACTGAGTAGTCTGTGCCAGGCACTATATTATGCGTGCTAGGTGACAATGGTCCCCCCAACTGCCTGGCTTTCAGTCTTGTAGGGAGTTGATATATAAGGTATAAAATATGATGATAAATTTTCTTAAAAGCCTCTTCTGTTGCTTAACCTTTTGCTTAGCCACCTGAAATAGACTACAAATGTAGACTTCAAAAAAAAACTTCAAGAAAGCTTACCTTTGAACTTGAGAATTTTATATTTAATTTGCCTGAATTTAGTTCTTCACCCTGACCTGAGCAGATGACCACCAGAGTCTGCTTCAGGTGGTTCAGAGTAGGCAGCAGCTGTAAAAGGTGAGCAAGGTGCTAACCTGTCATCATTTGCTATACTTTGGCTACCTGTAAAGCACCAAATGATCATATATAAGAGAAAATAAATACATAAAACAAGGACAGCCTGTTGATCCACAGGGGATTTTTTCCCCACACAAGATGAATTTGTCTTGGGAGAACTCTCACCTTATCATCTTTGGGTGGGGAACAAGTACCTCGTTTTGTGTGGTGCTGCTTAGGAGATAAGAAACTCATGAATTCTTGAATTCCTTTCTGCTTACATAATTTGGGGAAGTTCACTTTTTGGTTAAAAATAAGTATCTTCAAACTTCCTAGGGCTTCATATGTACATCATAAGTTCCATGTGGGCTTGTCAGTGATTGCCACTCCTTATGTGTATTTGCTTTGGTTCAGTTATTTTTGTTTGAGAAAAAAAAGCATTAGTGAATTCACACATTTTCATTTAATGTAGCATTCCGTTGGTTTAATCAAGGTTAAATATTTGATTTAAGATGATAATGAGTCCTCACTACAGGACAGATGGAATGTCAGTCATTAATGTGCTCTTTGGCTTTTATATTTTAGAGATTTTTGTGTACATTTCACTAATGGCGCTCACTCTTGGACAACCTTGACAAAAATGAAAAGTTCAATATTAAAAAAAGTTCTGAGCCAGGACACAGAGAACCTAAATTCTGATTTCTACCCGCTACTCCCCAGCGCTGAACTTTGATCAGTCACTTGGCATCTCAGAGTTTCTCTTTCCTCAGTTCACATTATTGACGATAACTGAGCATTTTATAACTCAGATTCTTGTATTTTGCTATAGCTTTTGCTTTGTTTTGTATAATGTGTATGTCAAAATCATCCTATTTTGAAGTCCAGGAGCCCTTTCACAGTTTTTTAATAATGCCCAATTTAAGTACAAGCAAACCGGAAATTATAATTTCTTGTGGTCGCTGTGATATGGTCTCTATCATGATATTTGAGTGGCACAGTAATTTGAAGACAGTCTGATGCAATGAGTCTCCTAAAATAGGTAGTCCTGTGTGGCACCCCCAAAACTGTTAGCTTTCTAGGCTCAGTGTGAACTATTTAAAGTTTCAGATCACTTCCTTGCCTGCTGAAGTGAAAACTGGTGGGAATCTTGTATGTTTTAGTGTGCTTAGCTTTTCTGGATGGGCATGTGTGCCGTCTAACTGGATTTTTACTCCTTTCAGTCCTCCCAAAGTCAAGGACTCTGCAGCTGCAGCTGTGCCCACACCTGCTCCAGGGAGAAATAGTCAGGTGGCCACTGGCCAAAGCCAGGGGCAGACAGTTGCCAGCTCCCATCAGCTCTCTGTCAGCCCCGTGCATGGGTCCACTGGCTCTAGCCCTCATACGTTGCGCCGAGGTGAGTAGCTACCTTTCCCCTGTGCCCTTGCTGGGGGTGTGCACAACACCTTAGGTGGTGAGTGCAGAGAGGGTTGCCAAACTTTCCAATGGGTCATTCCCACGTCTGTTAAAAAATGGCAAGCAGAAAAATCGGTCATTAACCAGAAAAATCATTAAAGGGAGACAAAAAATTGAGAACAGCAAAGTATTCATTTAAGAATATGTTTAAGCTACAAAGCTTAACAAAAAGTCATTTATTTCTTTAAAATATATTATTGATTACGCCATTGTAGTTATCCTATTTTCTTTCTCCCCTTTATTCCCCTCTGCCCCACATCCCCCTCCCGCTTGTATTCCCCCCTCCCCTTAGTCCATGTCCATGGGTTGTACATGTAAGTTCTTTGGCTTCTCCATTCCCTGTACTATTCTTAACCTCCCCCTGTCTATTTTGTACCTACCAGTTATGCTTCTTATTCCCTGTACCTTTCCCCCATTCTCCCCCTCTGCAACCCCACTGATTACCTTCCATGTGATCTCCACTTCTGTGATTCTGTTCCTGTTCTAGTTGTTTACTTAGTTTGTTTTGTTTTTTTTTAGGTTCAGTTGTTGATAATTGTGAATTTATTGTCATTTTACTATTTGTATTTTATTTATTTATTTAATTTTATTTTATTTTATTTTATTTTATTTTATTTTATTTTATTTTAATTGTTCTTGTACAGTTTTCTGTCTTTTGCTCCCATTCCAGCCCACCGCCCCAGCCCTCCCCACCCCCCTCCCATTTACTATTTGTATTTTTTATCTTTTTCTTATCTTTATCTTTTTCTTTTTCTAAGTCCTTTTAACATTTCATATAATAAGGGCTTAGTAGTGATCATGAACTTCTTGAACTTGACTTTATCTGGGAAGCACTTTACCTACCCTTCCATTCTAAATGACAGCTTTGGTGGATAGAGTAATCTTAGATGTAGATCCTTGCCTTTTATGACTTTCGAATACTTCTTTCCAGCCCTTTCTTGCCTGCAAGGTTTCTTTTGAGAAAGCAGCTGACAGTCTTATGGGAACTCCTTTGTAGGAGTTTGTCTCCTACAGACTGTCTCCTATTCTCTTGCGGCTTTTGAGATTCTCTCCTTATCTTTAATCTTGGCTAATGTAATTACGATGTGCCTCAGTGTATGAGTGCATTGGAACTGCCACAGCCTCTGTACTGGCCAGGCTGTGTGGGTCTGTGAATCACTGTAGCCTCTGGGTTGGGGTCAGGACGTGCTGGGCCCTAATTAACACAAAATCTGAACTTGTTGGGAGGGAGGATCATCTCTGTCCCCTCTGATCCTCCCCGCAGCAGCGAGGGAATTGCTTTAAAACACAAAGCAGATCATATCAGCTCTCGGTTGAAACTCCCCAGTGGCTTCCATGCCCTCCGTGGTCTGGTTGGGGCCTGCTGGGAGCCCAGCTCACTCCTCTCGGTCCTCTCTCTGCACTGCAGCAACATGGGTCTGCTCTCTGCTTTTGGAGCCGCTAAGTTCATTCCCTCTTTAGATCTTCCATACTCGTTTTCTCTTCCAGAACTTCCTGACCCAGATCTTCTCCTGGTTTTTTCTTTTCTTTCTTGTTTTAAAATGTTGTGATAAGAACACTTAACATGAGATCTACTGTCTTACAATTTTAAGGGTATACTACAGTATTATAGGCATAAACTTCTACAGCTGATTTCTAGGACTTATTTTTCTCTCATAATTGAAATTTTATGCCTATTGATAGTAACTTCCCACCACTGTCTCCCCTGAGGCCCTGGCAACTACCATTCCACTCTCTGACTCTGTGAATTTGACTATTTTAAATTTCTTATGTAAGCAGAATCTTATACTATCTGTCCTTCTGTGAGTGGCTTATTTCACTTAAGGGTCTTTAAGATTCATCCATGTTGTCATATATTGCATAATTTCCTTCTTTTTAAAGCTAAATAATAGTCCATTGCATGCAAATACCACTTTTTCTTTATATAGTCATCGATGGATGGGCATTTAAGTTGTTCCCACAACTTGGCTATTGTGATTAGTGCTGCAGTGAACATAGGAATGCTGGTATCTCTTTGAAATGGTTATTTCAATTTAGTTTGGGTAAATAACCCAGATATTTTGGATAAATGCCTCTCATTGAACTTGAGCCATATACAGGGGGGTCGTGTCTCTTACTCCAGAGGCAAAGCCTTAGATTAGCAATCAGGTATGAGCAGGATCTCTCTCAAAAATCTCTGGGTCCCATCGGAGGCTCAGTGCGTCAAGGTGTTCCCTAATAGATCTCAGTTCTTCAGTTGTTGACTTAAGTTTAGGGGAATACAATAAAAAAGTGTATATTCAGCGAGAATCAAAAATTATCTCAGCATAGGGGATGCCCACACTCAGAGCTGTGGGGAGTGTGACTGTCTCAGGAAGGAAGCAGCAGTGACAGCCCCACCTCCCACGCATTCCTTGACTTGGGTTCTCTCTTTCTGGCTGAACTCCTGTTGTTTAAGTCTGACACGTGTTCTTTAACACGTGTGAATGCATGTTACTCATAACTGCAGTCTAATGGGGAATAGTAAAGATACTGGTCCCACTGCCTGAGGTCTATTGAGAAGCAGAGGACGGTAAGTCAGGCAGGGCAATGATGGCTGTCCTGTGGTGCCAGGGGACAGGAACAGGACTGCTGAGCAGTGGGGAGTCCTAACTAGAGTGGAGTGGGTACCACAACAGCGTTTTCAGAAGGTTGACTTGGCCATAGTGCAAGCCACACTATTGCAGAGAAGCCCACATGTGATGAGGCCCCACCTCCAGGTATGGCTCTGGCCACAGGAAGTGACAAATTCAGGATAGCTGGGCAGTCTCCCATGGATTAGTTGATGCTGGTCGTAATGACAGGCAATTGTGATCAATGGGAAAAGGCCTTAGACTCAAAATTTGAGTTCTAGCCTTTGCGTAAAGTCATGTGGCTGGATAAAGGCTGCTAATTCCTTTCCTAACTTAATTCGTAAAGTAGAAGTAAAATGTCATTTTAGGGGAATATTGTGGGGATTAAATATGATGTGTCTGTCGATAAAAGCAGTGTCTTTGTAAAGCACTACACAATGTTAGCTGCATTTTTATAAGGTGCAGAGAGGGAGACAGACTCAGGTACACTGCTTGGTAACAGACCCACCCTACTCTCCCTAAGGCTGTCCTCTCTCTGAGCTGCATTGTTTTCATTGTATCCCAGTTGATGCTTGAGGAAAATTGTCTTCTCTACCTGGATTCCAGGTATAACCCTGCTTGCAGATTGAGACTTGACTTCTGAGCCATATTAGGGATCTTTCCTGCTTCCTACTTCCTGCAATCTCAGATCTCAGGCTTCCTCGAAGGAAGTTTGATCCTTTCTGCCCTTCCCCTGCCCCAGCCTGCCAGCTTCTAGGTAGTCGTAGACAAGGCCTGTCTTTCTCCCAGCCTGGCCTGCATATGGGACTAGGGCCCATCACCTTGTTAGGCCACTCTCATGCTTCCTCTCTGAGTCCCTCTGCACCCTCAGCTGTCAGGAATGATCTTACTCATCCTGAACTTACAGTTAGTATTGCTTAGAACAGAAAACTAGAAATTTTCATTTTTCAGTTGCTTATAGTAAACACAGTACAGCTAATATTACAGATTCCTTCTTTGTCAGCTGGTTGGTTGTTTCTGTGGGAAAAGGTCTTCCGAGTTCCGTGGGTCAAAAGTTTTAGGCCAGCAGAGCAAACTTTTTCCCCTTTGATCCCTGAATTTGGGCCCTATGAGCAGCAAGCCAGGCATTGTAGGAATGAGGAAGAAGCATAAAGAGTCCAAGGCCATAGGTGTGGGCCTCTGTCCTGCCACTTACTAGCTGTGTGACCTCTAACAACACTTGGCCTCTCTGAGCCTCAGTTTTCTCCACTGTGAAATAGATACAGCAGTGCCTGCCTTGCAGTGAGCTTGTGAGACTAGGTGAGACAGTTTATGCAAAGGGCCTGGCTTGGTGCTGTTGATGTGTTAGGTGAATGATACATGGTCATTTCTTTCCTACGTTTCCCTCTCCTTTTGGGGAGGATTTGGTGGAATCTCAGCAGAATTTGAAAAATGCTAAAGTCTCTCCTTTCCACCACCCCTCCCAACCCCATACCGTGATTCCATACCCACATTTTCCATCCCATCCTCCTTGGTACCAAATTCCCACCCGTTAGTGATGCTGATCTCCACTGGTATCGGGAAGGGAGGCATCTGATTCAGCTCTCCCTAGAGAAGTAATTCTAAGACCATCTGCCAGGTTTACTTGACTTTTACCTAGAATTATCTTGTAGCTCAAATGATTCTGGAATTGGTAGAATTTCCATTATTAAAAAAAATAAAGTCCTCTTGGAGAAGAGAGCCTAGAGCAAGTGTCAGTGGTGTGTACAGCAGCCGAGTTTGCTTAGAGGTTGTCCCTTAGCTCTTCTTGCTTGGCTCCTTTCTTCCCAGGCTCTCAGGCCATATGAGCAGGGCACTGACAAGTAGGCACTGAGTGGCTTAGAGCAGCGACTTCTTGTGGGCAGGGTGTCCTCTGAGTGTTCTTGTTGAACTTGTAAAATGACAGGTCTTTAAAGGCCTATATCATGTATTTCTTAAAAATAAACTTTTTTATTTTGGAATAATTTTAGTTTTACAGAAAAGTTGCAAAGATAGGGCTAAGAGACCCCTTCCAGAATGTCCTTGTTAACATCTTACATCATTTGTCACAGCTAGAAACAACTGGTACGTGGCTATTAACCAAGTCTGTATTTTGTTCAAATGTCCCCAGTTTTTCCACTGATGGCCTTTCCTGTTCCAGGCTTGCTCCCAGCAAGGGGGCCACATTGCATTTAGTCATCCTTTCTGCATGTTCTTCTCTGGTCTGTGACAGTTCTTGGTTTTCCCTTGATTTTTCATGGCTTTGGTTATTTGGGGTAGCACCAGTCAGGCATTTTGAAGAAAATCTCTCAATTTGCATTTCTCAGATGTTTTTCTCACTGTTGAGATTGGGACTCAGGGTTTCGGGAAGAAGACCACAGAGGTAAAGTGCACCTGATCACATCCTGTCAGGAGTCATGACATCAGCAAGGCCTAAGCAGTGGAGTCTCCATTGATCCCTAGGTCAGCCGGTGTTCGCTGTCACTGTGTTGTTCCTTCTGAAAGGTGTTTCCCCTTTGTGCAGCTGTCAAGAAACCTGCTCCAGCACCTCCGAAACCAGGAAACCCACCTCCTGGCCATCCAGGGAGCCAGAGTTCCCCGGGGACAGCGCAGCAGGCACCCAGCTTGTCACTGAAGCCGGCCACTGGAAGTCCGTCTCCTCCCAGCCAGCACGCAGGCCTCGCCCATGGGCAGCCGTCAGCCACCTCGCAGCAGTGTGCGCCCCGCAGATCCTCAGGCAGCCTGGCTCCTATGCACGCACCCAGTCACCCCCCACCACAGCCCCCCACACAGGCCCCACAGGCCCATGCCCGGCCAGGTGGCCAGGGTCTGCCAGCTGAGCAGGCACTGGAGCAGTCCTTGCACACCCCGCCCAGGACACCCACTCCCCCCAGCACTCCGCCCTTAGCAAAGCAGAGCTCGGGCCTGCCGGCCTCCCTGCCCCCTGGGGTGGGCCACTCTGAGACTGCACAGCCACATGCCGGGACCTTACCCCGACCGAGACCAGTACCAAAGCCCAGGAACCGACCCAACGTGCCCCCGCCCCCTCACCCTCCTGGTGTCCACTCAGTGGGGGATGGCAGCCTCTCCGGTGCAGTGCCCACTGCCTCCAAAATAGTAACGGGTAAGTAGGAACTCTGTGCTGGACTTCTGTACCACCCCCTCCATTTACGCAGAGATCTGCAGCTGGGTCTGTAAGTGAGGCCAAGTCCCATCCCAGCCTGTTTGTGTCAGTTTCGTTTTATTGGAAAATAGCCACACCTATTTGTTTACATGCTATCTCAGGCTGCTTTTGTGCCGAAGGAGCTGAATTGTTTGTGAGGTCACATGGTTGGCACAGCCTTCAAACGGACTAGACATCTTTAAAATTGCTGACTCAAGATTTATAGTTTTATTGTATGTTCAGGATCCTGCTACATGTATTGGGTTGGCCAAAAAGTTTCTTCGGTTTTAAAGTAAAAACAAAGAACACATTATTCATTTTCACCAATAACTTTATTGAACAACATATTCACCGTTTTGTTCCACTACCTTCCGTCATCTTTCAGGCAACTTCATAATTGCATCTTCCCAAAACTTTTTATCTTTTTGAGCAAAAAAGTGTTCTAGGTACTTTTTATAGTCTTTCAGGGAATTGAAATTTTTTCCGTTAAGGAAATTTTGGAAATCCGAAGGTACAGTGTCTGGTGAATACAGCAGATGAATCAGGACCTCCCAACCAAGCTGTAACAGTTTTTGCCTGGTCCTCAAAGAAACATGCATACAGTCTTGTGTTATCCTGATGGAAGAATATGGGTTTTCTGTTGACTAATTCCGGACGCTTTTTGTGGAGTGCTGCTTTGAGTTGGTCTAACTGGGAGCACAATAAAGGGCTCCCTTCCAATCCCACTATGTACACATCACCTTCTTTGGATGAAGCCCAAACTTTGGTGTGGTTGGTGTTAGTTCATTTGGTTTGCTGCATGATCACTTGCTTTCCACATTATTGTAAGGTATCCACTTTTCATTGCCCATCACAATTTGTTTTAAAAATGCAACGTTTTTGATATGTTTAAGTACAGAATCACATTCAGAAATACCATCAGAAAGGTTTCTCTTAAACTTACGTGGAACCCAAACATCAAAGTGATTAACATAACCAAGCTGGTGCAGATTTTTTCAACACTTGATTTGGGGATTTTGAGTATGTCAGCCCTCTCCTGCATGGTATAATGTTGATTGTTACCAATTAACGTCTCAATTTGATCACTATCAACTTCAATTGGTTTGCCTGACCATAGAGTATCATCTAGGAAGAAATCTCTAGCACAAAACTTCGCAAACCACTTTTGACGTGTTGGATCAGTCACAGCACCTTCTCCATATACTGCACAAATCTTCTTTTTGTGTTTCAGTTACATTTTTACTTTTCTTGAAATAATAAAGCATAATATGCTTCCAATGTTGCCTATATTCCTCTATCTTTGATATTAAAATGGCTACACAAAAATTCACCAATTTTAATAAGTTTTTTTAAAAAATGCTTGCTGGTTTGACAGCTGTCTCAATACAATCTAGCAAAATTTTTTCAAAGGAAGTTAAAGACAACTAAGCGCTACTAGAGCCATCTTATAGGGGAACCAAAGGGACTTTTTGGCCAACCCAATATATTTGTCTAAGAAGGTATTTGAGCATGAAATTCATTTTTTAGTGAATTCCTCATTAAAGTGCTTATTTTCCTTCTAAGAATAAAAATGTTTGTGGTAAATGAAGCATTTGAGGTATAACTTTAAAACAACCACATTTTATGCCAAATTGGATGCTCAGGGAAGGGAGATCTCTGGACCACATGAGAGTAGATGAGTCAAGATTTTTCTTATGATTCTGATTCCATGGAAGCCTGTTTGGTGTGTTGGTGACTGTACATATTTTAGTGGGCTACCTGACAGGACATTTTTTATAGGCAATCTAGTGCATGACTGCTTTTATTTAATTATGACTTTAAAATGAAATTTCCACCCAAAGTGCTTTAATTCACTATTTGATTTAAGGGTAGGATGAATGGATTTTTCTCTAAGTTTGTTTTTTTTTAAATGGTAATTGGGAGCTTTGAATTATTTTTTACAACAGCTGAATTTTAAATTTTTCTCAATGGAGCTATTTGTATTTATATATTTTTTAATTTTGATTTTGTTGTTGTTGTTTTAATGGAGCTCTTGTTAGACAAGAAACTGAAATATATTTCTGGGCTCCCCTACCATACTGAGGGACTTCTCAGCTGAAAATGAACCAAGGGGCACCCCAAACTGGTACCCCAAATGATGAGGGCTAGCTGATTAGTCTGTCTTTTGATAATACTTTTTTTCAGGAATATAATATGTAATTTGCATGTGCTATAAGTGTGGTTAATAACTTTTTTCTGATGACACCTCTGCTTTTTTTAGAAAAACAAAGCCACATGTGGTTTGTTATTTGTTTGTTTCCCAATAGATGCCCTCCCTAGCGTCCTCACAGGTGGGGAAGGTGAACAGGACTAAGGTTTGTAGCTGCCCAGCAGCTTCCCCAGTGCCCCTGCTTAGCTGTGTTCTGCGTGTGTGCTTTTGAGCTTATGCTCAGGAGCAGCCATCTGCCCCCATGCCCTTTGTCCTGCAGCACGTAGACGTCACTTTTGTTTTGATCAGAAGCACTTGGAGCTGCAGCGCTCCAAATTCAAGAGCTATATGTCAGTAGATTGAGAGCCCAGTTTCAAGCTGGTCAGATAAGATACTAAGAATGTCTTCTTTCTTTTTGGTAAGCATTTCACAAGCAGTTTGCTCTGCTGGCATGATTTACCTGTCATCGACTGGCTCGTCACACCCAGCCAAGGAGGACTTAGGTGCAGTCAGCATGGGAAATTGGGTCCCTTGTGTCTTCAGCTTTAATATTTAATTTTATAAAATTTAATTTTAAGTGCAAGTTAACTGCATGGAGCTTCTTAATTTGATGTTTAAAATTTTCAGGACAAAAAATATCTTCATCCAAACATTGCACACTAAATCCCTTTACATTCCAGCATGCTTACATTTGCTTTCTTAAACCACATGAGCTCTTAAAAGGCGCTGTGAGGCTCATCTGAATCTTGCCTTTTGGTCCATATTTGGATGGCATAAGGCTCTCATGGGTACAGTGGCTCTTATCAGCTGATCTGAGCATTAAGCCTTTAGTGGGCTACTTAGCCAGAGTGTTCACAGCTTGGGTCTGAGTAAGACTTTCTATAGAAAACAGGAGCCCAACCTCTAAGGAGGAGGACACAGGTATAGTTCCACCCTCCTAACTCCTTAGAGATGAGGCCAGAAGAGATGGAGCTGCCCAGTTGTGGAAGTCAAAGAATGAAGGGACTAAATCCTAATTAAGGCTGAGCCTGTAACACTTCAGTTTTTGTGACACATCAAAATTTATTTCCCAGACCTTTCTTTTTATTTAAGTGAAGCACTGCAAACCAGAACTATGTCTGTTCTTTAATACCCATTGTTACTTAAGATGTACTTATTCCAGGAGATTATTTTATTGATCTTCTTCGACACTGTAGTGCTCTGTACTTTATAATTATCAGATAAGTGAAAAATTACAGTAAAACTACTTTTCCTTAGGGTATTAGCTAAATATTTAAAAACCAATCCATTCTATGAATTCTCATAACTCAAGAAATTCTAGGTCACCACAATTAGCTTTATATTACAGAATTGACTTTTAAAATTTCTTAAAGTCCTCTGGACTGCATTTTGAAACACACAGGCCAGTGTTCAGAATTTATGGGCCCATGAGTATTGGCGATGCTGCTGCGCACTGTTCTTGGGTGTAGTCACTGGCTGTTTCCAGGAGGAGAGTGGACCTTCTGTTGCCTGGCAATCCTTTGTTGTGACATTGGGGTTCACTTGGAACACGTTACACGGACAAACTTCTGAAAACCCTGTGTTTGTTTGGAGCATTTATTCTTAAAAGGTTGAATTAAGACCTGGGGATTAAGATAAGCCTTGGGAGAGGCTGTTGTTGCCAAGCAGGTGTGGCCGCAGCTCCTGGCTGCTCAGTGCCAGCACCTGGGAGGGGGCGACTCTGCTGCCATTTGAGGCTCTTCCTTGTCTTCACTGTTACCCTAAAAAGCAGTAGGATGTTAGCTTCCTAATGGAAATAGTTCACATCTTGCTGTTTTTAAAGTCATAGATTTTAGCAAAGAGTTTTCTAATTTAAACATTTTATTAAATAATTTAGATGTATGACCTGCCATAATCAGTCAGAACTGAAATTGGAATATTTAATGGTAAGGAAAAGGCATCTGATTGGCCAAAGCATTTTTGCTACTTGATGATCATATTTGTGCACTAATGCTTGATACTAATCAGTCACTCTAACCCTGCCTGCTTGAATCCCCACTAACAGTGCATGCACTAAAGGAGGCTGGCTTCATTTGTTCATGCTTGCTTTAATCTTCTGAATAATAAGTGTGTTCACAGGTGTGTGACGGGGTCACAGGTACTCTTTCAGTTTCCATCCTTCTCTGTACGAGGCAGGCTAGAGATGCAGTGGGGAGGGTGCACACTGAGTTGGACACGCCTGAATTCGAATTTCAGCTCTCTGCGGTGTCAGACAGAGTACAGCCTGGGCGATCTGTAAAGTGGTGATGTTCGTGAGAATTAGTGTTGGAGGGATTACGTTTGATAAAATGGGAAAAGCAGCTGACAGTTCTTAATCACAGTGGGTCCAAGTAAATGGTAACTATTATTTTTACCTAGAAAATATAGATAATCAGAGTTTGTCATATGCCAACATTTTAAAATTTATATGCCTACCTAGTCTGCTAGGACCCAGACACAGAAAGTCTGGAGCCCAGGTGTCCACAGTTTGATTCTAGTGCACCATTTGGTGGTAGATTAAAAAGACAAGGCTCAGGTCCTGATGATGCTCAGTTGGCTGGGCATTGCAAAAGGTCACAGGTTCTATTCTCAGTCAGGACATACGCTTGGGTTGCAGGTTCAATCCCCTGTTGAGGCAAGAGATTGATGTTTCTCTCTCTTTCCTTTTCCTTTCCTTCCCCTCTCTCTAAAAATAAATAAATAAGATCCTTTTTAAAAAGGCTCAGGAATAGAAGATATTTCTTAACTTCCTGAGCCTGAGAATCACTGTGAGTCACTCGTCCACTGTGTAGTGGTGCAAGCAGTCTCTGTCAAGGTGGTCATTAAACAATGGACACTTTGCTGGCTCTCATGGTGTTCTCTTGCTAAAATTAAGCTCTTTTTATAGCATGAAAGTAATGCATTAAAAAATAAGCATAGCTATTAAAACAAATTGGGGGATGAGAATAATAAGAAACCACCCTTCTATAATTGAAGAAGTCCAGTATTCATATTCTGTTCTTTTTCCTGCTAGATGTTTTTCCCTAAAAGGCAAATGAGTACATGATCATAATTATTTGGCATATACAGGCTTCACATTTTTATTTTACTTTACATCAAATGTTCTTTCCCATGTTATAATGTAGTTTTTATAACCATCTTTTTGGTGACCACATAATATTTTGTTAAGCAGATATGTATTATGGCTAATAGTTGGACATTTAAGTGGCTTCTGTCTGCAGTTTATTTTTTATAAATAGATACAAGTCATGTCACAGTAAACACCCAGTGAGACTTGAACAGAAGCTTTCTTTTGACTAAAATGGCAAAAGATTGACTCAAAGTCTGTTATAGACTGAAAACCTCTCACAGTCCTGGAAAACTGAAGAACAGTCAAAAGGAGTCATTCCCTCAGACTCTAGTGTAGGGAAGAGGATGAATGATAGGGAGGGGGTTGACTGACGAGCAGTTGTTTAATTTCAAGAATGTGTTTAGGTCCTATAGCTGTCGAAGTGGCTATCAAAATAAATAACCTTGGAGATTTGGAGGGTGGGTATACAACCTAAGCACATAATGAAAATTGTTAAAGTGATAGATAACTGTAGATGAAGTGATAGACAGGACCACACCCTAAATTGCAGACAGCAGTCCTGGCCCTGAGCGCCCACTTTCGGATTAAGATAAAAAAGGGAGGGAGGGACCTGGTTACATTTGAGCCCCAGCTGGTGGTGAACCACATCACATGCTGCTTGAGCAGAGGCTCTTCCTGGGCCTCCCTCTCTTTCTCTGTCCTTTTTGTTTTGTTAATGGAATGTCATATGAACACAGCTCCAAGGAGCCTGTGCTCAGAGACCAGCTTTCCTTGGAATGCCAGCATGAAACATGGTGCCTGTGTAAATTCATAGCCAGAAAATTTTAGAAGTATTTAAAAATCTTCTAAAATAACCTTTTTACTACAATGAACCAGACTGTCTAAGACTCAACCCATTGTCTCCTCAGATACTGTCTTCTCTCCCGAGACCCTCACCAAAGGACATGCAGACCCCCTTGGAGAGGAGGGAGCATGTTATGCTGATAAGAATCAGACTCCAGTGTGCAACCAATCTCGCTCCGGTGCTCTGTCCAGCACTGGCCTTTCACCCCAAGTGAGGATTGAGCCTCTGGAGTCCCCCTTCCTTATTATGAGGGTGGCATCAGTGCTGCCTGGGGGTTCAGTGAGGATGCGAGGCAGTGTGCTCACCTAGCAACGTCCCTGACAGAGAGGGCTGATGCTGCCAGCTGTGGCGATCAGTCTCTTTCTGAAGGTGGCTCTGCACACATGCTGCAGTTCTTACTGCTTGTTGTGTGTAAATAGACTTGTTTTAAGAAATAATTCAGGGAAGAGAGAGGAGCTGGGGAAAGGCACCTACCTGCCAACCTCAGGTAAACCAGGCAGAGCTTGCAGGAAGAAAGGAACTTTTGAATATATAAGTAATGTGCTCATCATAAATAGCTAGCGACATTCAGAAAAGTACAAATTGAGAATTTATATGTCATATAAAAAAGAGTAAGCTTGTTCTCTGAAGATAGCTACAGTTGATAGGTGTTGAATTTGCATGTAAATGCAGTTACTAACAAATAGAAATCTAAACAATGCGTACACTTCCTTGCATTGTGCATCCCAGTAGGCATGTCCCTGCCGTAGTCCCTTGTCTTACTGTGTTAAGGAAAGGGGGTTGAATTTGCAGTGGATTTCTTCTACCAGTGTTGCCTTTTAGACATAGCTACTTCTTTACCTATGGAAGGGGAGAGGATTGGAAAGATGGTTGGACTAGATGACTCTTCATCCATTAATTTGTTCCGTTGTCCACCCACTCATTCATACGGCCAGCCAGCTACAAAATGTATTGGGCATCTGCTAGTAACCGGTCACTCTCTTGTTCTTGTGAACAAGGTAGACATGGTCCCTGCCCTGTTGACGTCCCTTCTGCTGGGGACAAATTCAAGACATCCTTTATTCTGTGCACTATACCACCCTTGATTGTACCATTGGATGGTGCAATTTAACACAATCCAGTTTGGTTTTACAGTTACCATCAGACCATATCATCTGAAATGGCATTAAGCACCTGAACTCTTTGATACCTTGCCTAAATCTAGAAATTTCTCTGAGTTGTGGTACTTAAACCTTGAGGGACAGGTCTGCCAACCCAGGATTCCATGTGAGAAAAGGGACACTTCAGGAGGTCTAGGGACAGGAACCAGTCTCAAAGCAGTAAGCTTCCCAGAAGTGTACCCGCATTGCCAGCTCTGCCTGTGTGGGTGAGGAGCAGGTGGGACAGAAGTACTGCCCAAAGCAGCTCCCTGCAGGGTAGGACCTGGTGAAACTGCACCACTATCAGGACAGAAAGCAACTCTTGAGTGTAAAGGGGGGAACTCCACACATACCCACCTCCCGCTCTAATTCTCTCCCTGCTCCCTATATGACTAGCCCTAACCCAGCAAAGTGAAACTACAGCAGATCTGAACACCTCCCTTCTTGCTGGCCCTAGCCCCCAAATCTCTAACATGGCTCTTGTCATTTGCTGGCACCTACAGTTACTGGAAACAAATCCTCCCTCCTGATCAGGGCGCCCACCAGACCACGGGCTTCATTAAAGCTGTGTCTGGCTTGTTCACTGCTGTGACCTCAGGTAGAACTGTGCCTGGAACATGGCAGGTGCTCAGTAAGTATCTGTGCACAAATGAATGAATGGAGACACATCACCTCACTAGGAAGAGGGCTGTGATTGGTTAAGGTGTCTGGTGAGCATGGGAGTGAGGGACAGTGGCTTATGGACCATGTATTTGCCACCTTGATAAAGGAGTTCCAGCCAACATAAGACATGAAAAAAAAAATGGAAATATAAGATTTACACACAGAAGGAAAAATTACTATTTGCAGGAGATTTGACCATCTACCTTACAAATTGCCAGCCAGGGGTAATTGTGCCCCCCAGGGGACATTCAGCTCTATCTGGAGACATCTTTGGTTGTCACAGTGGGGGGGGGAGAGGGCTTTGTGCCACGGGCATCTAGTGGATAGAGGGCAGGGATGCTGCTATACATCCTATAGAGCACAGCCCCCACAAACCAAAGTGATAGGTCTCAGCATGTCACCAGTGCTGAGGCTGAGGGTGTAGCATGAACAGTAAGAACACTCATCAGCCTTAGCGGAGGGCGTGCTTCCCAGTGAAGCTCACCTTTTCCTGCAGCCCGCATGTTGTCAGGAGGTTTCAATTAGTGTGTTAGTTGGCACTGGTAAGAGTGAGATTTCTTTTCCTCTGTCAGAGCAAGCGGGTCCTTCGTGGGTTGCATCTCAGGACTGCCATGGGCTCACAAAAGGGACCAGCAGGGTCAGGAGGTGGGGCTGCCACATGGCTGCCCCTGGGGTCTCAAAGGTTTGACTCAACTTGTAAGGGATAACGGTGCCTCTAGTAAGGTAATGTTTGTGCGCATGGGCTCTCAATCTTTCCAGCTTCTCTTCCTCTCAGAGTGCCCTTGGGTGGCCTCTTGGACATGACCATGCACTGATTACATACCTCTTGTGTTTTTGTCCAGACACCAATTCTAGAGTGTCAGAACCACTTCGGAGTGTCTTTCCTGAAATTCATCCAGACTCAGCAAGCAAAGATCTGCCTGGCCGCGTTCTGTTGGATATGGACAATGATACAGAAAGTACTGCCCTTTGAAGAAAGCCACCGCAGCCTATGACCCCTTCCACCCTCATGAATGGAATGGGGCAGGCAGACATTGACCTCTGCAGACCAAACAGTGAGCAGCTTTCAATGAAGGGAAGGAGGAAGCCTGACCACACAGAACTTTGCCTTCTCTCAGCCCAGCGAAAGAATGGAGGCTGACACTTAAAGCTGAATGATCTGTGTCTTCAAGAAGCCGGCTTTCTTTGCGTAGGAAAGAAATCACGCCAAACAAAACAAAACAGAAACCTGGAGTGGAAAAAGTATAATTGTGGAACTTTGTCACTGCCGTCAATGCAGGCACACCAACGGCAATTTGGAATGAATGAGGACAGCAACATGTTACTCTCTATTTAATAAAACCCATTCATTATGCAACTCGCCTCCTTCCTGCTACTTGGACTTCATTCTGCTGCAGAGTCATTTTGTATGAAGTGCAGTCTGTGTCTCCCTGACCCCTCACAGCCGTGAGCATCTGTGGTGACTGCTGGATCCGTCACCACAGCAAACTGGATGTAACTTGTGCCTTGTTGGATTGTCAGAATGTAGAAAGAAATGGACTCCTCTTTTTTTTTTAAAACCATGTAATTGCTACTTGATAAGGACCGAACATTATTCTAGTTTCATGTTTAATTTGAATTAAATATATTCTGTGGTTTATATGAAAACTTTATCATTCTTGAAGGAAAAACTGTGTGGGGGTGTGCGTGCGTGTGTGTGCGTGTGTGCATGCACATTCACTTAACCAAATAGAATTGTAGCTGAGCCACCAGGGGTCTACATGTGACGGTAGATGGTTGAAAGGATAGAGAACAAGGTCACAGCAGTGACACCAGCCAATAGGTGCTCCAGAAACCTCCTGACCTGCTGTCCCTCAGTGAATGTTCCAGGGGTAAGGCCCTCCCTTGGCTCTTACCAGTCCTGTCCCCCTTTCCTGTCCATCTAGACACACTTAGATGCTTGTGGCCTCCCTGCAGCCCCACAGGCCTCGTGTGGAAGTCAGAGCCATTACTCTCCATAGGAGTTCCAGTTCCCAGTGATTGGAAGGCACTTCTTTCGCAGGATTGAACTACTTGGGAAAAGCTGATGGGGAATTGGAGTGAAGTGAGATCAGCAGACAGACAGCTGTTCCAATGGTAGCCCTCCCCTTGGCCCAGCTTTGGTCATCTCTCAGGAAGAAAGAGGAGCATGCCACCAGTGTTGTTTGCTGGGCTTGTGATCTGTCCCAGCAGACGCTGGACCTCCTTCCACTATGAATTAACTCAGCAAGTTTAACTTGAAAGGGGCAATTCCTTTTTTCTCTTAACTCAATGTTCCCTGTGCCTTGAAGTACTCCCTACATTAATTACACTGAGAATATGGACCTATAAGCCCATTTGGCCCCACATCTTTATATTTGCCTAAGGCTCACTCTTTCCCTCCTCATACACCATCCATGTGCGATCTTTCTGTGCACCCCTTTAGCTGTAGAACAAACCCTATAGAGAAAGCAAAGGTCTCAACACTGCTCATCTGTGCTGAGTTCCTTCTACAGGGAGCCCAGATGTCCACAATCTGGCACCTGCAGCACCTCAGAGATGCCTCCACCATGATGCCTGAGCTCCCACTCCGGAGGAAGCTGGGATGCGGTTCCTGGTGCCTAAGGACCAGGGAGGTCTACGGTGAACATCCTCCTGGAATGCATGTGTTTTGTTAACGCTGATTCTGAAATAGTAGCCATACCCTCGTTATCTTAAGAATGGTATTCAGTTTTCACTGTCCCATTGTTTGTTACAACCTCCCACCTCAACAGCTCCAATCTAAAGAAAAATTACTTGACTCTGTGTATATATGTGTCAGAAGTCAATACCAGGTCAAGGCTACTGTCTGTCTTGTTGGGTGAGTCACAGCACGAGGGCTGGTCGTACATTTGGAGTTGCAAAGGTATCATGGGGGGAGCATCTCCAAGATGCTGCAGAGATGTGACTGCCCCTGCTGGGGGGCTGCCCCATTCGTCTCCTGGCGCTACACATGGCGGAGCTCCTTGGGCAAACTTCTGTCCTCCCACACTCTTCCCGACCCAACTTCACCTTTCCATCCACACAGGTGTTCACAAGCCATACACAGTGTCAGTTATCTCCTGCTTCATGACACACATCCACAAACTTAGTGGCTTAAAAGAACACACATTTATGATCTCACAGTTTCTGTAGGTCAGGAGTTCCAGAACAGCTTAGCTGAGTCCTCTCTAGGCAGCGGTCAAAGTGTCAGCCAGGGTTGGGGTCCCATCTGGAGGTTCAACGAGGGAAGAATCCACTCCTAAGCTCCTTCAGGTTGTCAGAACTCATGTTGAGCCCTGGCTGGTGTAGCTCAGTGGACTGAGCGCGGGCCTGCAAACCAAAGGGTCATGGTTTGATTCCCAGTCAGGGCACATGCCTGGGTTGCAGGCCAGGTCCCCAGCAGGGGGCGTGTGAGAGGCAATGACACATTGATGTTTCTCCTTCCCTTCCCCCCTCTCCAAAAACAAATAAATAAACTTTTAAAAAGAAAAAAGTTCTTGTGATTGTAGGACCACAAGTTCTGAGGGCCCTGGCTGCTGTCTGGTCATCATTTGGAGGCTCCCTGCACTTCCTGGACAAGTGGGCTTCCCCAGTGTGGCTGTGACTTCATTAAGCCATCAAGGACCATCTCTCAAGTGAGTCTGCTAGCAAGACAGTCCTACATGAAATAATGTCATTAACTACAGACCAACCTTTGCCACAGTATTCTTCTATTGGTTAGAAGCCATTCACCAGTTCAGTCCTAGGAGAGGATTACATAAAGGCACAGACACCAGGAAGTGGGATCATTGAGGGCCATCTTAGGGTCTAGCCATCACACACACTAAAATGTCATTGCAAATGACACATGGGAGTATATTTGAACCAAATAGGTTTTTGGAAGCACAAAAAATTCATCAAGTCTGGTTTTGCTCTCTCTGAATTCATTTTTTGTGCACATCAATAAATTGTATTTGAATGACCCAAAAAACATTTGCATGCCATTTCATGATGGAAACTCAGCATTTTTGTTTTCACACAAGGACTCGGAATTGAAGACAGGTCTTATAAATAATGGCTATGTGTCCTCCACATAATTACTGAGAATTTACTCTTCCATATATAGGCCTAGACCCTGGAGGACCAATCTGAACCATACAACCATGGCCTGGGCCCCCCGGGAGCTTGCAAATGAGCACCCAGGAAGCAGGTAGGTGTGGAGCAGGAGGAGCAGTGGGTCAGCATGGGGTAGGGTGAGCATCTCAAGGGACAGCTGGTACAGTGGCTGTGTGCTTAGAGGCAGCATGGAAGTTGAGTGGGAGGGGCGTAGCCGTGAGGTACAGGGCAACGGGAGTGGGAAGGGCTTTATACCCCATGTTTGGAAGTTGTGAAAGGCAATAGGGGCCATGAGGGACAAAGGGAGTGACAGTCTGATTTGTACTTTCAGTCCTTGTGGCTGCGGTGCAGAATATGGAGTAGACAGAGCCAATCTAGAAGCAGGAGACCCTGAGAGAGGAGCAGATGCTGGCTTAGGTTATGGTTAACACATTGTTAGCTAGGGTGGCAGAGTCAGCATGGTCTGGTGATTGATTATGGGCCCTTGCCAAAGGTGAGGGCTTGGTCACAGGGCAGATTAGAGACTGTGGTGGTGAAAGAGGATTTGGCCACCTCTACAAGCTTACACCTCAAGGAACTAACTTGGTGCAGTAATAGCGGGTGTTCTTGGCTGTAGGTACCTGGGTAGAGGTGGGCAGCCATGCCGGGAAGGGGGTGTGACAGGTGAATACGGATAAAGAGCCAGATTGATGCAGATACCGGCCCGTGGTGTCCACGTCATTTTGGATGAAATGAGACATTCACACGGACTACTGAATCTGGTCGAGGAAAAGGGACAGCATGACATGACCGGCCTTTATTGGGTTTCCCCACACATTACATCACAGTCCTCATTTGCTATGCACAGGTTTGCTTTAGGTGGTTACCTTTTACAGACAACAAAGGAGCCAATGCCACTAATCACATCACAGAAGAAAGATATTAACAAATGAAAAAGGGAAAAGTGGTCGAACCAGTTACACTCTATGCTGGGGAGTTTTAGCATGGATTTAGGAAGTTACAGTAAGCACTGCTGTCTCAATTCAGGGTGAGGGGATTTTTAGCAAAAGCAAGACTCAAAGTGGCCTAGGCACATTGCAGGCCTGATTCCCCACAGGAGTACCTGTCCGTGGGTGTGGGTGCTGTGCATCTCTGAGTGGGAGCTGGGCCCACGCCATGCAGAACAGTCTCCTACAGAGAGATGACATTGATGTTATAAGGTCATCCATTCATTCACCAGGCACTGTGGTAGGCATCAGAGTGCATGACAGTCTGCCCTTGAGGAACTCCAGTTGGGAAGACAGTTAAGTAACCAACAAAGTGTGACACCAGCTTTGAAAGCACATGTCATGGTGGGAATTGGGTGATCCGGTAGGCTTCCTGGAGGAAGTGATATTTAAGCAGATGAGGAGTTAGCCAGAAGATGGAGGGATAGTTTAGGCAAAGGGAAGAGCAGAGGCAAAACAAAAAAACAAACACCCCCCCCCACTTATTGGATATTTATATGGGGCCCGCTGTATGCCAGCCACTCTGCTAAGTAAGGAGGTAGAAAGGCCTGAGTGAGGTACGACCTTAGCCTGCAAATGGTAAGTTACCAGAGTTGAAACTGATGAGGGCCTGGCCTTCAGGGGTCTTGAAATTCCTATCAAGAGATGTGGACTTCATCCTGTGAGTTTGGGAAAGTCGAGGAAAGAATCTAAGCATAATCCACTCACTCTGCCTGGGGCTGCAGAATGGGTAGAGGCAGGAAGGCCGGTCAGGAGACTATGGGAATGATCAGGGAGAAATGGCAGTGTCCTGAGTTTATAGTGACAACTCCCACTGAAATGCACTTCTGACCCCAACCAGTGGCAGCAGAGGGCTTGGCATGACAGTCCAAAGTAGCCACTAGGATTTGCTGAGATGCAATTTGGGGAAGACTCCTGGGCCTCCCACTCCCCTCCTTTGGTCCTTGGAGAGGGGCACTCAGCCTCCCTTTGTGCCCACTTGCCCCAGACATCAGCTCAGGCTCTCGCCAGAAGCCAATTATAGGGGTCTGGATAGTAACCACATTCGTGAACAGCTCCCCACATAGTCCCTTTCCCAGGAGGTCTGAGGTGTGTGCCCTTGCCCAATCCACAGCTCTCATTTGCATTAGTGTGGAAAAGCGAGGCCTCCGGGGTAAGGCCTGAGCTAATACACTTACCTCTGGACCAGGCTGGTCCAGATGTTGAGGGAATCAAGTAGACGCTAAAGCTATCATACAGTGACTAGGTGAGCCAAGTGGCCCCTGGGTTTCTTGTCTGTGTTCCTTTGAAATCTGGAATTGGGGTTCCTTGACCATCTACTCCATTCTTCAGTTGTCAGGGGAATAAATGGTTCCAATCCACCCCTCTAGCCTCCTTTCTCCCAGGACTAGACTAAGAGCTCATGGCTCTGGGCTACCCAGGGATGGTCTCAGGGCTAACTCTGTTGGCCTGCCCTTACTCTTCACAGTGCATGTGGCAAACAACCCCTTCAGGTCATCCCATCAGGCCCCATCATAACCTGGGGTAGAGAAATTAGGATGGTTGGCTCTGCACAGAGCAGGGGTGCTTTCACATTAAAAGCCCCATTGCCCCTCAGCTGGTAGAGATTCGTTGTGGATTTGTCCATCCCTCTGGCTGATTGTTTTAGGGAAGCATCATTGTGGGGAATTAGGCAGAGAAACACAGGCTAAGCAGAATCTGGGAAGCTCACACAATTCCCCAAGTTTTTGATAGCACAAGATTCCAGGGCACCAACTCAGGTGTATTTCCCAGAGGTCATATCAAGGAGTAAGTACCACAATGAGAAAACCCTCAGGATGGGCCTCACCCAGCAGGACTAGAAGGGAAGAGAGAGAATACAGGCCCTATTCCTTGCACCTTGAAGGTAAGCTGGGAAAAGTTCAAGTACCAAGCACTCACTTCAGGAGATACGACTACTGTCAGGCTGGGGGGTCTCGGGAGCGTTTGCTTTTTATTCCTTTGACTTTGGCTATTACTATTTCACCATGGACTGGAAGAGTGAATAACTAGCTTTTGGAAATAAGGAAGCTTTTACTCTTCTCTCCAGTTTCCAGCCTCTAACCTTCATTCCCTTTTTAGAACTAAATGTCATTTTGAAAATAGCCTGTAAACACTCTTGAAGCCTCATGGTAAACAAACAAAACTTTATTTTTTTCCTCATTTAAAAATGGGGCATTGAAAACAAACTGAGAGCTTGGACACCTGGGTTCACCTCACACTAAGCAAAGTAGCCCCAGAGAAAAATGGCACAGCTGATGCAGAGTATGAGGTTGATGTTCAGAAGGGCTTTCACTGAGGGGTTTTCTTCCAAGGATGCAATGACAGGGTCCACTTTGCTCACAGGCTCTGCCTGGTCCTTCCCCTCCAGTCCACAGAGCCACAGGATGGCTCTCACCACTCTGGACTGCTTGTGTGTCACATCACCTAAAAAGAACCCAAATAAAGGTCCATAAGGACAGGCCATGTCTCCCAGAGAAGAGAAGAGAGGGGACCAATCTGGTGTGTTTCATGCACTGTGATAAATACTTTTCATGCCTTTTCTGGAAGGTGTTAATACCTTCATTCTGGAAGGCTGCTTAATTCCAGAAAACTGGTATTTTTAGACTTCTTACCATTTTCAGTTTCCAACTACCTAGGGAGCCAGGTAGGTGGTGTATAGAAATCAGGGGGCCTCTTTGAATATTCAACATGCCAAAATATTCCTCACCTTCACCAAGAAATATTCTCTCTCATTTTTCTTAAAACACATGGCCTTGTGGTGCCACTTTAGGCTGACATAGGCTGACATGGGTTCATGGCCACAGTATTTTTTTTAAGGGCATGTGTGATGCTAAATGACAACTGCCGCCTCAGGGTCAGGAGGCAATTGGGGCTGCCAGCGACTTTGGCTGACTGAAGGGCGTATCTAAGGGGCATCTGCTTCATAGCTCCGGATGAGGTTCTTGTGCAGACATGTGGGCCCAGAGTTGCCGGACCATGCATTTTTCAAGAGATGGAAATCTAGAATTTTATGTGTAATCTCAGTAAACGTGTGCTGAATTGCCCACCTGAGGCATCTGTTGAAAGTTACTGAAGAACCCACTTCCAGTGGCTGGAAAGTGGGGAAGAAATAGACCCTGGGAGTCAGGGGATGCCAAAATCCCTAATCTGCCCCTTTTTGACTTGTGATTTTATAGAAAAATTTCCCTAACACATGTAATGCTTCCTGAAGGCACCTACTGTAACTGAGGAGAGAGGCAACTCACAGCTGTGTGTTTTGGACATGTTTTCTTGAACAGTGTCCAACTGGATGTTGGTGCTGCTGGCCTCTGCTGGCCCATTCTGAGAGAGGGTAGGAGGCAGGGGACTTGCTGGTGGCACCTGTTCCTTGTAGACTATGGAGTCATGACGAGTGAACCAGGTCAGGCGACTGACCTAGGGAGAAGAGATGGCTTGTGAGATTGGCCATCATCCCTTTCCCCCATGTCCTGCCCAATCCCAAGTTTGGCCTTTGCAGCTGACTGAGTCTGATCCCGGTCTTGCCCTCTCCAACTCCCCTCCAAGCTTCAACTCCCTGAATGCTTCAGAACAGTGGACACTTCCCACACTCACTTCCCCACCTTTCTTAACAACCCTGGTTCTCCTGTTCAGGTCTAACCTTCCCTTGTGCTTGTCCCTAGAGCTTACTGCAGTCCTGGAGGATTGTGGGACCCAGCAGTCAGCCACTCAGTTCAACCATTTCTCTGGCCATAGGGACTGAATTTGTTCACAGGTGACTGTGTGTCTTGAGCTGACTCCATTGATGGGAATCAGGAAGTTTGCTGGAAATGCTAGGACAAAATGTTTATGCTCTTGCTTATTGAGAATAAGAAAGGATAAATCCTGAGAAGCTACCAACCCCACGTGGGGCCTGAGAAGAAAAGCGGAATAAGAGCTGGATTCTGATGGTCTGTTCTGAGTCTTGAAATCAAGCTATTCCTAAAGCCCCACATTGGACTTTTCAGCTTTTCGAACAGTCCATCCTCTTTGCTTAATTAAGCCACTGTGGGTCCCTTTCCTGTCACTTGCTGCCAAGGGTCTCAATGGCTCTAGCATAGAACCCAAGTGTACCATCTCCTTGGAGGGCGGCTCTGTGCACCAGCTCATGGTGGACATGGTGATCACGGTGACGGCGGACAGAATCATGGAGAAGTAGAGATAGTGGATGTCCTTCACCACAGCAGGACGCTCATCTGGCTGGTCACACTGAGGTTGCACATAAATGAAGTCCAGGACCAGCCGAATCAAGCCTAGGATCAGGCCCAAGATCAGACCCCAGAAGGCACCCTGCAAATAAGAGCAAGGCCATGTTAGTGACATCCAGGGCTGTTGGGTGGCTGGCTTGAGCCTCCAGAAGCCTTAGCAAGCCATCTCAAGAGGTTGTCTTTCTAGTGATGGTCACTGCAGGAGTCTAAAGGGTGGGGGCTACTTCTCTGTTTATCTTTTACATATAATTCATCAATTACGTAGAATTTACTCATTCCTTGTTAATTCAGCTTATGAGAGAATGCATTGAAATAGAACCCCCATTACTCTTTTTCAAAGGCTAGGTAACACCCTCCCTGTATTTTCCTCCACAGAACTCATCCTCCCCAACAACACTCAAGTCAAGACACCCTCCTGTCCCCTCCAGTCCCCTCCTCTCCCATCCTCATGGCAGCACTGGGGTCTTGCACAGCAGGGGTGACCCACAACTACCTTTTCATTGCTCCGCTTCCAGAAACACCCCATGATGAAGACCACAGCCACAGGCGGCTGCAGGTAGGAACTGATGGACTGGATGTAAATGAAGAGTTGGCCACCCTGGCTGGCCTGGATCACGGGGATCCAGAGGATGGAGACCAACACCAGAAGCAATACAAACACCCTGGTGTCGAGCAGAGATAGTCCCATCATTAGTGCTGTCTTCCCTGAACATTTCTCTTATTTTTTATAGCTTTATTGAGGTGGTTACAATCCAGTAACTTTTGGTGAATATTTCTAGAGTTGTGCAGCCATCACCACAACCAAGTTTTAGAACATCTGTCATTCCAGAACATGCATTCCCTCATGCATATTTACAGGTTATTCTTGTTCCTACCCTAAACACACACTTCTGTCTTTGTAGGTTTGCCACTTATGGACATTTCACATAAATGGGATCATAAAATCTACGGTCTTTGGTGGTAGGCTTCCTTCACTTAGCATGTATTTGAGGTTCATCCATGCATCATGTATCAGTATTCAGTTCCTCTTCATTGTTGGCAAGTATTCCATTAAATGGGCATGTCATTCCCTACCCTTCACTTGAACAAGGATATTTGGATTGTTTCTATTTTTTTGACTGTTGTAAAAAATGTTGCTATGAACATCTGTGTACAAGTCTTTGTACAAACAGATGTTTTCATTTCTAGGATTGCAACTGCTAGGTTGCATGGTAAGTGTATGTGTAACTGTTTAAGAAACTGCCAATCTGCTTTTGAATAGTTGAACCATTTTACCTTCTGACCTACAATACATGAGTTCCAATTCCCCCACCTCCTTGTCTGTCTTTTTGATTATAGTCATTCTAGTGGGTGTTTGGTGGTATCCCACTGTAGTTTTCCAGGTTACAATCTTGTTTTATAGATTATTCTATATTATAACTCCTTTTGTCAGATATGTGGTTTGTAAATATTTTTCTCCCAATCTGTGGCTTGTCTCCTCATTTTCTTAATGATGGCTAATTTATCATTTTTTTCTTTTATGGCTACGCTTGTGGTATCATACCCAAGAACTCTTTTCCTAGCCCAAGGCTGACACTGCTCTCAGGGTGTACCTTCCTATGGGGCAGAGCCCCAAGGTACTTATTTACATGTATTTTACATAAAATTTACATGCCACTCATTTGTGTTATTTTCATATTCCCCTGTTAGACTTGAGAACTTGCAGAAGTCTTGGTGGAGAAACCTTTACCCACAAAAAAACCCAGGACACCCTCCTCCCTTTTCCCTGGCTACTCCTATTCACCCCTCAGGTCCCAGTCCAGGTTGGGGATTCCTCCTCTGAACCCTAGGTCTCCTGACTCCCCAGTCATAGCATCTTGTTGTATGCTAAATAATCAGGCAGCCTGTATAGTTGCCTGGTTATTTGTCCTTTAGCTCCATGAATACAGAACTGAATTGTTTCTTTTCATTGCTTTATGTCCAGCATCTGGCACATAGTAGTTGCTCATGGAACATCTCTTGAATCAATGACTGACTTACACATGGGGTCCTAATGTACGTCATGTTCACCATCAGAGGAGGCTGAACCTGGGTAAGCTTCTGGTTGGACTTTGCCCCTGGGTGAGGTTGGCTCTCTGCTTCCTGGTAACTGGACATTTCCTGCCCTGGCCCAGCCCTACTCAAGAAGACCTTACCTGCCCACAATCATGAGCTCCTTCTCAGATGCCCGAGGCCGGAAGTGATTCCAGAGGTCCATGGTGAAGATGGTGCTGGCACTATTAAAGATGGAGGTGAGGGAGGACATGAGCGCCGCCACCATAACAGCAATCATGAGCCCACGGAGCCCTGGGGGCAGAAGGGAGGTCTGTGGGCCTCAGGGTTTTTCTGCTCACAGCCCCTGCCTTCACTCATGACCCCATGACCCCAGGCCCATAGCCAGCTGACCCCAGGAGGTTCAAGTCTGAAGAATCAGAACTCAGGTGGGAACCCCAAGGAAGGACTGGGTGTGGGGACTAAGCAGAGCCCCATGTACAGCCAGGACCTGAGCTTCGTTTGGGGGCCCTGGCTCTGGAGCTCAGTTCCTTGGTCCCAGAGTGCATTCCTTCCCACCACCCACCCATCCTGTCCCTCCTTCAGCTTAGAGCCCAGCCAGTTCTTCCCTCCTACATGCTGCAGGGGATGAGGGGACATTACCTGTGGGCAGGAGCTCCAGCACGAGTTTGGGATATGCGATGTCAGAGCAACCGGAGGGATTGCCACAGACTTTCTGGCAGATCTCTGGATCTGCACAGGCCACTTGATCTGTGGAGAAGACAAGGCCCAGAGGTGAGTTCACACACCCTCAGGGCCCCAGGCCAAGCCCAAACTCAGCCTGACCCTGGCCAGCATGGAGATAGCTTATGGTTCAGTGAAATAAAAAGGAGCCTAGACTTTACAAACCATGACCCTCTTACCCAACCTTTCTGAACTTCAGGCTCCATATGTGTAAAACTTGGACAATAACATAAGATTGTAGTGAGGGTGGACTAAAATGGTGTATATAAACACTTAGCACAGGCTCTGACACATAAGAAATGCTGAATACAAGGCAGCTATTACTGTAGCTGTAACAGTAATACTGTAACTCAGGTACAGCTGAGGCCCCCAGCAGCCAGTCTGAAAACAGATTCCACCTCAGGCTCCATCTCTCTGACACCCAAACAGGGACACAGAGCTGCAAAGGAGAATGCTAGCCCTCAACACATGGCAAACATGTTTTAAATTTCTCGTTTCCCATCTTATTCTCAACAGCCATTCCTCACTTTGGACACATAAAAACCCAGCCATGCTGGTTCTGAACTCTCTCCTCTTTCTGCAGTTTGGTTCTTATCTTTCCTGAACAGCATTCTGATCTTCCCGTGTAAATCCATCTAGGCTTCCTGGTACCTCTTGCTCTGCATCTCTACCTGTTAGCATGATGAACACATCCCAAGCATGCAAACACAGCCAGCCTTTTGGGAAAACAGAGATTAGCTTTAGATGGGAAGGGACCTGATTATAATCACCCAGCAAAGTCAGAACTGAAACACAGGTCTCCTGACTTCCAATCCAATTTGTCAGAGAAGGAAGGCCAAGGGAGTGAACATTCTTCCATCTTTAATGGGCTGGCAGTTACCCCATCCAGGGCCTAATCCTGGCCACCAGGACCTTCAGACTCTCTGTGTTGTCTCAGTGGTTTGGCACCTGCCTCTGAAGCAAGACTTTCTCATCACCTCTGTCTTCCTCAGCTCCTCATATCCAAGCTGATGCTCCTCACCACCATCTCAATGCCTAGCCAGCACCATTCACCCCAGCTGGACCACTTATTACTTCTCACATCTCTTGCCAGGTGGAATAACTCCCTTAAATAGTCCCCAGACCCTCTTTCTGCTCAATCCAAAGCCTTTGGTCCTTCTTGCTCATTCTGACAGGTGACGCTGCTTTCCTGACCACCTTCTGTGGTAAATGGGAACAACTTTAGTTTAGGGGTGGGCATGGGGCCCTTCACTGCTCACGCCCATCTCCTCCCTGGTTCTCATGCAGTTGTAGCATCATGGTGACCATGTAGTTGGGGCCTCAAGTTCACAAGTGGCCTCAAATGCAGATGTTTGACAGCATCTCCAGGTGAGGTTGTATATTTAGTCCCTATTTTCTATCTGTATGAAAACTGTTAATTTAACAGATGCTAACATTTGAAGTATACCACAATTTAAAAATCCAATATTGTAGCTTCATTTTCTCATTTAATGGAACATAATACCTAAGAAATGGAAATAGCCTCAGGAAATAGCCTTTCATCCATTGGGAAGCCCAAGGGTCAGCTGGTCTTTGTAAAACTCCTCCACTCTCTGTTGTGCCTTCTCAAGGTTGGGGCCCTCCCCTCCACTAACATCCCTTAATGGGAGAGGAAATGGGCACTGAGGCCATGATTAATAATATTGATAGCAATTACTATGGAATAAAAGTAGATGCCAAACTCTGGTTCAGCCTTAGACAAAACTAAAACTGCAGACTAAAAATGACATTTGATGAGAAGAATTGGGATGAATTAAAAGAATCAATCTTGTTGAAAAAAATGCTTTAAAAAAAATCCTCACCTAAGGATTTTAGAGAGGAAGGGAGAGGAACATTGATGTGAAACATTGATCCATTCCCTTCTGTGTGCACCCTGACTGGGGAATCATCCTGCAACCTAGGTATGTGCCCTGACCAGAAATCAAACCCACAACATTTTGGTGCACAAGATGATGTTGTAATGAACTGAGCCACCTGGCCAGGGTGAGAAAAATGCTTTTAGGAGGTCAAAGTTCTCGACTGTTTATGACTCTTCTGAGAAAGTTTAGGGAAAAAAAGAAAACAGTTACAATCTCATGGCCAGAACATGGTAAGAAGCCTCCCAGGTGGGGGCAAAGGTCATACTTACATTAAAATCTGTGGGCTCTGCCTCTTGTCCAAAAGCTCATCTCTTCAAGACACACTGAGAAGAAGTAAGGATCTCCTTGTGGTATCTAATTAACTGCAAAGTTTTTGCTTACCCTTCTAGGAATGCAACCTTCAACCATGTTCGAGGCAGAAAACTGTTCGGTCTAAGGAATGTGTTCATCATAGGGACATTAGTTGGCTCAGCTAAGTGATAAATGAAGCCAATATCTGCTCACCTCTCCTGCATTAGTTAATCAATTATTTCATGTATGGAGTGGATTCCCTTGTCAGGGCCTCTGATGCTTGATATGTAGGAAGCCTCTAATAGAATCAAATGCAAACATAGCACAAACCTCCTCCTTCAAAATGCCAACATTCGCTATGATTCAAGGCTACGGGTAAACACTGTACACACACCTTCTCATGTGATGTTCACCACTTGTTGAGGAAAATATTGTTATACATCTTTTAAAGACAAGTAAACTGAGGCACAGAAAGGTTAGTTAGCTCCCCCAAATCATACAGCTAGTAAGTGTCATAGACAGATCTCAAATCCTTAGTTTATTACAAAGCTCAGATGGCTTTGTAAATAGGTATATCTCTAGACTTTTGTGTTTTATTGTCTTGAGGGTTATTTTGCTTCTCTTGTAATTTCCACTAGTTTCTTTAAAAGTATGTGCCATTTCTCAGACAGACTAAGTGGAAGAGGGTGTTGTCCAGGCTCATGAGAGCTCAGGATTGGAGCATCCTTTTAGGCAGTTCCAGAGCCAGTTGAACAGTCACTGGGGAGCTGGTGGAGCCAAGATGTAGAGAAGTGGAAATGGGAAGGTACTGTGGCTTTTCCCTAAGTCTGGCATTTTAGGTCAAGGCTTCTTAATCTTCTGATGGGCTTGTTAAAACAGATTCCTGAGCCCTGGCAGGTGAGGCTCAGTGGATGGAGCACTGGACTGCAAACTAAAAGGTCACTGGTTTGATCACCAGTCAGGGCACATGCCTGGGTTGTGAGCCAGGTCCCCAGTTGGGGGCATGTGAGAGGCAACCGATCACTGTATCTCTCACATACTGATGTTTCTCTCCCTCTTTCTCCCTCCTTTCCCCTATCTCTAAAAGTAAATAAATAAAATCTTTTAAAAAAGATTGCTGGGCTCAACCCATGGATCCAGATTCAGTAGTGCTTTGAGGCCTGAAAATTTGCACTTCTTTTTCTTAAAATTAATTAATTAATTAATTGTTTATTTTTAGAGAGAGGGGAAGGGAGGGAGAAAGAGAGAAACATCAATGTATGGTTGCCTCTTGTGTGCCCCCACTGGGGACCTGGCCCACAACCCAGGTGTATGCCCTGACTGGGAATCAAACTGGCGACCCTTTGCTTCATAGTCAGTCCACTGAGCCACACCAGCCAGGACAAAATCTGCATTTCTAACAGTTCCCAAGCTGTCACTGCTGCAGCTGAGGACCACACTTTGAGAAGTACCCTCTTCACTCTACTCTTTTAACTCCTTTTGCATTTACTGGTTTTATCATATGCAGGAGTGTTTTGATATCTATTTTATATTACTTTTCATGAGTACTGGACTCCTTTGTTACATTACAAAGTCCTTAGAAGTGTAGAACATGACCTTATGTTTCATTTAATAATAAAACATTGTTGATTGGCTGACTGTCAAGAGTATTGGGCCAAAGCTTAAAATGTGATTCTCTGAGAGAGACAGTAGCATGATTTAGAGTCAGTTTTTGGAGGCAGACACATCTGAACTTAAACTCTGGCTCATCCACGATAGCCACATAACTGCCCACAAGTTACTTAATCCAGAAGTGATAGAGTCCTCTTTTTCCCCTTAATCCCACATCTAATCCATCATTAATTGGTTGTTTCATTCTCAAACATATGTTCAAACTACCCCTGTGGCCTCTTTCAGAAGGGGTCCCTGCCCAGAACCCCCGTGACATCTCCCTAGGAATTTTCCCCACAGTGCTGACTTAGCACAGTCAAGAGATATCTCATTTATCTATTTACTTTCTTTTCTGTCTCTACCACTAGAATGAAAGACCCACAGCAGCAGGGATACTGTATGTCTTGTCCTCTTATGAATCCCCAGGGCCTTCTAAAATAAGGCCTTCTAAAACTTGCTCTCAAAACAGTTGTTGGACACATGGACAAATAAATAAATAAATGAGCAAATGAATTTTTCTGAGCCTGAGTTTCCTCATCTGTAAATGAAAATAACAATAATAATGCTAACCTCATAAGATCATTTTGAGGAGTAAAGGAAATAATACAAGTATAAAATAATAAGAATGAATCTTGTGTAGTACTTTCCATGTGCCAGGAACTGCTTTAAGCCTTAGCAAGTATTTTCCCCATTTTACCAATGAAGAAGCAGAGGCCAGGAGAGATTAAGTGACTTATTTGAGGTCACACTGGCAGTAAAGGGCAGAGCCAAGATCCAGGCTCAGGGAGTTCAGGTCAGAGTCTGCATTCTCAACCACCACATTCTGCTGCCAAACTTCACATAGGGACTGGCGGTTAGAGCAATGGGTGTTGGCTGTTGGAAGCCATGGTCTTTGTTCCTATCTCAAGCCTTGCCCAAGAGAAGAGCTGTATATTTTCCTTCAAGTCACCACAAACCCCAGAAACCAGTTCTTACTCCCATCTGGAGTTTTCCAAGGTGGTGACCCTTCTCTGGAAACAGGACCAGTGACTCTATGGGTTCTTCATCCTGTCTGGGCTGGGGCAGCACAAGCCCAAAGTTTAGCACCACAGACAGCTCCCTGCTTCCCTTCCCCAACTCTCCCTTCCTAATTCCTTTGTTCCTAAATTATTTTGACAAAACATCTGGACCACCCAACTAACTATGTCACCCTATCCTTTCTTTACTTCTGTGTGACATTGTAGGATAAGGCATGGGGGAGGAAGCTTTTTTCTGTATAGGTCACTGCTTCCTGACATTCCAGTAACCCCCCATAACAACCCCCATCCCCAGTGCTGCTTAATCCCCACAGGGCAAACCCCATCCCTGTACCACATTACAAGAAAAATAGCTAAGGCAAATACTCTAAATGCTTTAATATCCCTTATTTTTGTTAGGAAAACTAGCCCCCAAACAGTTCCATTGGGCCTAAGTTACCGAACCACAAGGCTCAAACACTAAAGCATGAGGCTTCAGGAAACTGACATCTGAGACCACAGATTTTAGCCTACTTTATGGCTTCAAAAAAATATAGTTGAGGCAAGACCCCAGGTGGATTTCCACTGCACTTGGCCTGGGACATCTATAGCATGTTCCCATTGGACCGGTGTTGGGAAATGGTATAGAGCCAGTTGATGCCTTGGATAGATGCCTCTCAGCTGAGTCACTAGAAGGGGCTTCAGTCACATTCCCTTAGAGCAGCCAGTAATATGTTTCTAGCATTTCTGGGTCTGAGACTCACAGACACATGACCTCTCTCTCCAACTTTTTTCTCACCTGGGAAGAGAACACGACTGATCATACCAGGGAACACCATCATGAAAAGGGGCAGCACCTTCAGGTACGCAGCCAGCAGAGAGCCTCCCTTGGCATGGGACAGGTTTTTGGCAGCCAGACTCCGCTGAACAATAACCTGGAAAACAGTGGAGTGATTGGAAGCTGAGATGGCTATCTCTTAAGGCACACTAAGTGTGCATAGCTTCTTGGTAGGCACAGTGAACTTGGAACTTGGTTTCCTGGCTTCTCTTAGAGGAAGCATCTCTTTCCTATTCTCAATCCCTTTCCTTTATTCTGTGGTTGGACCTGTTCACTTAGAGTTCTCCATAGAATTACTCCACTTCTTTGGCCACTCTGATTGGTTAAGAAAAAGTATGTACCCAATGCAGGCCAATTGCAGCCCTACATGGAAATTTCTCCTAAAAGAGGCACCCTACCCCCTGCATCCTCCACTGGAACGGCTAACCAAGAAAGCAGCTTACAGTGCGATTGCATCTCTGCCATTTAATCAGGAAATCCTTCTGAGGCGGAAGTCATCTCAGAGGAAGAAAAGGAGGAATTGGAAAGAAAGAGAGACAGTTTCTCATAACATAGTTAGAACCCCTCAATCCAGCTATGCCAACTCTGGAAACCAGTCCTACTTCCCCACTCCTTTGCTGTGTGGTCTTCGGCAAAAAATTTTAACTCTCTTTGCCTTGGTTTCCTGATCTATAAAATGGGGGGGGGGAGTGGAGATATTAGAACTGTCTTGACAATTAAATGAAGTCAGACCATTTAGAATATTTAGAATAGAGTCCAATAAATAGTAACTGCGTGATAAATATTAATCATTATTATTCATCTCTGCCCACCTGCAGTCATGTAAGTTAAAGCAAACATATGGTTAAACTATTTCCCCCCCTATGGATGACTAAAAAGTCTCATTAAATCAGCAAAGAATCATTAATGGGAAGAGCGTTAAGGGGTAAGATTTGCCCCCATCTCCATACCACACCCCTAATAATCTTTAGGCTCCATAGTACACATTTCTCTATTCAGGAGAAAACAAATTGTGTTTGAGAGCATTTCATTCTCAGAAGCCATGGGGCTGGCCCTTTCTCACACAGTTGCCAGAAGACACCAGAATCAATGTCAAATTCAATATGAAATCTGCAACTTTAGCAAAGGTCCAACTGCAGTAACAGTGACACAAACTGAGCTCTGTGAACAGGTTTCAAGGGCAGGTGCCTGTGCCCACGGGACATACCCATTCGGCCAGGCAGAACTCAGAAGAGCCCAGTTTCAATCTGGTCACCCAGATTAGGAGTTTGTTTTTTGTAACTTTCAAACCCTAAACGGAATAGTGGTCAAGTGGCACTTTATCAGTAACAAACATCTCAGTTGAAAAACAAGTTAACCGAGAGGAATAAAAGCATGACACAGAATGTGGGAGGAGGGTTTTAGTGAGCCCGGTCCTCACCCAATATGGTGTCTAGCGTGCATCTGCCTTCACTTGCTCTTCCTGCAACACCCAGATGCAGATTTTCCCTCACTTAGGTGGGAAGGCCCGGAGAGGCCTGTCAGGGAGAGGTGATGGCAGTGGGCTTGGTGGCCAGGCAGTGGCTTCTGTACAGATGGGCAGCTGGGGGTTGGCTCTCTCTTACACAAGGTTCTGTATAAACCCCAGAATCAAGAGAACACCCAGTTGGTGAGTTGGAGCAAAGAAATAGAGTGTTTAAAAGTGCAGACAGACTTAAGTGTGGATCCCCTTCTATCAGGTCTTTGTAAGCTTGGATAAGTTCTTAAACTCCTCAGCCCTCAGTCTTCTCATCTGCTGAATGGGGATCATAATAGTGCTCCTTCTGAGGTGCCTAGCAGTCCATACGCAAAAAGAGTACTAGTGATTATTATTATTGCCACTGCTGTTGTTGGATGAAGCCAGAGAAAGAAGTTCAAATAGGTAACCAAAATAGAAGAGAGTTAAAATTAGATTTTAGAAACTAGATCAGAGAGCCACATGGCCACAGTCCAGGAATGTGGAAACGGCTAACATTGGACTAATAGTGCAAGCAAGAAGCTGGTCTTGGGGCAATACCTGGGCAGGTGTAATTGTCTGTGGCTGGTTTTCATGAATGAGTTTTGACCTGGTAGTGGAGGGGGTCTTAAAAGGACCAAGACAGAGAAAGCAAGAACAGGAAGGAGGACAGAAGAGAAATGCAGCCACTCAAGTCTGGTAGGAGTGAGGAATTAAGAGAGAGACAGAGAGAGGGTCTGAGGTAATGCTGCCAAGGAATTGGGCTGTCTGGGCTTGTGGCTACTGTGTATAGTATGCCTATATCTTATCCTGATGCCTCCTCAAAAACTCTCTTTTGGGTGGCGTGAAGCTAGGTCTTGGCAAAATTCATCCCCTCAAAGGGAAGCTCAGAGTGTTTGCTGCCTAGGACACTGGTCCCCACAAGGCCTCCTCCAGCCTTCGGATCAGATCTACCTGAGCTCAGAACTTTCTCTACTGTTTCCTTAAGCTTTGGGTCTTGAAGCATCTGAAGAAGTTATGGAGGCCTTGGTGGTTGCCAGCGGCTTTCTCAGCTGGTTCAGTGAACTGTGGACAAAGAGTAAAATGTATTGTTATCCTAGTGATGCTGTGGTGAGCAGGACAAAGTTGGAATTCTTCCCTTTTGTTTTATAGTGGCCACCAATGGGGTAGTCTTCCCAGAGTGTCCACCCCCTCTCCACATGGCTGCTGTATCCTCTTGGGCACAGTTGCCTGATGCAGGGGTCAGCACCTGACCCAAGCTGGGCCAATCAGAGCCCAGGCACTAGATTTTTGGATTTAGAATTTAGGGATTGTCAGCCTCTTTGCTGTTGACAATGAAGTCAATAGGTGAGAAAAATAGGTGAGGGAAACAAGAATAAGTTCTAGCACTTTCCAAAGGCTCATTCAACTTCCTACAGTTTGTATTCCATGAGCTAATAAATCCCTACCCTTTTCCTGAGCTAATTTAAATTTGACTTTTTCCTGTCACTTGCAACCAAGTATACCTTACAAGCACAAATTGTACTTGTTTGAATGTTGAAAAAGCACAGCCTCCAGATATGAATTCAAGAAACAGCTGAGTAAGTTTCAAGACAGTTACACCTCCTCTCAAACACCCACAAACCCTGAGAGGAGGGTATCCCCCTGCATAACAACCCTCCAAGCTCACAGCAATGTTCGGAAAATGAATTGCTTTCATACATACAAAATAGTTAGATCAGTGACAGGCAAGTGACACAGTATCAGTAAATGTTTGAGCATCATTAATCTTGGCAATTGTTATTCGCCTCTTCCATCTCTGCCCGGGAGGATCTGTAATGAACTTGCAATTCGTGAACAATAAATTCTGCCTTGCCTTTCTTCTGTCCTAAAATGAGCCTTATACAGCCTTCTGGCAAAGATGTGCACATCCCAGGGCAGCACACACAGAGAACAACAGTCTTTGGAGTCTGTAGAATCCCACTCAACAACAACACCTGTGCAGTCAAGACCACAGTCACAGGGCTCGTGGGGGCATGGGTGTCTCACCCTCCTGCCCTGCCTGGCATGTGGAAGGAGGTGGAGCTCCCTTGGACCAAGTCTCCAGATCCTTGAACAAAACAGGGAGGACTGGAGATGGACTTTGGGGGCACACACTGGAATGCCAGCTCATGAGGATTTGAGGAATCTCAAGTAAATGTTTATACGGATTTATCAATGTAAGCTGGTGGACTGCATCAAGAGCAATAACATAAACTGTAGTAAAATGTAAATGTTTTTAATGGTTTGTTTATTAAATGTCTCTGCAACGAAAGCACTATGACCAAATTCTTCATGTTCCCCTCTTTTGTAACTCCACTGAACAGGAAGCAGAGGCTCAGAGGTGTTAAATCGTGTCTCAGGATTATGCTACCTGAACTGGATTCTAGGTCTGTTCATCGTAAAGCCCATGATCGGACCTGTACTGTCTCCAAGGGTTCTCCCACTTGAGATTTCTAAGGAGGAAAAGGGGGTCTGCCTCTTAAAGGGGCAGGGTCTGGGTATTGCACCGTCACTGCCATGGTACACCATGGTACTTAACTCTTCAAGTGGATGCGATCCAGCCCGTGTGGGGCCCAGGCTTCATTCTCGGCACTGTCTCCTTTAGTTAAACTCTCATCAGCCCTAACTATACAATTTGGTTTATAAACTGCTACACAGACCTGACTGTTAATGTAACAGAAAACAAAACAAAAACATTTCAACTGGTGATACAGTCACTGGATTTGAAACCTAGAAAATAAACAGGTGGGAAGTGATACAGTTCCCACCCGACCTAGCATCTCTGCCCACATACTTGTGTATCTGCTCTTTTCTCTTTTAGACACATCCAACCAGTTTCTTTATGTGTATACAAGTAAATGCAATCTATTGAGTTTATTCTCTTTCTTTTAACAAAACAGGGTTTTGCACACACTGTTGTTTTCTTCTTTTCTTGTATCCTTTTTTCACACCAGCTACACATATGCCTGTGACCTGTGCTCTGGTGGCTCCCTCCACTGCACACGCCCTTTCCTCTACAGCCACATGGGGTCCTTGCTCTCCTCCTGGAACCTGTGCCCAAAGGTGACTTCCAGGCCTATCTCCACTCACCTTTTACATTGCACATAATTTATTTATTTATGTCTGTCTATCCCAACTGGAGGAAGGTTAGCTCTAGGATCTCCCTCGAGCCCTGTCTGATTTGTTTACTTACAACGATTTTTGAGTGCCTGGTACATAGACAAAGTCCAATGAACATTTGTCCAGGAAATAGTTTCTTTTTTTTTGTAAAAGATTTTATTTATTTTTAGAAAGGGCAAGGAAGAGAGGAGAGAAACAGCAATACGTGCTTGTCTCTCATGTACCCCGCTACTGAGGACCTGTCCTGCAACCCAGGCATGTGCCCGGACTGGGAATTGGACGAGTAACCCTTTGATTTGAAGGCAGGAGCTCAATCCACTGAGCCACACCAGCCAGGGTAGTCCTATAAGTAGTTTTAACCTCTGTTTAGAATGTCTTGTCTCTTCTGCTTGCTGAATCTTCCCAGACATTCAGCAGGTTGGATTAAGCTTTGCAATTGTATGAGCCAAGCAAGAAGTAAGATAGCGTGTAGAGCAGTAGAGAGGAAGGCATTATGGAGGATGGGGGTGGAGGGGAGAAAGGCAAATGAGAGCACAGCAGGAGAGAGAACATCTCCAGACTTTCCCAAGAGTGTCCTGGAGGGAGCTAGTGCAGCCAGCTGCCCTTCCCATACCTGATCTGTGCACCAGTACCAGAGAGATGGGATGGACATTCCAAGTAGGATCCCTGGCCATGGGAGGTCAGATGTCAGCGGGTCTCGGAAGATGTGGAAGGCATCTTCTCGGGGAAGCCCACAGCTGCTGTTTTCAGTACGGTTAGTGGCCAGGGCCAAGAAATACTTCTCCGTCAGGCCTTCCAGCCCTCCAACGGCAGCAAAACCTAGACATCAGAGGAAGCCCGAATGTGCCAGGAGCTCAGATGGCTCTCCAGCAGTGATGGGATTGTTAGAGACCAGGAAACCCTACTCAGAGTACAGTTACTAAGGAGAGTTAGGGCCTTAAATGTTCTTAGCCACTTTTTTTAACGCCTTTGGTAGTGAGTATGGAATGTTTCTCAGAATAAGATTGCTAAATACATAACACAAAATGTGTAGGATTTTAAAGAACACCAAATATATTAAAGACAATCATGAAAATATAAAAACTACTGTGATCCAGTCATTTATTTCTTTGCCCACTAAGTAGTTAAAATCTAGTGGGAGATCTAGTAACAAATTTCATTTCAAAGTAGCCCTGAACATGAACAGGATTTCAATGCACCAGCAACAACTGTAAGAATATCTGCATAAAAACATCTGTGGTAGCCTTTGGTATCAAAGTCACATATGCGGCTAATAATTCCATGGTTTATTGTCTATGTTTATAATTGGAAAATGCTAAATTTCAGTGACAGATTTATGAAAATAAAGGTGTTTTTTTCTCCATTCAGGATTTACAACTGCCCTGAATTCTGCCCACAGACCCCACGTTAAAAAAACCCTTGCCTTAAGGAAGTGATCTTTTATCTCTGAACTTCTCAGCATCTCTCAACTCAAGGTATCACAAGAATGGCACATGTATTTTGTGACTTAGAGCAAGTGGCTTCCCATCTCTGAGGCTGAGTTGCCTCATCTGCTAGTGAGGATAATGTCATACCAGCCTCACAGGGCTGGAGCTAGGGCTCAGTGAGACATTGCACATGAAACACACAGCATCTGGCCCAAAGGTGAGCTACTCGAAAAAATAATAAAGTACCGTCATTTGGAATCTGCTTTTTTCATTAATCGAAAGGATTCAGTGTTACCCCAAAATAATGTTGCTCTCACTAGATTACATTCTAGAAAGCCTTTTTTTTTGGGGGGGGGGGGTATAGAAAACATGAGGTTGTTTTTACCAGTTAGGTAGAAATAGCTACTAGGAAAATAATTACTGTGCTGGCAAGTTTTTGCCATACTTTATTTCTCTGAAAAATTATTTTGTGGTAGTGGTGGTGGGGCATCAATAATTGACAATAATCAACACAAAATATTTTTTGCCAACAATTGGACCCACCCATCTGAGTGTGTAAAGCACGGGCACTTCACCTTGCATATATAGCAGATAGAAAAGCTGAGAATAAACCACCCCAGGGTGGGTGAGGACAGAGAAGGCACAGCTGCACAAACTGTAATGTGCACAGGAATCAATAAAATGCAGACTTGGATCTGGCAGGTTTGGGTGGGGCCAGAAATGCTGCCTTTCGCAGGCTCCCGGTGGATGCTGATGCTGCCTGTCCACAACCCACACTCTGAGTGGCCACCAATGGAATTCAAAGTCCTGTTAGCATAAAGAAAAGTGAGTGATTTTGACTATTAATCTGATTTCAACCACCTTACTAAACTCTTTTTTTAGGTCAGTTTTTCAGGTCCTCTTTTTTTTCCTAGGTTGTGAGTCATGTCATCTGCAAATGATAATAACTTTGTCTCTCTTTTTTTAATCTTATGGATCTTATTTTCATCGAATTAAATATTAGATAGCACTTTCCCTGATTCTAATGGGATTATGTTTCATGTTTCTTGGTTGCCTTTTTGAGGTTTTTTTTTAAACAAGTGTTATAATTTCTTCTTTCATTATCGGACTCTTAAAATTTCCTATTTTCTCTTAAGTCAAATTTAGTAATTTATCTCTGGCTGGGTGGCTCAGTTGGCTGGACTGTCTTCCCAAGCACCAAAAGCTTGTGGATTCCATCCTCAGTCAGGGTGCGTTTGGGCGGCAACTGATTGATGCTTCTCTCTTGTGCCCCATTCCTCTCTCTCTAAAATCAATACACATATCCTCGGGTGGGGATTAAACTTTTTTTAAAAAATAATTTAGACTCTTCTAGAAAAACATTTCACATGAGTTTTCATATTTATTAGCATAAAGCTTTGTATATTATATTCTTATCTCCTAAAATCTTTTTCTCTGTGCATTTAGTTTGTTTTCTCATTCCTAATTATACTGCCCTGTTTTTCTTTCTTTCCCTTGACTTGATTTGCCACTGTATTTTATGGTCTTTTTCAAAGAAACAGACATTGCAGTAATTCACCCTGTAGTTTTGTCTTTTCTAATTCACTAAATTGGGCTTCCATAGTCATGGATATAATTGTTTTTTTAGGGTTACAGCTTTTGATTTCATCGTTGATTGTGAAATGTAATATTCTCATCATTATTTCTAAATAGTACATAATTGCAATTTTATTTCCTCTTTGAAGCAAGAACTATTTAGATGATGGCTTTAAAATTTCTAAGTAATTAGATTTTTTAAATTTACACTTTTTCTAATAAGTTTATTTATTTATTTTTCTTTTACATGGGCAAAATAATGTAATCTGAACAATGTTGACATAGGTATTTTTGCAAAAATTGGTTATTTTTCAATAGTTAATTTTCATAGATGGCTCTATAATGCTAGAAAAATGTATATTTACTGTTCTGAGAATAATTATTCATTTATACCATTTATAACTCCTCAAACTTTATTTATTTTTTGGCTTCTTATACTGTGATGTGTTAAAGTATTTTCATACTGTTTTGGTTTCTGTCAATTTCTCCTATTTCTTTGCTCTGTGTATCTTGCTACAATGTCATTTAATACACAAAGGTTATATCTCCATTGCAAATTTGCAATTTTTCAAAATAAAGTGACTTTCCCCTCTGTTTAATGTTTTTTTGCCTTATGCTATACTTTGTTTTATGTGTGCCACTTACAAATTATATGAAGTTGAATTTTCTTAATCCAAACCATAATCTTTGAGTTTTGTTGAGTTTTTATTTGATGGCTCCAAATTATCCAAAATTAACAGAATTAAACCACAATTCCAAAAATCTTAGAGAATCGCAAGCAAGATAAATATGAAAAATCCTATATTCCCATCTAGACCTATCACATGAAAACTGCTGAATATCAAAAATAAAGAAAAAGTCTTGAAGGCTGTCAAAGGAGGCAGGGAGAAACCCATGCTACACTGAGAAGAATAAAGGTAAGAATTACGGTAGACTGCTCCAAAGCTATGCAAGCTACAAAACAATAGAGTGGCATCTTTAAAGTGCTTGGAAATAAAAATAACTTACAATATTATACCCAGTGAGAATATTTTTCAAAAATGAAGGAAAAATGGAGATGTTTTCAGGCAAACAAAAATGGAGAGTCCATTACCACAAGTCCCACGTTATGAGAAATAAAAATATTCAGAAATAGAATGAAGGCTTATATTCATTTGCATTATGTAAGAGCTTTTTCTTTTTCTTTAAATCACTCTAGAAGATAGTAGACTGCCTAAAGCAAAACTTGTAGCAGTGAATGGGGTTTATAACAGGAGTGAATGTGTGGCAACAACAGCACAAAACATGAGAGGGAGGATCTGGGAGTGCACTATCGTGAGGGTCTGAAACCGCAATACTGTAATGAAGCAGTGCAACAAAATCTGAAGGCAGACTGAGATGACTGTTGTAAACCCTAGGGCCAGCACTCAAATGAGCCATAAGTGAAGAAAAATGGAACCAGAGGACAAATGGAACAAATAAGCAACTGGCAAGATAGTAGATTTTAATCTAATCCTATCAATAATGATATAAATGGAATTAAACTAAAGACACAAATTAAAAAGAGATCATCAGGTTAGATTTAAAAAACAACTATGTGATGTTTACAAGAAACCTGCTTTAAGTGTAATACAAATAATATTTATACAAATAATATATAAATGATATAAAATGATAAAATGATAAAAATATATACATATATATCCCTTTTATTTATGTATTTAATCATTTATCCATCTTAATACAGAAAGAGCTCTTAATTTTGACTTTTAAAAACACAGCAAGTTTTTGTGATAAGCACAGCTCTCCTTCTGCTAAAGTAACCATGCCTCAAGCAGGAAGGCCCCATGAGTAAGCTTTTGACAGCAGGGTTTGCTGATCCCAGTGGTGAGAACAGATGTCCCTGCTTGAAGGAGGTGTTGCCATCCACCCAGGTGACCGGACACCCACTTACTGTAGCCCATCAGGGTGAGCGCTCCTATAAGCATGATCACAGTCTGCAGGGCATCAGTGTAGATCACAGCAGCCAGGCCACCTGGGGAGGGAGGGATAAGTACTGATGTGAGGGTCAGGTGCTCTGACAGAGAAGACTTACGCTGGGTCACAGAGGGAAGCTGAAAGGTCAAGACCTGACTGTGGAGATTGCTCAGTGTTAATTGTCTGCAAAGATGGCCACAATATCTCCTGTGCATGCCTGTTTTGCAGTGTGACTTTGCTACACCTTCCGCGTTGAAGTGAAGTTGATTTCTCTACCTCTCAAATATGGGATTGGCCGAATAACTTGTTCTGACCAACAGAACATGGTGGGAGTGATATAGCGCGGCTTTAAGCCTAGGCCTCAAGGGGGCCTTCAGCTCCTGTTTTTGCTCTGCTGTTGCCCTGAGGGCCACCATGCTTCTTTAAGAAACCTAGTCAGCCTAGGAGGAGGATGGTGGTCTGCATGGAAGGAAAGCCCAGCTGACAGCCCAAGCAAACCGCTAGCCATGTGAGTGAGGCCACCTTGTTCCAACATCTGTGCCAGGTGCCATCTGGCTACTGTTAGGTCGGGCGTGGTGAGACAAGATGGCCGCTAGGGGCTGAAGCCCGCGAAAAGCTAGCTGACGTCAGATGAAAATGACTGGAGAAGTGGGCAAAACCAGGAACAACATCACCATAGCAACTCGCCCATAAAAGGATCGACCAATGATATGTCGCCACCTCGCTTAAAAGAGCCAATCCTCAGCTGCCATGATGAGTATTACCCCAACTGCATGTATAAAGTTCTTTCCCTTCTTAAGTTCAGGTGTGACATCCTCGGCCTCAACCTGCGGACCGGAGAACCTTGCCCGGGTGCACAACCCCCAATAAAGCTCTGTATTGCACCATTTTGTGGCTGATTGGCATTATTTCCTCAGCAGAATACTAATAACCTTACAGCTACAATTCACCTGAACCAGGTGAGATCACCAGAACCACAAGCAGCAGACAATCTGTGAAGTGAATTTTGAGCAACAAAGAACCATTACTGTATTTTTTTGTAATTCTTTTTTTGTTTTGTTCTTTAATATATTTTATTGATTATGCTATTAGAGTTGTCCCATTTCTCCCCCATCATTCCCCTCCACCCTGCACACCCCCTCCCACCCACATTCCCCCCTTTAGTTCATGCCCATGTGTCATAAGTTCTTTAGCTTCTACATTTCCCACACTATTCTTGCCCTCCCCCTGTCTATTTTCTACCCACCATCTATGCTACTTATTCTCTGTACCTTTTCCCCTCTCTCCTCCTCCCACTCCCCTGTTGCTAACCCTCCATGTGATCTCCATTTCTGTGGTTCTGTTCCTATTCTACTTGTTTGCTTAGTTTGCTTTTGTTTCAGGTGCGGTCATTAGTATCTGTGAGTTTGCTGACTTTTTACTGTCATGTTTTTTATCTTCTTTTTCTTAGATAAGTCCCTTTAACATTTCATATAACAAGGGCTTGGTGATGATGAACTCCTTTAACTTGACCTTATCTGAGAAGCACTTTATCTTCCCTTCCAATCTAAATGAAAGCTTTGCTGAGTAGAGCAATCTTGACTGTCATGATTTGGAATACTTCTTTCCAGCCCCCCCCCTTTTTTTAAAAGATTTTATTTATTTATTTTTAGAGAGGGGAAGGGACAGAGAAAGAGAGGGAGAGAAACATCAATCGGTTGCCTCTCCCATGTCCCCAGCTGGGGACGTGGCCTGTAACCCAGGCATGTGCCCTGACTGGGAATTGAACCTGCGACCCTCTGGTTTGCAGGCCAGCACTCAATCCACTGAGCCACACCAGCCAGGGCTCCAGCCCCTTCTTGCCTGTAAGGTCTCTTTTGACAAATCAGCTGACGGTCTGATGGGAACTCCTTTGTAGGTGACTGTCCCCTTATCCCTTGCTGCTTCTAGAATTCTCTCCTTCATTTTAGTCTTGGCTAATGTAATTATGATGTGCCTTGGTGTGTTCCTCCTTGGGTCCAACTTCTTTGGGACTCTCTGAGCTCCCTGGACTTTCTGGTAGTCTATTTCCTTTGCCAGATTGGGGAAGTTCTCCTTTATTATTTGTTCAAATAAGTTTTCCACTTGTTGCTCTTCTTCTTCCCCTTCTGGTACCCCTATAATTCGGATGTTGGGACGTTTAAAGATGTCCTGGAGGTTCCTAAGCCTCTCTTTATTTTTTTGAATTATTGTTTCTTCATTCTTTTCTGTTTGGATGTTTCTTTCTTCCTTCTGGTCCACTCCATTGATTTGAGTCCCAGTTTTCCTCCCATCTCTGTTGGTTCCCTGTGTGTTTTCCTTCATTTCACTTACTGTAGCCTTCATTTGTTTATATAATTTGTGAGCAAAATCAACCAATTCTATGAACATCCTGATCACCAGTGCTTTGAACTGTGCATCTGATAGGTTGGCTATTTCTTGGTCGTTTGGATAAATTGGCTCTGGGGCTTTGATTTGTTCTACCGTTTGAGCCATTTTTGAATGTTCTTTTGGTCTGGTCACAGCTGTTATGTAGTAAGGGGCGGAGCCTTAGGTGTTCCCCAGGGCGAGGCAGCCCAGTTGCTAGGTTGTGATGCTGTATGTGTGGGCGGGGTCTAAGAGGGAACAATGGCGCCTGCTCTGCTCTCCCTCGGATGCCCGTCCCTTCCACTGCTTCCCCTTTGCCTGAATTATCTGCGTGCAAACATGGGACCACCTGGTCAGCCAGCCGCCTTGAACAGCCTCACTGGGTCTGCACCTTTGCCACCCCATGCCTGGGGTCTGCTAGCTGCCGCCTGTGTGCCTGGGGCCTGCTAACCACCGCCTGCGCACCTGGTATCTGCCAGCAGCTGCTGCCTGCGCACCCCAGTCCACCAACCTCCATTTTTTCCTGCTGCAACTCCACCCCTCTTACTGGTCTGGATAAATGGTTGTTGGACTTCTGTACAATTCAATTTTCTATGAGTTCTGGTTGTTTTCTTGTTTCTAAATCTTTGTTGCCCTTAATTTTGGTTGCACGAGGAGGCACAGTGTGTCCACCTATGCCTCCATCTTGGCTGGAAGTCGAACCATTGCTGTTTTAATTCTCTAAATTTGTCAGTGGTTGTTACACAGTAATTTCTGAGTGATATAGGAAGCGATGTTTAGGCCACAGTCCCCAGGCTCTGAATACCTTTATTTTAACAATGGAAAAAGAATGTGATGGCTTCAGAGCCCTAATAGGCTTCCTGAACAGGGTCATGGTAGTTGGCATCAGGGGATTGTTGTTGGTTTTTCTACCTAGAAAAATCTTTGTAATAATTCTGGACAGAGCAATTTTTCCAGTCTTTTCTCTATATCGCCTTCCCTGCTTCTTCCCCAAAGGGAGGAGACACATCTTATAGAAACCTGTTTGCTGCTGGGCAAGGTCATTGCTGCACCATAAAAGCCATGCCCATGGATGTGGTGTTCTGTGCCTCTCCTCCCTTGCTAACAGGAACAGGAGTTTATCCCAAGTGGGGAAAGATCTGGACTACCTTCCAGCCCCAGTTCTTTGCTGTCCTATGCAATTAATCTGCATGAGTGCACTGAGATCCTGAAGATTTGGTACCATGAACTCCACCATCATTTCTACACTAACATTTATGGAGTGTTATCATGTGCCAGACACTATGTTTAGTATTTTATTGGACATCCACTAACATCTGGTGAGTGCTCCCATGGAGTTCCACATGGTGGAATACAGAGGCAAACAGGACAATAGCATGTTCCCTGTCTTCACAGGGCTTACAGTCTAATGGGGGAACAACCCCCCAAACAAGGAAACATGAAGATAAATTGGCAGCTGTGACTGGCCCTTCCCTTCCCCTGGGTTCCAGGCACAGAGTTTCTCTTAGTGCTAAAAAAAAATCAGCCAAGATCTTTCAGTATCAGAGGTCTTTGCATTTGTTAGATTTGGTCACTTTTCTGTTTGGAGCCCCCAGAGGTGTTCCATGGCACTTAGATGTCAACCCAAGCTCAATTTATGTCCTTCTAGGCTTGGGTGCCAGCCCTTTGTTTCACCATTTCTCCTTCTCAGCATGGAGCTGGGATGGGAGGTGCCACTTTCACCCCAGTTTGTGTGAAGTGCACCCCTGCAGGTGGGCAGGACACAAGCTGAACCATCTGCTTGCTCAGCTTCAGCCACATCAACCCCACCTTGTTGTCCCTCAAACAAGCAAACCATGTTCTCATCTCAGAGCCTTTATGCTTGTCTTTCCCTCTGCCTGGAATTCTCTTCTCCTAAACTTCTCATGGGTGTTTCCTTAATCACTTAAATCTGGTTCAAATATCATCTTAGCTGAATATTCCATGTAAAAAAAATCCTTCTCCCATTTCTCCCCATCTTACACTGCTGAATTTTCCTTCATACTACTTGTTAGGTTATAATAATACACTCTGACATTGTTTATCGGTTTTCTTGTTCACTGTCTCCCATCCTCAATAGCACATAAGTTCCTTTGGGGCAAAGATTTTGTATGTCTGTTTACTGCTTCACTCTCCTTCCTAGCATGATGTCTGGAATCTATATATGTATATGGAATGAACTCTATTATATCAATGAAAGGCAGAGAAGAAGAGAGGGTATATTCAAAACCAGATACTGAAAGTAGACACATTCATCCAGACCAGTAGGTGGGGCAGAGTTGGGTGGTTGGCTGGGTGGAGAGGGGTCACAGCAGAGTGGTGGCTGGTGGACCTGGGCGCACAAAGCAACAGCAGGCAGACCCAGTGACGCGGCAGATTGTGGAGCTGGGTGCTGCATGCAAGGCGTCTGGCAGACCAGGTCCCACATTTGTGCGCAGATAAACCAGGTGAAACTAGGGAGCCAGACAGACTGTGCAATCCAGGGCCCCAGTGCAGGAAAATAAAGCCTCAGGCCACTGATTGAAAATACCTGTGGGAATTGAGGAGCCAGGAGAAACTCCCAGCCTCACAGGAGAGTTCGTTGGAGAGACTCACAGGGTCCTAGAAGGTATACAAGGCCAACCACCCAGGAATCAGCACCAGAAGGGCCCACTTTGCTTGGGGGAAGTGGCGGAAGTGACTGAAATCCAGCAGAGAGAGGAACAAGCACCATTGTTCCCTCTTGGGCCCCTCCCCACATACAGCAACTGGGTTGCCCCGCCTGGGGTGAACACCTAAGGCTTCACCCCTCATATGTAACAGGCGCATCAGGACAAAAGAAAATGGTCCGAACAAAAGAACAGATCAAAGCTCCAGAAAAAATACAACTAAGTGACAAAGAGATAGCCAAACTATCAGATGCACAGTTCAAAACACTGGTAATCAGGATGTTCATAGAATTGGTTGAATTTGGTTGCAAATTAGATGAAAAAATGAAGGCTACAATAAGTGAAATAAAGGAAAATGTACAGGGAACCAACAGTGATGGGAAGGAAACTGGGATTCAAGTCAATGGAGTAGACCAGAAGAAAGAAACAAACAACCAAACAGAAAAGAATGAAGAAACAAGAATTCAAAAAAAAAATAAAGAGAGGCTTAGGAACCTCCAGGACATCTTTAAACGTCCCAACATCTGAATTATAGGGGTACCAGAAGGTGAAGAAGAGCAACAAGTGGAAAACTTATTTGAACAAATAATAAAGGAGAACTTCCCCAATCTGGCAAAGGAAATAGACTTCCAGGAAGTCCAGGGAGCTCAGAGAGTCCCAAAGAAGTTGGACCCAAGGAGGAACACACCAAAGCACATCATAATTACATTAGCCAAGATTAAAATGAAGGAGAGAATTCTAGAAGCAGCAAGGGATAAGGGGACAGTCACCTATAAAGGAGTTCCCATCAGACTGTCAGCTGATTTGTCAAAAGAGACCTTACAGGCCAGAAGGGGCTGGAAAGACGTATTCCAAGTCATGAAATTCAAGATTGCTCTACCCAGCAAAGCTTTCATTTAGAATGAAAGGGAAGAGAAAGTGGTTCTCAGATAAGGTCAAGTAAAAGGAGTTCATCATCACCAAGCCCTTATTATATAAAATGTTAAAGGGATTTATCTAAGAAAAAGAAGATAAAAAACCATGTACAGTAAAATGACAGCAAACCCACAATTATTACCAACCATACTCTAAACAAAAACAAAAGCAAACTAAGCAAACAAGTAGAATAGGAACAGAACCATAGAAATGGAGATCACATGGTGGATTAGCAACAGGGGAGTGGGAGGAGGAGAGAGGGGAAAAGGTACAGAGAATAAGTAGCATAAATGGTAGGTAGAAAGTAGGCGGAGGGGAAGAATAGTGTGGGAATGTAGAAGCCAAGTATGACACATGGACATGAACTAAAGGGGAATATGGGTGGGAGGGAGTGTGCAGGGTGGAGGGGAATGAAGGGGGGGAAATGGGACAACTGTGATAGCATAATCAATAAAATATATTTAAAAAAAAAATAACAGATACTGGTCAAGGCTCTACTCTATGCCAGTCACTGTTCTAGGATGAAAGTCTGAGGGGGACAGATGAGGTTGCCCAGCCTCAGGCTCTAGTAGTTTATGAGCTGGTTTTGTTTAGTGCATGTGAATACACATACTCAGTACTTAGTAGGTTCTCAACAAATAGGTCTTGAATAAATGAAAAACAGCTCGGTGCAGTTGCAGTGTATTTTTAAATCCTCTACCTTATCAGGCAACCCTTTTCATCAGGACAGCAACCAAAAGAAATCATATTATTTGGGATAATGAAGTGAAGTTTAATGAGGTCAACAGAATGGAACACCAGAAGATGGGTCAGGAAGAGGTGGGGTGGACCACAGTCCTTAAACACTATCCCTCCCAGCACCGCCCCTTATTCAGTCATACCTGCAACAGTGTATACAGCTGTGATGACCAACAGTCCAGCTATGGCCAGGTACAGATCCAGTTTCAAAGACTGCTGAATAAAGATGGCACCCGCATACATGTCCACCTGTAGAAACATGAAGTGGACAGATGGGTGGATGGCTGGGGGATGGATGGATGGATGGACATGTGCAGCACAGGTTCCCCTAGCCTAGATTCAGGCCCCAACCTAGACTCTGGAAAACACAGAAGTATCCTATAATGTTGTTACTTCATCCACCTGCTGCCAGATTTTGGGTCTCAAACTGGAGCCCTGTGGGCAGTTACATCTGAGACCTCTTCCCTGGGCTAATACAACAACCTCCTCAGTGGTCTTCCCATTTCAACTCTTGGTGTTCTTCCATCTCCTTCTCCACAGTGCACCTAATCAGATACCATCATGGTCATCTCCTCCTTCTTCCTAGTTAAGTTCTTCAGTGGCTCTCTAGCACCTCCATGGTGGTCTAAATAAATCAGTTAGGGTTGCATCCCTGGCCTGGAATGATTTACTTGCCACTTGCTCTCATTTCCTTTATTCACTTCCTATTTCCAGTCCTCCAGTCACTCCAAAACAAGCCCTGTTTCCTTAACAAGTCATATTCATCCATGTCTCCAGGGTTTTGCTGTTTCTAGCCTGTCTTTTTGGAATGCTGATTCTTTTCTCTAAACTCCTCCACTGATGTAACTGCCCTTGTGAAGCCTTCCCCAGGTGTAGAGACAGTTCCTGTTTAGATCAAATGGGACTCCTTTGGCCCTCACACCCCTCACATAGGACCAGCTCTCCCATCTCCAGCTGGATAAGATGACAGCATCCATGTGAGTTGGCCTGGCTGAGCAGTGTGTGCCTGGAGGCTGCGGTGCCTCTGCTCTTGGTCACTTTCCAGGAGCTCTGCCCATCCAAAGGTCAGGGCAATGGGGCAGGCTCATGGGCCATCAGCACATCTGATTAATAGCTGATCACTGCCTATCTCAGGAAGAAGATCAAAGTTCCATCCAAGGTCTCTTGGGAGTCCCAGTCTTGAGATGTTGCCAAAGAAGCTTTGGCAGGAGCGAGTGAGGAGTCCTTCTCTCTGCCCTTTCTCCTGACTTCCTCTGCCCATGCTTACCTTCCCCCTACCCCTCCCATCTTCCTTCCTCTAACCTCCCCGAAGCCTGGAGAAAGTGCATGGGACAGAGACACCCCAGCAGGGGGTTGTCACTGACCTTCTCACCTTACCGAGATCTTGGTGAAGATGTAGATAAACAGGTAGAGCACAGCCAGGATGATGGAGATCCTGTTGCCACCAAAGCGTTTCCTGAGGTATTCTGGCATCGTGGTGACCTGGGGGCCAGAGCTGAGCTTTCACCACCCACCAACTCTGGGCACATGGCTTCATGATACCAGACCTCTCCCCACTTTCCCCAACTCAAAAGCATGTGCCTGGAGGGATTCTCAATGGAGGACTCAAAAAAGGCAGGAGAAAATGGGAGCAAAGAGGTGGGGTGTGGAGAAATTGGTGTTCTGTACAAGGGTATGTACCCAACTATCTTATTTCCCAAATGTGATGCATTTGTGTACCCCATCCCAATTTCTGCCATCTTCACTATTATTAATTGATAATGTTTCTCTTTCAACCAACTCATGTTTTTATGTAAATAAATTGATCTAAAAAGGAAATTTCAAATCTGTACTGTAAATGGAAAAGAGATCCTAAATTTATGAGAATCAGCAAAAATAAACACATGAATAATGAAATAATTCATTAATTTTCTATATTTTTTCTGGAAACTTATTGTTGCACAGCAAAGACTCTGGGCTCAGAGCCTACTCATTCTTTCTTTAAAAAGAAAAAAGTTTTTGGAGAAGCATTGGACAGAATTAAGGGCATACTTGCACCAGCATGAGACTTTCCCCTGGCATTCATCAAACAGCTGACAGACTACAGAACAGGAAATAACTTCACTATGTGATTCACTGTCATTGGCTCCATGCTGAACACCTAAAACCATCTCAGTGATCTTCGTTTGTTCATGTTTTAAACTTTGGGGAAATTACTTTACTGTAAACCTTTAGCCAGATCACTGCAAAATTGGGAACTCATAGAAAGCTTTGCAGACTCCAGAGGTAACAGAAAGTTCAGAGAACTCCTTCACCAGGAAGGCACTGAATTAGGGATGCTGCCTCGTACCCTAGGGTAGGTGGTCTCAAGCCAGGTGTCACTATATGGGACACCCCAAGGTCTGAGCCATGTAGGTGAGAACCATTATTTGGGCAACACTTTTCTTGAGGTTTGGCATGTCCTTTCCCCATCTCCTCATTCCCATTGTACTCTCAGACTTGGGGTTGAAAAATGTCATATCTAGCTTCTGGGACCTCAAGCCAATAACAGTTCTTCCATAATCTTGGAAGGAAAAGGACAGAGTAATGATGGTATTTGTAGAAATGTTTGCAGCTCCTCCTACAGGGTATTGCACTAATCTAACTCAGGGAGGAGACAAATGGGTGCCTGACCATGCATGACGAATGGCAAACTCTCCATTCCAAGGTCAGATTGTGAAGGCAGAAGAAGATGGGGAGGGAGACTGGGAGACTAGTTGAGCAGGCTTGATACAAGAACAGCAAATCATAATGGCAGGATCTGGATGTTCAAGACTATAAGGGGTGATGTTTGGTGTAAAATTATTTCAATTTTGATGTGTGCTTGATATTTTCTTCATAATAAAATATTCACAAAGATAAACTCCAGGAATACATGGACATTTTAAAAGGAAAAAAAAGGAAGAACAAAGCTCTTTTCTCTTCCTTTCCTCAAAAGGGCCGTTTGGGATTCTGACCCCCATGAATGTCTTGCCTTGACCCTCAAATCTGCTGCAAGGCCAACACAACTGGGATTTTTCAGAAGAACGTTATTCTGAACTCTGACACTCTATCAGGGAGTAACACACAGGAAGATTTGATCAAACCATGTAGAATGAACACACTCTTGGTGACATGTGTGAGAGATAATTATAGAGAGCACACGAGGGCTTCGGCCCACTCAGGTAAGTGGGTTCACTCTCTCATCTGTGAAGGAAAAGCACCAGCTGGTCTTGTGTGGCTGGACTCCTTCTCACCAGCCAGCCACCTTTATTATCTATTGACCTTTGTTTCAATCTAGGGACAGCAGCACAGTCTCTACACACAGGACGTTTCTAATCAGCTAGGAAAGGAAGGAGAGATGAAAGTCTCAGAAGGTGAGCAACATTGGTATCTGGAAATCAAACTCCAGGGAGAAACATGAAGCCCACTGACAGATGGGAGGCAGAGCCTACGCTGCTTATTGTAAAGTACCCAAGAAGGTAGTTTGCCAGTCAGTAAGGTTGTGAGAGACAAGACAGAGGCAGAGATGAGGCTGTCCATACAGAGGGGGAACCACCCTCTGGTAGTTGTAGGGTGAATGATAACAGGAAACAATAAGTGACAGCTGTCCTGGGAGATGAACACCCTAGCTCCTTAGGACCTCCATGCTGGTAGCTCCTCCCTCCCTCAAACCCTCCTTATCTCCTGGGGGAGGAGGGCAGCAAGGGGACTGCAGCATCTGTGCATTTTCCCTGCCACATCCAGATTGAACTTCCCATCCTCATATAGAGTCCCTTACTCTTCCTCAGAAAGCCACACCCCTACTCCCATCTGCCCCTGGGGCCCTGCCCAGCACTCATTGGGGATCCCAGCTCCAACACCTGCTTCCTTTCATCCCAGATGGTTCCCCAGTCTGGAAGCAACTTCAAAGACAGTATAGAGAACCCCACATGCCGTACCCCACACAGTATCCTCCTTTGCTCAGCACCAACAACAGTTGGTCGCTTCCCCTCAGCCACCTGTTTTTCTGACCAACACCTGAATCTTGTCACTTTCAGGCCCCCATTCACCTCTGAAACCCCAAATTTTCATCAGTGCAGCTCTCTCACTTGCGAACTTTGATGAGCCCTGCTTTGGGACTTGGCCAGAACTTCCAGTCCTTAATTGGTGCCTCTTCTTTTGGGTGTCAGCTCATTCTTCATTTCACTTCTTTTTGAATTCATGTAAGACCCTGCTATTGAGTCATTTCTACAATTATTTATTGCACATCCATTATGGGCCAGACACTGGGAGAAAACGAGATGATTCCTGCCTTCCTGGATCTTACAGTCCAGCAATTTTCAACCTTTTTCATCTCATGGCACACAAACTAATTACTAAAATTTTGTGGCACACCAAAAATATTATACACACACACACACACACACCTACACACATTTTGCCAACCTGACAAGAAAAATAGGTAGTTCATTCACACTGGATGGCTATTGTTGTATTGGCTATTGTCAATTTTTATTTGACAATCTGAGGGAAAAGAGGTCAGTTGTTGCACATTTTAAAAATTCTTGTGGCAGTCTGGTTGAAAAATCACTGTTACAGTCCAATGGGAGAGACACACTGTCCAGTGAGGTGGTTTTTAGCCAAGGAAGATTCGTACCTTCACAATGAATATTCACGATGTCTGTAGACATCTCAGTGGCCACAGTCTGAGGGATGCTACCGGCATCTAGTGGGTAGAGACCGGGGTGCATGGGATAGCCCCCTACACAAACACACACAGCAAAGATCTGCCAGCCCAGCATGTCCCTACTGCTGAGGGTGAGAACCCTGGTCTAGTGGGAGGTAAATTTTCATTTATAATAACATAAGCAAATGAAAACCAGCAACTATGGCAAATACAGTAGGACAGGGGTCCTGAAGGGGCTTTCTGGAAGAACTGTGGTGTCAAGGAAGATTTGGAAGATGAATAGAAGTTAACTGTACTATGAAGGGAAGGAAATTTTCCCAGCAAGAAGGAACAGCTCATAACAGTCTGGTGAGACAAGAGACTATCAGGAAATGACATACAGCTGGCATTCAGCTCAATAAATGCTTCTTCAGAAAATGAGTAAAACGAATGAAATAATGGAAGATGCTGTGGACAGAGAGTATAGCTTATTTTTCATATTCATAAGAAAAATTGGTCTGTAATTTTCTTGATGGGTTGTATTAACATTATCCTATTCTCAAAAGATGACAGAAATCCATTCTAGGTGGATAATTGGCTTAAATATGAAAAGTTCTTGAAGATAATATGGACAAATTTCTTTATGACCTGGAATAGGAAAAGACTTTTTTGAGACAAACCAAATAAGGCAGGAAAAGGGGATAAATGTGATAAAATTGCAATTGGGATGTGTTTATGAAAACACTATTAAGAAATAAAAAAACAAACCAAAAAAGGAAAAAGAAAATATTTGCAACACATATAACCACCCTCAAGACTTGTTTCCAGAATATATGAAGAACTTCTACAAATCAGTAAGAAGCTATATGGCCTAATAGAAAAGTTGGCACAGCTCCTAGACAAGATACTTCCCAAAAAAGGAAATTCAAGTGACTAGAAAGTATATAAACAGAATTGGTGATTGAAAACACAGTGAGACACTGCTACACACCCACCAGATTACCAAGAAAATACCAAGTGATGGCAAAGATGTAGAACAACGGAGCCAAGGGAATTTGCATACCCTGCAAGCGGGAGGATCAGTTGATAGAACTGCTGTGGGAGAAAGTTCAGCAGTATCTAGTCAAGCCAGATAAACATAGCCAATGACCAGGAGTTCCACCCACAGATCTCTCTCCATAAACACATGTTTGTGCCCATCAGGACACTTGTATACAAAGGTTTGTTTCATAGCAGCATTTCCATCGCAGCCAAACATTAAGAATGGACAAATATATTCAGTGTCATTATCCTACGTAACACTCCATAGCAATGAAAATTAACACATTAGCTACATGCAATGAAACAACATGTTACCCTGATTCCATTTACATATATAGGTTTAAAAAGTAAAATTAAGCCATGCTGTTTAGTTACATATAATTAAAACTATAATGAAAAGCAAGGATGTGAGTGTGATGAATGTCCAGGAGAGTGGAGGCATTGAGAGCTCCTGAAGGCACATGGGTGAGACTCAGATGCCTTATTTTCTTGATGTGGGTGTTCATTTTACAATTGTTTGTGAAGCTGTTCACTTGGGTTTTATCACTCTTTTGTGCATTCATTTTATTTCCCAATAAAATTGAACTGGGTAGCTTTGTATCTTTCTCAGCATGACATTTCTGTGGATGCCAGCCCCTGCTGATAGGCACATGGTTGTTCCCTGGGTTTCTATCACAAACAGCGACAGCAGTCATCTCCAGCCTCTGTGCCTCTTCTCAACCTTCAGCCACATGAGCTCCTTCCTCACTCTCAGCAGATGACACGATCTTCTACTTGCCATAGAAAGTGAAAACCATCACCTGAGAATGCCTGGCCACCCAACCTGTGAACTAAGCTGTATCTCCACCATCCTTGAGGCCTTCCCATAGTAGACTCAAGAAATACATACCAATGCTTTGGCTCAGAGACCCTCGTGCTCCATCCAGTGCTGTTATACCCTAGATATTTTGTCTATGCAGGAGCTAGTCACAGCAGGGGAGTGGGCAGACCCCCCTTGACAAAGGCCTTGCTTATTTGGACTCACTCTTATCTCCAAGTGAGATTATTTATCCCCACATCATTGCCCTTAACATGGAGTGTGATTTTTTGCTTCTGGTACAAAATGATTTTAAGTGATTTCTCTCATCATGAAGCAGTTCTTTCTACTTTGTGCATTTTTAAATTTTCATAATAGAAAGTAAAAAATCAGTTATTGCTTTATAAACAATACTATGATATTGTATGATCTTGCCATGTATGGTAGAGCATCTAAAACAGAGCAAGTGACACCTAGACATTACAAGTGGCAGGAAGTTGTCAATAAGATCAGGAATGACATTTAAAAGTAGTCTTTCAAAAATTCTAAAGAAGATTCTATTGCCATTATTTGGTAATAAAAAATAAAATATTTCATACCAGCCAGAAATAACTCAATTATTATAGTTTTGCATTAAAAGGAGGGGAAAAAACACACTGAATTGGATTTTTTTTTTTTACTTCAAAGTAGTAATGTTATGGCTTAAACACTTAGGAGAGACTGCAAGTTTTATATTTGTGTTTTGGCTTTAAAAAAATATTTTCGAGCCCACATTTCTTCCAGTCTCTGAAAGCCCCATATGTATCTCTGACATCCATTACTAGATGGAGACTGCTAAGGACATTTCCTAATTTTTTCACCTGTGCATTGCCACTCTCCAATGCTAGGATCTCTTAGATACTGTCCATTGGATGTCCACATTTGGAGGGATGGATGCTGGAGGGAGGGAAGGAGGGAATGCAGGCTTGTCCCTTCCCAAAGGGTTCCTCATTCTAGTGCACCCAATGCCCCTCAGACTCACCTGACCAGCAATATAGATGGGGAGGAAGATCCAGGCCAATATCAGCACAGAAAATAAGCCCTGCAGAGAAAACAGAGTCAGGGCTCAGCTTCCATCCACGACTAGGTGCCCACCTGCATTTCCTCTGCACCCTGAGGTAACATGGTCAGCCTGCACCTTAGCATCAGTCTCTTACTTGCTGAGTGGCTCACCTTCCCTGGACTGTCATATTTCCATGTTTAAATGGGAGAAGGGGATGAAGTAGGGACAAGTGGAAATAGACACTTTTTTTGTGAATCCTAGCAAAGTGTTTCATAAACCTCACAGCATCCCCCTTTATCCAAGTGTATTTCCTCTCCTCCTTTGTTAAAACAGGACAGCTCAGTTGGTTGGAACATTATCCTGACACACCAAGGTTGCAGGTTTGGTCACCAGTTGGGACATATACAAGAATCACCCAATGCATGACAAATAAGTGGAACAACAAATCTCTCTCTCTCTTTCAAATCAATAAATAAAATTATTTTTTAAAAAACAGGGCTATGGGTTCAGGTAGGCTGGTGGTGCTAGAATTCATACAGGTCTCTGAGGCCCATTTTTCTCCACCTATGAAATGGGAGCAGCAGAGCCTCACTGGGTTGTTGCAAGGAAATCAGTGAGATGATGTTTGCTAAGCACTTACTATACACCAGGCACTCCTTTGCACCTTTCACAAGCATTTATTCATTTAACCCTCCATGTGTCAGGTACTATTATTATCATTCTTATTTTATACGTGAGTCTCAGAGAGGTTAAGTCACTTGTTCAAGATTACAAAACTTGTTAAGTGTTGCAGCCAGGTTGTGAAACCAGGCAGTCTGGGTCTAGTCTATAACTGAATCCTATAATATAGTAATGTATGTAAAGTACTTAAGTCAGTGGTACAGAGTAAGCACTAAAAAGTTACTTATTATAAACATAAGGTCACTTTAATAAGTACATCCTCTCCCCCTCTGAAAATCATATCATGAATGAGACCTGCTACACAGAGAGTATGTCCTATCTCTCGGGTATCTGTGAAGTGGCAAAAAGGTCATGAGCCACTGAATCACATAATTTTTGTGACGGCCAATTGGTATTTAATCCATAGAAATACCCTCTAGTCCTTATAGGCCCCCATCAAGCAGACTTGTAGATCAAACTGATTTTTGCTGACCAGGGTGGCTTTATGCTTCCTGTTTATCTTTTCATAAACTACCACTCAATTTTTAGACGTGCAAGGCATTCACACAACTGCCCCCTGGGATCTGTCTCTTAGGTAGAGAGTGGGCTGTCTGCTCTGTTGTACAATACTCACATTAAACTCATAAGCAGCTACAGAAACCCCCACAGCAGCACCTGACCCTGCCAGGCCTACAAAATGTCCACTTCCTATGTTGCTGGCAAACAAGGATGCACCCACCTGTGGAAAGATAGATAGGTCATATCTTGGAGCCAAGGTCTGGGGTACCGCCTCTCCACCCCCAGTTCTTCCCATGCTCCAAAGGGACGAAGACAAAAGGAGATGTGGAGAAGACAGGGCTATTCCTAGCTTATCTGGAACTTTTTTTCAAGTTAGAAAAGAGTCTCCTTCCCCAGGACTCTTTTACTTCTAGTTATCATAAATTAGCATAATAAATGTGCATATCTATGTTGCCCAAAATGTGAATTGTGCTAGGGTTGTGCAGTGCACAACTTGAACAACTGTATGCAGCATCCCTGGAAGGAAGGATGATAGGTATTGTACAAAGTGCTTCATGATGAGAATCAGGAGACTTGTGTTATTGCCAGATTTGCTTCTAGCTTAGCAAAGTAGAGAGGCCCCCTCTGGTACTTGACCCCAATTCCTGCAAGACTGTACTTATAGGAAATGATCCCAGTCCCTGGTCTCAGTTGATTGGACAAGATAAGCCTGGGCCCCAGCCCAAGCTGGGCCAGTTGCATTTTCTCTCCTGGGAATTTGGACACCATCTCTGCTGGTCCCTTAGACTGAAGGTATATAGCTCAGGGAGGTGTGTGTGTAGCAGGGGGGTGGGGGGTGGGTGTCATATTCAGTAATGTACTCATCACTGCCATTTTGCTGAGAGAAAGAAGCATGTTGGAGAGAGTCAGGGAGAGGCAGACCAGGTGAACAACAAGTAAAAGAGGGGTGGAGATATAGAGGGGACAGAGGTAAGAGGAGAGGGGGACAGAACTGTTTGAGAGGGCTATTGTGACTCCTGTTGACTTTCCAGTCTCTGGTTTTCATCCAATTCTATTCCATTTACCTATCCTTATGCCAGTAACACTTTTTTTTTTTTTAAATTATGGTCACTTTGTAGTAAGTTTTGAAATCAGGAGATGTGAATTCTCCAACTTTCGTTTTGTTCAAGATTGTTTTAACTATTCTGGGTCTTTACATTTTCATATAAATTTTAGGACATGCTTGTCAATTTCTGCAAAAAAAATAAGCAGCTGGAATTTTGATAAGGACTATGTTGAATCTGTTGATCATGTTGGGAAGTATTACCATCCTAACAGTATTAAGTCTTCAGATTAATGAACACAGGTTGCGTTCCCAGTTTTTAGTCCTTCTTTGAGTACTTCCAATGTTTTGATTGTATATGTTGCACTTCTTTTGTAAAATTTACTAAGTATTTTACTCTTTTGATATAATTGTAAATGGAATTTTCTTAGTTTTATTTTTAAATTGTTTATTGCTAATATTTAAAAAGTTGACCTTTTATATTGATTTTTGTATCGATCTTATATTCTACACTTACTGAACTCATTTATTAGCTATAGTAGTTTTTCTGGGTCAGTCAGGATTTTCTATTTTCAAGATCATGTCATCAGCAAATAAAGGTAGCTTTATTTGTTTCTCTTCAACTGTGATGGCTTTTACTTATTTTTCTTGTTAGTTCCCCTGTCTAGAGGTTCCAGTAAAATGTTGAGTAAAAATGGCAAGAGGGGACACCATTGTCTTGTTCTTTATCTTGGGGGGAAAGGTTTTAGTTTTTTTATCATTAAGTATAATGTTAAATGTGAGGTTTTTTGTAAATGCCACTTGTCAGGTTAAAAGATTTCTGTTTCTAGTTTGCTGAGGTTTCTTTTTTTTACTCATAGAGGGGTGTTGGATTTTGTCAAACACTTTCTGCATGTATTGAAAGGATCACATAGTTTCATCCTTTATTATTATGTAATATGGTGTATTGTGTTAATTAGCATTTTTGTATGTTAAACCAACCTTGCATTCCTAGGATAACTCTCTCATGGCCATGGTGTATAATATTTTGTATATACTGCTAGGACTGGTTTGTGAGAACTTTTTAATCTATATTCATAAAAGGTATTTTTCTGTAGTTTTTCCTTTGCAGTATCTGTTTGATTTTGGTACCAGCATAATATGTAACTCACAGGATGAATTAGAGAGTGTTCACTTGTATTTTTGAGAAGAGTTTGTGAAGGACTGTTGTCTTCATCCAGTAAATCCAACATTTGGGCTTCTTCAGGGACACTATCTATCGACTGCTCTTCTTCATGTATATAGACCACTTTCTTATTTCTTTGCTTGACTCATAATTTTTTGTTAAAAGTGGACATTCAAAATAATATCATGTGGCATCTGTAGAAATTTGATTGTTCCACACTCACCAGGGTTGTTTTTGCAATTTGTTGTTGTTGCTTCTGCTCCTACTGTTTATTTGCTCAGAGACTTTCTTGAATGAATTCTATCAAGTCTATTTTTTGTCATGTGTGATCACTAAAGTATCTTTCCACTTAGTTTAGTAGCCAGTTAATAACTAGACAGAAATTTCCTTTAATAACTGAAAGCAATAAGTCTATCAGTTTTTGCCAAGGAGCTTTGTGTGCATGTCAGGGTATGCTTTCAACACTCAGCTTGGATGTTTACAATTCTATCCTAGTCTTCACTTCCTGTTTGTGCAGAGCCTCAAGGTCAGCTGGAGGTAAGAGCTTAGGGCCTTTTCTATGTGCACAGCCATGCATACGCATATGACCTTCTATATTCCCAGGAATATGTCAGAGCTTTTCAAAATACTGTATGAATATCTCCTTATCCAGCTTTCCTTTTAAGTGCCCTGGTTAGCCCCATTGCATACCCCAAATGTTATTGTTGCCTCAGGCAGCAGCACTGGTAACCAACTGCCACTGATTGTTTTTGACAAATATCTGTGGGGGGGTCACTGCTTCAGGGCAAATAAGGACAAGTCTTGCAAGTGGGGTTTCTCAGGGAACTTCAGGAAGGGGAAAATAGTGACAATTCTATGAGAAATGGAGCTGCAAGGAGCTTTAATTGTGTTCTGACTGGAGGCTCAGATACCTGTTATCTGTCTGCATCTTAAACTCTGTATCTTTTAGACTCATTGCAAATGGGGGAGGCCCTCTCTCTTCTTACTTCAAAGATTTAACCCTATTTTAGGATATCACGAGTAAAAGTATTATCCCTGACCACCTTCCCAAGGTCCACTAAGTACAGGCCTGTGGGCATGTGTGATATGTGTGTGTGTTTGGAAATGCCTTTAGATCTATATGAAAACAAAATACAGTAACAGCCTCCAATTTTTCTTAAGGCTTTAGTCCCACTCATTTCTTATCATATATGCCTCAGGGAAGATTAAACTTCCCCCAGCTCTGAGTGTATGACCCAAGCTTGAGCATGTCAGCACAGCAAACTACCTTGGCCACAATTATTGGCAGAGGGATAGGCATGGAACATAATCAGAAATGAGATATTTTTCAGGGATACATCCGTGGAAGCAGATATTCTTCCCATGCAGGGCTGCAACTTGCAGATGAAAGGTTTAGAGTATTGTCTGACATTTTGTTGACATGAAGTTGAGTCTGTTTAGGAATAGCTCCCATCCAGAAGAAGAGATGATAGATAGATAGATAGATAGATAGATAGATAAATAGATAGATAGATAGATACAAATATAAAGAATAAATAGAGGGGGAAGCCAGGTCCTAATAATATCACATGGGCCCCTCTACTCAGCCATAACTAAAACTTTAGATTTTTTCATTAGGTGAGTTGATTAATTTTTTTAATTAAACAAATTTTAGTTGGAGCTAAGCCTTCTCTAACATAGACTGTGACTTCTACATGATGAGCAACTAAAGTGTCCTGAGAAAGCAAAGGCTAGACAGAACATAAGCACTTGAAAATTCGAGAAGTGACTTTAATTGAACCAAAGAACACTTACTGGCCACCACACCATGTTCCCTCCAGCCAGGAAGTAGCCTTTTACTGTGTCTCTTTTGGTCTTCACTGTGGACTAAAACAAATAAGAAAAGTGAATGAGGGAAAATATTAACAAACAGAGGCCTTCCCAAAATGGCCTAAGCCACAGATTATAAACTGAGAGTCCAGTGTGCCAGATTTAGATATCAAATACATTTTGTCAGACCCATGGTTATAAAAAAGATTTTAATTTGAATGTTTTTAGGGGAGACATAAACTGATCAGGTCAATATAGCCCCTACCTACCCCTGCTTCACACATTTATGACAACCTACTTAGTCCCTAGGCATTTGAGTTTTAAACCCATGGCTTATCTATAACAGCCCATAATATGTATCATTTATTCAATGTTAGCATATGTGTAGTGTCCTCTGAGCATAGTGTCAGGCATTATGCTAAGCACTTTAAAACATTGTCTCATTTTAATTCTTACCAGTTCCCATGAGGTTGATATCATCAGGCTAGTCTAACAGATGAAAATACTGAGGTTCAGCTGTCAAGTGACTTATAGAATGCCACATTTCTAGATAGCATAAGGGACAGGAATTCAAGCCTAGCTTAGCCTGATTTTGGAGCCCATGTTTTTAGCTGGTCTACAAAGCCATTTTTAGAAGAAGTAAGCTTCCTGGCCTTGAAGGTGTTTTGTTATTTTGGCCACTAAATAGTTTGAGTGATATTGAATAAGTTGTTTAACTTCTCTAAGCCTCGGGGTGTGAATGTTGGTGAGGAGATGAGACATGGCATGATTTTGTATTTTTTCATCCCTGCAAATAATCTTCCTATAGAAAATAGACACTACAGAGTGATGTCAGCATCATGGTGAACTAAGAATGTCCCCTTAAATCTATAACTAGTTGGACATCTATAATTTAACAAAGGTTCCTCTGCTTAACACACTAGCATGCCTAAGGGAGCTACACATCAGCACATCTGAAGGTGGGTGTATTAGAATGCATAGGGAGGCAGGATGGGAGGAAAGACAGGGATGACTGAGAATGCAATTCCCCTGGCTGTTGCAGCTGAGTCCATGGCCCCAACTAATGTGGAAGCAGTGGAAAAGTCAGAGTACATCCTCCGCACTACAGTCAGAGGGAGGGTGAAGGGGGAAGAAGCAGTGTCAGGGCCTGAAAATCTAGCTCCCTTCCTTGATGGTGATGAAGCTTGGTAGCAGCAGTGGGGACACATCTACGGCCTCTTAGTCCAGCCCGGTGGTACCAGCAGTCACACAGAACCTGGAAACAGCACAGTGGGCTCATGAACCTGGCTCCCTCCAACCAGGCACATCCCCCAGCATGGTGGTGGTGCCCTGAGACCAAAGTGACGCAGACACAGTAGGGGCACGCACCATCCTAATCACCCAAGCAGTGGCTCCCACAACAGCAGTGGCATCCTGCCACCATGATCCTGAAGGCACAAGTAACACAGGTAAGAGAAAACAAAAACTTGTGCTAGAAAGTTTTTCTGCTGAAAAACAAAAGAAAGACCCCTAATTATCAACCTTCTGAATTGTTAAAATCAAAGTGGTGCCTAAATAAGTGTTTGTATATATAGAAATAACATTAATTTGAGAAATTAATAAAGCATGTAATTTTTTGATAAACAAGAAAATAGTCAACTAGAATCCCTGGAAAACCCAAAACAATTAAATAAAGTCTCATTTCAAATATGAAAAAAAAGTGTTTACTGCATCAAATGTGCCAGTAGAGGAACAACCCATAAACAACCGTGAATAACCAAAGTAACACAATAACACAGGAATAAAAGGAAATTGTCCAGAAACCAAACTCGTGTCATAAAAAATTGGAATCTAAATGACAGAGAATTCAAAATAGCAGTCCTGAAAAAATGCAACAAGATCCAGAAAAACTCAGAAAGGCAGCTCAATAGCTCAGGGATAGAATTAACAAATAGAAGAGTACTTTACTGAAGAGATTGAAAGTATAAAAAAGGAACCAAACAGAGAACCCAAGATGGCAGTGGAGTAGGTGAAAGCTACAGGCACTTACTCCCAGGACCAAACTGGATTAGAACTAAATTATAGAACAATCATCCTGAATAACTAACTGAAGACAGCTGAAGAAAAATCTTATAACCAAGGATTTAAAGAAGAAGTCACATTGAGAATGGTAGGAAGGGTGGCAAGTGTGTAGGGCTGACCCCAATCCCTTGGGCAGTGGCTGAGCTTCTGGAGGGATATGTCAGCTGCTGGGGGCAGGATTCCTCCCAAGAAGCATGGGGTCTCAACCCCAAGCTGGGATTCCCAGGCCAGAGCACCAGAGCCTGGAAGAGGTGCCCACAAAACATCTCACTATGAAAAGCAGCAGGGTTTCTGCCCATCAGGGAGAGATGGTAATCTGCTAGAGGTACAGGTGCCCTCTTACAGGACCAACACACAAAATTTTATTTGCAGCCACTCATTCTGGGCTCTGGCAGAGGGAGGATAGAGTAGACTACAATCACATAAGGAGAGCCTGGGGTTTGTGGCTCTGGGGAGAGAGCTGAAGAGAAAGCCCCAAGGATCCCTGTGCTGAGTCATTCTCCCATACTGCAGAAGCCATCTTTCCTGGGTGGAGCATCAGCCTAGAGGAGAACAATAGCCCCACACTCTGTATTCCCTCTCTCACATCACCCTATGGAGCTTCTGCCCTGCTGAGAAGGACAGCTGCCTGGGCCAGAGTGAAGAGGTCTGGGCAGACTCAGAGTTGTTGGTGACTGAGTTGTGTGGCGTTGGTATGGGGGCCACACACCCCACCTTCCTGTAAGCCTGACTGGCACCTCCCCTTCATGGGAGACCCTTTAGCCCCATCCTCCCAAGACTCAGTGGCTCTGCCCTGCTGAGCTCTGCGTTCTCCCGGAGGAACCTGGAACAGACTGTGTTGTGTGGCTCTGCAACTGGAGCCATTTTTCCCTTACATGACTGGCTAGAGCAGAGCCCTCCCTCACACAGCAAAATCTTGGTCTGTTTTGGTCTGATAAACTCTGCTAGCCTCACCCTGATGACTCCTTGAGACCCTTCCCCAACACAAAAGTGTGCAAGCACCCAACAGGTGGCAGCTAGACTCGGTACACCTAGGGACATTTGCTGAGTGGCCTCAGACTTAGTACTGGCACTGAGTTTGAACCTGTATCAGTCTGGTAAGCACCACTCACCCCTACATGGTGACTCACTAAGAACCTACCTCATGCAACTTGAGTACCACCAAAGGCTCTTTCAATGATTGAGCCTAACGGGCAGCCAGCAGTTGGAGGCAGATCTCAGGGTGCCTTGGGATTTTTCTGATCTGCCCTGAGGTCCAGTGCTGGTAAAAGCCAGCATTGGTGCACAGCTTTGTCCTTCCCGCACACACACCCAGGCCCAGCAGAAGCAGCCATACACTGTGGATTGCTGGTAGCTTCAAACAGATTGCCCAGAGCCCGTCACAGGCAGCATCTGACACTGGTCTGACCCAGCGTCCCTTTCAAGAGGCCCAGAGACAACCTACCCAGTCATCAACTTCAGACAACATCAAAGCAGGATCAAGTTTCACAAGTGGTATATCCAAAGGGAGATCTTGGCAGGCATTAAACCCTGCTGAGGTGAATTCCACTTAGTGTGATCCGCACCTGCACAGCAGCTTGTACACAGTGGTCAGGGTTGATCCTCACAATCAGCCAGCCAGAAGGTCATTCCCATGCACAAAAAGGCCAATTACAACAGGAGGGCAGACATAACCCACACAAGGGACATTCCTGACATACCCAGCTCAGTATGGTAGGTGTCCCATGGGGTCGTGATCAAGGAGACTGAACCACTGGATCCCCCAGGACACCTACTATATAAGGCCATCCTGCCAAGACTGGAAGTCATTGCAGATCTATCTAATACACAGAAACAAACACAAAGAAGCAGCCAAAATGAAGAGACAGGCATAGGCCCCAAATGAAAGAAAAAGAGAATTCACCAGAAGAAGAACTAGATGAAATGGAGACAAGCAATTTTTCAGATATAGAATTCAAATGGTTATAAAAATTCTCAACAACATGAAAAAAGATATAGAAGCCATAAAAAAAAAAAACTAGTCAGAAATGAAGAATACAACATCTGAAATGAAAAAATGCACTAGAAAGATGAACAGTAGGCTAGATGAAGCAGAGGACTGAATCAGCAATTTGGAGGAAAAGGTAGAAAAAAAACACCCAACAAGAGCAGCAGAAAGAAAAAAGAATTTTCTTTAAAAAATGAGGATAATTTAGGGGATTTTGGGACAATATAAAGCATAACAACATAAGAGTACCAGAAGAAAAGAGAAACCAAGGGATTGAAAAGCTATTTGAAGAAATAATGACCAAAAACTTCCCTAAATGGTGAAGAAAAAAGACACTCAAGTCCAAAAAGCACAGAGAGTTCCAAAAAGGTGGACCCAAAGAGCCCCACACTAAGACACATTATAATTAAAAGGCCAAAGGTTAAAGACAAAGAGAGAATCTTAAAAGCAGCAAGAGAAAAGTAGTTAGTTACCTACAAGGAAGCCCCCATAAGACTGTCAGCTGATTTCTCAACAAACATTTCAGGCCAGAAATATTCAAAGTGCTATAAAGCAAAGATCTATAATCAAGACTTCTTTACCCAGCAAAGCTATCATTTTATTTATTTTTTATTTTTAACTATATTTTATTGATTAGGCTATTACAGTTGTCCCATTTCTTTCCCATCATTCCCCTCCATCCTGCACACCCCCTCCCACCCACATTCCCCCCCTTTAGTTCATGTCTATGTGCCATAAGTTCCTCAGCTTCTACTTTTCCCACACTATTCTTGCCCTCCCCATGCCTATTTTCTACCCACCATCTATGCTGCTTGTTCTATGTACCTTGTCCCCCTCTCTCCTCATCCCAGTCCCCTGTTGCTAACCCTCCATGTGATCTCCATTTCTGTATTTCTGTTCCTGTTCTACTTGTTTGCTTAGTTTGCTTTTGTTTTAGGTACGGTTGTTAATATCTGTGAATTTGCTGTCTTTTTACTGTTCATATTTTTTATCTTCTTTTTCTTAGATAAGTCCCTTTAATATTTCATATAATAAGGGCTGGGTGATGAACTCTTTTAACTTGACCTTATCTGAGAAGCACTTTATCTTCCCTTCCATTCTAAATGACAGCTTCGCTGGATAGAGCAATCTTGGATGTAGGTTGTCTTTCATGACTTGGGGTACTTCTTTCCAGTCCCTTCTTGCCTGTAAGGTCTCTTTTGACAAATCAGCTGACAGTCTGGTGGGAACTGCTTTGTAGGTGACTGTCCCCTTATCCCTTGCTGCTTCTAGAATTCTCTCCTTCATTTTGATCTTGGCTAATGTAATTATGATGTGCTTTGGTGTGTTCCTCCTTGGTGGGTCCAACTTCTTTAGGACTCTCTGAGCTTCCTGGACTTCCTGGAAGTCTATTTCCTTTGCCAGATTGAGGAAGTTCTCCTTTATTAATTGTTCAAATGAGTTTTCCACTTGTTGCTCTTCTTCTTCCCTTTCTGGTACCCCTATAACTTGGATGTTGGGATGTTTAAAGATGTCCTGGTAGTTCCTAAGCCTCTCCTCATTTTTTTGAATTCTGGTTTCTTCATTCTTTTCTGTTTGGTTGTTTCTTTCTTCTTTCTGGTCCACTCCATTGATTTGAGTCCCAGTTTTCCTCCCATCTCTATTGGTTCCCTGTGCATTTTTCTTCATTTCACTTATTGTAGCCTTCATTTGTTCATCTAATTTGCGACCAAAATCAACCAATTCTGTGAGTTTCCTAATCACCAGTGCTTTGAACTGTGCGTCCGATAGGTTGGCTACCAGTTCTTTGAGCTCTGCATCTGATAGGTTGACCACCTCCTGGTCACTCAGAGGAATTAGCTTCAGGGCCCCAGTCTGTTCTCCCGTTTGAGCCATCCTTGGTTCTGTTTTTTTTTTGTTTGTTTGTTTTTTATTTTGTTTTTGGTTTTTTTGTTTGTTTTTGTTTTTGTGTGGTTGTAGCTGTTACGTAGTGAGGGGCAGAGGCTTAGGTGTTCACCAGGGCAAGGCAGCCCAGTCGCTGGGTTGTGATGCTGGATGTGGGGGCAGGGTCCAAGAGGGAACAGTGGCTCTTGTTCTGCTCTCTCTCGCAGATTCCAGTCCCTTCAGCCACTTTCCCCTAGCAAATTGGGCCCTTCTGGTGCTGATTTTCATGTGGGTAGGCCTGGGCATGCTCCAGGACCCTGTGGGTCTCCCCAGTGAACTCTCCTGTGAGGCTGGGACTCCCTCCTGGCACCTCAGCCCCTACAAGTATTTTCAATGGGTGCTTTTAGGCTTCACTTCCCGGTGCTGGGGCCCTGTGTCATGCAGTCTGTCTTGCTGCCCGTTTTCACCTAGTTTATCTGTGTGTGAACATGTGTCCGTGGTCAGCCACCTTGTGTGCCCTGCTTGGCCTCCTCGTGTTCAGCAACCGCCTCCTGTGTGCCTGGGGTTACTGCGCACCCAGGACCACAAGCCACCGTCTTATCCTGCTGTGACCCAACTCCACCAGCCTCGGACTCCACCGGCTGCTGACTCTGCCCCTCTTACCAGTCTGGGTGAATCGTCGGACTCCCACACAATTCAATTTTCTCTCTGTCCTGGTTGGGTTTCTTTTTTTGGTTCTATATTTGTGTTGTCCTTAATCTTGCTTGTGAGAGGAGGCACAGCATGTCCACCTATGCCTCTATCTTGGCTGGAACTCCCAAAGCTATCATTTTAATTTGAAGGAGAAATAAAGAGCTTCCTAGACCCTCCTCC